>CM060951.1:25715562-26318062 GCA_030765055.1 Mantis religiosa | reverse complement strand
TAACTTTGTCTATCACTACTTGTATCCTAAAAAAATTTCATATTGAGTAGTCAGTGTCAATACATATTCCGAGGTGCTCTGGTTTCAAAACGCTTACATGTTTATAAAATGTAAACAACATAAAGTAACAGTATATTGAGATACTAATGTGCTAAGGAGTTTATACCGAACGAGGAAAGGTTTAAAAATACGAGGCGCTCGCACCGAGCTTGTCAATCTCCGAGATTCCGTTATGTGCTTACCACATGTGCACTGGATACTATTGTTAGCACTATGTGTGTTTATATCATTGTAAAAATTGTAATATCACAAACAATATTTCAAAATAAATAATTTTACTTAACCCATTAGTGCTTTTTACATCGCCAATATGCGTTGCTATGGAGAAATTATCGCACTGGTGCGGGAATATCAACTTACGATGCATGGTAAATATGAAATATTAGTTACAGAGTGTAAAAGTATAAATGACAACTCAAAACCAAACGGTAGTATTGCAGCTTAAGGTCTTGCAAGAACGCCCAACGAAAATTAAAACAGTTTTAATACTCTTTATATACAACTTATAGGCAAATTTGGTTTCTTAACCTTGCTTAAACGATTTTGAATTAAAGTACCATAAGATACAAAAACTTTCATGGACACACGTAATATCTCGAGCTTCCTGTAAATATCCTCCGAAGTCATAATGCTGAATGATATTCGTACAATTTGTGAACTGTAATGGGCTTGTGTGACATTTGAAAGAAGCATTTTCGATTGCTTTACTCACTATAAATGTGTATAAATTACAACAAATATACAGAGTAATAGAAAAATGTGAATATTAAAATTTTCCCGAAGTACAAATATATATTCTTCTCAGTAGTTATCTTTTCTCAAACCCAAATATTTATGCGTCCGATATTGTCTTCCGGTACACCTATTGCAACTGTTTATTTACAAAAGGTAAATAACAATCAATTTTAAATATATTTGGACAGCACAATTAGCAATTAGAATATGTCATAAAAGGTACTAAAGCTTAGAATCTTCTATTGTATCATGTATTAGCGGTGGAGCCATCTATGGACAGTAATACATAGTCGGTGAGAAGAATGTATCTCCTAGCAGCCAGGTATACAATTAAATGTACATTTGCTATAATATATATCTTTATAACGGTAAACAGTCACACCAATTTCTCAACCCACTCTACCATAGAGAAAATCTTTTTCTATCTGCTCCAAGTTCAAACATTTTCATATTTCTATATACATAAGTATAATTCTAATGTGATAGTTAAGTTGCTAAAATGTGTGTGGACTTCCAAATTAACATCTGGTCCCAGACGGGAGGTCAACCAAGGCTTTGCTGGCCAGCTTTTCGACCGCCATTGCAAACTCCTGCACCGACTCCCCTGGCTGCTGCGTTCTAGACTTCAGTTGGCTAGGGTAGGCTGCGGCCAAGCGGTGGTACCCGAACCTGTTTTCCAGGGCCTCCCAGATGTTCTTGGGAGTCGCAGCTCTCTGGATTGCGTTCAGCAAGTGTGTAGCCGTTCCCTGAAGGCTAGCTATTATTTGTGCGGTCTCTTCCACTGGCGACCACTTGTAGTAGGCCGCTGTGTGGAATTGCCGGCGGAAGACTTCAAAAGTTGATGTGCCGTTGTACTTCGGTGGTTTGACGCTCGCAGATACGTAGCGTTCTGGCGCGTCGGCCTTTCCCTCTAAGTTGTTAACGTGGTTCGCCAGGTCATCGACGCGCTCGTCCGATAGATTTATACGCTTGCCCAGCTCCGAGACGTTATCCCCCACGCCGGCCAACTGCTCTTCAAATTTGGCGGCGAGGGCCTCGTTCGCAGCCTTCATTTCTGTGGCCAGGCTGTCATTTGCCGCTTTCATTTCCGTGGTTAATTCGGCCTTCATTTCGGTCATAGTCGGAGCGAGATTGCGGTTTGCTGTTCTCATTCCTTCCATCTTGGCGGTGAATCTGTCATGGGCTGTTTCCGTTTCCGTAGCCAGGGTGTTATTCGCTGTCTTCATTTCTTCTATCTTCGCGGCCAGGTTCTTATTTTCCGCTTTGATTTCTTCCAGCTCTTTTAAGATCTTCGTCAATGCGGCTTCCATTATCGTGATCTCACTTCAGACACTAATTGTGACTGCTTGGATTACGTAGATTCGGAAATCTGTTTGCAGAAATTTAGAACAAGTTTTGCTGCAGTAAAAGACGTGAAATTGACATTCAGCTACCTTCAAGGCTGACTTGATGTTTTCCTGCACGAAAACACATGAAAGAAATCACTGCGATACACTTCAATCGTCAACTGTCAGAATAACCAGCAAACAACTGCTGCTCTAACACCTTGTCGGTATTTATACTTCCCCCGCCATTGTTTCTAAAATGCCGCAGAGCTTCCAAGAACTTTCGCGTTCGCAAAAATGGGCAGAAAGTTCTGGAGCCTCTCTCTGTCTCTTTTCCACTCTTGGAAATCACCCAGCTCCGGCCTGTGGCAGCAGTACAACAGAGCCACAAGGTGACTATATGTTTTTGCTACACAATGCTGTAAGCAATTCAAGTTTCCGAAGAATCTCATAGATGAAGTTGTCAGTGGAAAGGCAAACATTACAGTGTACTCAGATAGTAAAAGTTGTATTAAAATTCTCAAATCTAGTTAAGCATCATGCAACACAAACTACACACTCATTAAGTGTAATTTCATTCAAGATAATAATAACATTTATATCACTGACAATTTCAAAGATTTTCGTTGCTTTTCGTTTAAAGTATAGAATGCCCTTATGTCTTGATAGTGCTAAGCACTATTCTTGTGTTTCTTGTAATCACATTTAATTTGAAATTCCAAATATGACGTCCTACTTTTTAAACGTTTAGGTATAACTTCGGAATTGTAGTCATGTACATATATTGTGACTTTGTGGGTTCGTAAAATTAAAAAGTTCAATTACACCGCTCAAAAATGTTCTTTATTTCCACCTTATTCCAATGTCACAATTACAATTTCGTAATGTACACAATTACAACTAAGCCAGTTCGTCTTTCCACGTACACTCGGCGCGCCTTTTACTACTGCTCGCCACGACTTACTCAACACAAGGAACTCCTGTCGCCTCTCCCGTATTGATCCGCGGCCCGCAGTTTCACGAGATTTCCTTTTATGGAGGGGGAAACATTCTCGATGCCTCGCCCTCCTTCCGGTGGCAGGAAAAGGGGGAAACGAAGACTCAGCTACCCCTGCGGTCTCCCTTCCCTCCACCGGCCTTCAGTTATTGATCAGCAACGTGAGTTTGCCACTTGGGTAACACTGCTCCCTCCTCAAGGCTGGTCGTCCCGAACACCACCATCGTAGCGGGCCAGGCGATCCAGGTGTACCACCAACATCTTTCCTCGGGGCACCTTCTGGATGCGGTAGACCACGTGATTAATCCTCTTCACCACACGGTACGGTCCTTTCCATGGCTGCTGAAGCTTCGGGCAGCGTCCCTTGGTCTGGGTAGGGCGGTACAACCAGCCCAGGTCATCTTGGTGCAACCCTTGGCTGTTGGCTTCCCTGTCGTATCGGGTTCTCATGGGGTCGCTCGCCTTCTGGATGTTCTGGCGAGCCATCTCGTGCATGTCGTGGAGATGGTCCACCAGGTTCTCCACATACTCGGTCGCTGGCTGTTTCACCCCCGGAGGGCTTCCAAAAGCCAGGTCACAGGGGAGGCGTAACTCTCGGCCGAACATTAAGCTGTCTGGCGTGATCCCCGTGGTGTCGTGTGTTGACGAGCGGTGGGCCAGCAAGAAAGGAGGCACTTTGACTTCCCAGTCTCGCTGATGGCTGGCCATGACCTTCCTCAAGTATTCCTGTAAGGTCTTGATGTACCTTTCGACCATGCCATCCGAATGGGGATGTAGAGGTTTTGTGCGGGTCTTGTTAGCCCCAAGTCTTTCTAGTGCCTGCTTCATCAGGTTGGACCCAAAATTGGTGCCTTGGTCACTGTGCCTTTGTAACCCAAATCGGCAAAACACTTTCTCCACGAGGTAGTCTGTGATTGTCCTTGCCTCTTGGTTCGGGATGGCATACACCTCCTGACACTTAGTGAAGTAGTCCACGACCACCATCAGGTACTTGTTGCCTCGGTTGGATATTGGGAACGGTCCAGTAATGTCAACGGCGATCCGTTCGAATGGCGCTCTGACGTTGTACTGTTGCATGCGACCCCGGTTTCTAGTCTGGGGGCTGCAACTCATCGCGCACACTTGAGACTGACGGCACCATCTCTCAGCGTCTGCTCGGAGCCTCAGCCAGTAGTAGCGCTGCCGTAGTTTGTCAATCGTCCGGTTCGCTCCCAGGTGTCCTCCTGAAGTACCGGCGTGCACTTCCTCCAAGACTTCCGGGACCTTACTCCGGGGAAGTACCAACTGTTCTCTCTGCGTCTTCCCATCGGGTGATTCCCATAACCGGAACAGCACGCCCTCTCTGGTCTTCAACGAGTCCCATTGGGCCCAGTAAGACTTGTAGGTGGCGCTCCTCGGTGCGATGTCCGCCCCGGTTGGTCTCGTCCCTGCCTCCACTTCCCTCAAGGGTGGCCCCAAGTCTGCGTCCGCCAGCTGCTCCCTCCTCAGGCCTGCGCTATCACAGCCATCCGCAGGCACTGCCGTGACTGCTCGTACTGCTGCGGCACGCTCCTTCTCCTCCACTCTTGTGCATTGGCCGCACTCTTCTGCACAGGGTCTTCGAGACATAGCGTCCGCGTTACCGTGGTTCTTCCTTAAACTACTTACAACTAAATTTTCACTGCTTTCCACTGTGCTCACAGCACCTTCATGAACATTTCTTGATTCCATATCTATTCTTTTTAAAGACCCTCTAAGCTCTCCTATACATTATTCATTTTTTCAGTCTCTTATCTACTTCCAGATGAGCTGACAGCCGATTCTCTACCTTTTCTCTTATTTCAATTATTCCTCTGCCCTCAGCTTCAAGTTCAGCTTGTACTAACTTTAAACTTTCGTCTACTTCCCTACGCACAGCATTTTTAACAGCTTTTACCTCATCCGTAAGCACTTTTCTAGTTTCTCTCTCTCACACCTTTCCTTTGCATTTTCAAACTATTTGTCTACATAACTCCTAAAAGTTACTTTCCCCTCAGATCTAGTTGTCGGAGGTCTAAATATTCCCTCAATTTGGCATCCTGGCTCCTAAATCCTTCCTCCAGTTTAGGGTTAAGCTCTTTACTTAAGTCAGTTACCTGTTCCCTTATTTCATTCACTTGACTGCTAATTTTGTTCTCTAAATTACTGCCCATTTCATTTATTCTCTCTAATAACATTCTAAAACTGTATCCCGTAAAATTTAACATTCCGCCACTGCTTCCCGTTGCCATACCCGGATCTCTCTCCCCCAAATTGTCCTCCCTGTATACAGTTTCGCTATTTGTAAAGGCTTCCGTTTCTGTTTTGTTTAACTGCACGCCTTTTCCCTTATCTTGACCTAAAATCTCAACTGAATAATCTGTAATGAGTTTCCCACTGCGAAGAAGCATATGCCTGTCTTTTGTCTGAATGCAATACTCCTCTACTCATGCATACATAATAAGATTAAAAATGTTTTTAAAATAATAACATACTTTCTTAAATATATTTTTTAATATATATATATATATATATATATAAAGCCTGACCTTTTTATTTTTCTTCAGTGGCTGGTTGACGTTGTTCCTATGTCGCAGTTGCTCGACGTTCTTGCAGAATTTTGGCAGGCCTTTACGCGCCGTTCCTCCAAATTGTTAACTGTCCATTGTTTCGCGTCATTCTCCTTGATCTTGTCCCCCGGTGTTTAATTTGTCTCATTTCAGCATCTCGGTGTCCATTGTCTCACGGCGTCTGTTGCCTCTATCGCGCACCACGGTGGGAAGCCATCTTGCGGCAGTACTACCTATCTGCCTCCCGGCTGCACGTACCTGGGTCGACGTCGGGACTCCTTCCTCGTTCTCCACGTCGTCGTTGGCTGCTTGCTTCACCCTGGGCTCTAGCGGCTTCTCCTGCATGGATTCTTTTTGGGTTCTCAGGGGTTACGGTTGAGACAACACAAACCAACGATAATCTATTAACTGCTTTTATTCGCCTTGCATTCGTGGAACTCGGGCACTTGATTAACTGCATTTCCGGCGGACATTTTATAGTACATTTTATTGGACTCGGTACTTCGTCGAACATACCTAGTGGATGTCTACAATACTGCAATGAGCAATAACTGAGTAACAACTGAGTAACAACTGACAGATGATTAGGGGTTACCACCCTCTTATATACACGCAGCACGCGTCATTAGCAAAAACTAACGGTATATTGACCTGTATAACGGTACGTAACATAGCTAGCATACCATTCCATTATCAAACATCCGCTCGTTCTAGGCTATCGTCCGGGAGTGCAGGGTTTCTCACGTATGTCTGCCCAGGTCCATCACAATGTTTCTTCAAGTCGACAATATTGCTTTAACTAACATAATTATTTACAGTTCTTAAATTTATGAGTAATTATTAAACATATTAGTAAATAAATAATTGATCCAAGGACCAAAGTTCCTGTTTCATGTCCAAACTCAACGATATACATTTTAAACATTTAACTATAACTTCAGCCTTTTACTCAAGTATATACAACAAAATGTTTAATGAAACTACCTTTATAGATTTTTGTCTTAAACTTGGAGTAGATAGAAAAACAGTCCTCTGCTGTAGAGTGGGTTGGGGAAGTACTGTGACCATATATTTATTTACGCAAATAAGAATATATAATATAGCAATAGTTATTTTAATTGCATTTCTGTCCGCTAGAGATACGATCTTTTTACCGAATGTGTATTGCTGTCCATAGATGGCTCTAGCTGTCATATATGAGACGCTGGAAGAAGATTGGAAGTTTTTGTGTGTTCTATAAGAGATTGTCATTTCGCAGTTTATATTCGATCTAGACTTGACTTCTCGTTTACGTAGTAGAAGTATACGGCTGTGGTAGTGTATATTAACACAATACTGCAAGCACAAGTATTTGTATTTGAGAAAGAAAGGCTGCTAAATCAGATATATCTTTGTGGTTTTCGCAAACTTGTTTTATATGTATTCATTCGACTCTTGTCACTCGAATGCTCGGCATCGCCCGTCTCGAGTTCTTTCAGTGCAGTCTATTCGTCGAGAGAAGCAGCATTCTAGACCGGTTGCGCCAGTTCTTCAGGGCACGAGCACGTGGACTGTAAAACGCGTGCTCTGGAGTGTGCCCATAAAGGAAGCAGCAGCCCGGCGAAGCAGCGCATTCTCTCTACGCAGCGTAGCCTGCGCAACAGCCTTCTTCTGCAGGCACAGCAGCGCCTGCCCTCTTCCAGCCAGCAGAGCCTTCTCCTGCACTGGCAAGCAGCAGCCCAGCCAACCCTCTCCTAGCAGACTTGCTAGAGCTAACGCGTCGAGTAGCAACTCCAGAGTCCAGAGGAACACAGTACTTGGGACCGACAGACAGACGAAACTGCAGGCCCACAAGGTCAAAGCCAAGGGTCCCGACTTAGGTTGGGACCCGGGGTCCGCCCCAATCGGCGCGTGTAACAGCGCTCGACCCTCTGTGGGGAGCCGGATGGCACCTGCTACAGACTCAGACAAGCCAAGTACCAGCCGCCAGGTAAGTCCTGACGAGATGACTAGTAGAACCTCTGCATCCTCATCCTCTACCGGCCCACGGGTGAACCTCGTGAAGGCCAAGGCCCAGGCACAAAAGAAACAGAAGAAGGCCTCCCGCCTTCTTAACCAAGGGATAGCTGTCCCGATCTCTCCAGTCCCCAAACCAGGGAGCTCCAACACCATCACTCCCATCCAGGGCGTCACAACTCCCCTACCGGAGAGCGACACAGACGCCGAAGGCTTTATCACCGTGCAGGGAAGGCGCAAGAGGCCCTCCAGTTCGAACCCGGAGGGTGCTGCTCCCGGCACCCCTGCAGTGCATGCGGACGCCAAGAGCTCCCGCACACAAAAGGCGGCCAGAATCCCGCCAATTGTGTCGGACCCGTTCCCCAACCACATAAAGGTAATGAGGGAACTGAGGGCCAAGCTCCAGGCTAGCTTCCAGGCCACCCGTTTTCCAAGTCGGGTGATCCTAAAGACCACGACCCCGGAGGACCATGAAGCCGCCAGGGGGGTGCTGCGCGAAGCGGGGATAGAATTCCACACGTTCTCGCTGCAGCGACCTAACCTGGTGCGCAGAGTCATCCGAGGTCTTGGCTCTGACACCGACCCGGAGGACATAAAGGTGGGCCTGGCGGAAGAACACGGCATTACGCCGCGTACCGTGGTCCAGCTGACCAAGCAAGTCCGCGAGGAAGGCAAGGAGCCCGTAAGGACTCCCATGCCACTATTCCTCGTAATAGTGGAGAAGGAGGGCGAAGGTCTTCCCAAAATTGATGAGGTGTCCCACCTCTACAACACCAAGATCAGAATCGAACCGTACCATGGCAGAGAGGGGCCAGCCCAATGCTACAGGTGCTTGGGCTTCCACCACTCGAGCCATGCGTGCGAGAGGAAGACCGCCTGCATACGATGTTCAGGCCCTCACCACGTCAACGAATGCCCGAACCCCAGAGAGGAGAAAAAGTGCGCCAACTGCCGAGAGGCCCACATAGGCATCTACGGCGGCTGTCCCGCTAGACTGCGAATAGTGCAGGCAAGACAGGGCAGGAACGCAAACAGGGAGCCAGCACAAGTTCGGCCTGGAGTCAGTTTTGCCCAGGCGCTGCGCAAGCAGGAACAGCTGCTGCAGCAGGCCGAGGCAAGCCAGATTCCGGCAGCGACCCAGCCAGTAAGCTCTGGAACTACCGCCAAACAACCACCAGCTGCATCTGCAGCAAAGCCACAGCGGCCTCCTCGCCAGAAGAAGGCCACCGCAGCCCGGCGGGAGAAACCGCCGGCAACTGCGGCAGCAACGGCCGGGCAACCAGCCCAAGAACCTGCGGGGAGACAGAGCGGCCCTGCCGCCACTGCTCTCCCCCCTCCACCAGCTCCAGCTACAGTGGCTTCAACAGCCAATGAGGGAGAGGCACCCCTCGCTACAACACCTGCGCCGATTTGGGACACTGGCGTCTCAAACGAGGACTTAGCGGAGTTCCATGAGCTTTCTGCCTGGTTCGCCGAACTGATTCATCGCTCCCTCCCCATTCTGAGGCGCTGCAGGGAGCAACTGACAGATCCCCGCATCCCTGCTCTGCAAAAGCACAGCATTCTGCAACAGACTGCACGGCTCCTCTTCCCTGACTCCAGCTCGTAAATGGCGTTGAGAAGAACTCAGCGAACATTGAGAGCCGCGTTCTGGAACGCAAACGGAGTCCGGGAACAGAGACCGGGCATCTTGGAGTTTGTAAGTGACCACGGGATTGACCTCCTTATGGTATGCGAAACGCATCTGCATGCTGGTATACAATTTAGCCTGCCAAGTTACGCCGTCCACCGAGCCGATAGAGTCGGCCGGCGGGGCGGCGGTACAGCTATATTCATCAAAAATCACATCACCCATACTCCCATTACCATCCCCCCGCTTCAACACTTGGAGGCGACCGCCATAAGGCTCTCCTTGGGCGGTTCAGACCTAGTGCTTGTGGCGGTGTATGACCCGCCCAACCATCCCTTCTATGAAGCGGATTACAGGGCACTCCTAAACCTAGACCACCGAGTGTGCATAGCCGGTGACTTCAATGCCAAACACCCAGGATGGAACAGCCGAACCCAGAATGATAGGGGAAGGAGCATCTACCGCTTCATCTGCGGAGATCCAACCCTTCATGCGCATGGCCCGCGGGGTCCAACGCACTTCCCGCCTCGTGGCAGGGCGGACGTCATAGATTTCGCAATCACCAAGAACATTCCATTTCATCTGGACCTCACGGCGGTGAATGCTCTGGATTCTGACCACAACCCAGTTGTGATCAATTCAGACGTTACCGTCGCAGCTCTGGCAACGGCTGACTGGGTGGATGAAGTCGACTGGGATGCCGCCATTCTTCACATCCAAAACTCCGTGGAAGCCTGCCCTCGAATCGACTCTGTGGAGTCACTCGAGGCGGCAGCCAGGGAGTTCTCCACAACCATCCTCAACGCGGTACGTGCTCACACACACCGCATCCCAATAGACACGCCAAACCCCACAGATATCCCAGGACCCATCAAACAACTCATAAGGGCTAAAAACGCCGTAAGAAAGCTGTGGCAGAGATTTCGCCATCCCAGGATAGGAGAAGTACACCGGAGGTTCAAATCCCTGGCAAGACGACTCCTAAGAGCACACCGCAAAGAGGCCTGGGAAAACATGTTAAGGCAAACCAATCTCCAGGAGAGAAAACCATGGCGAATAGTCCGTAGCCTGCGGAAAGACAAAACCGTATACCAGCATCCCCTACATAGCCCTAGAGGTCGACTCGTCTACGAGTCGAAAGAAAAGGCAGAGGCGCTAGCAGATTATCTGGAGGCTCAATTCCAACCCAGGGTAGAGCCAATGGACGATGACCATGCTGACCTCGTGGAACAGGTGGTGGAGGACTTCCTAGAAGCTCCGCCCCCTGACCACGAGGAGTTCCACATTCCCATCGTTACCCCTAGAGAGTTAGCGACCACGCTTAACTCTCTAAGAACCAACAAAGCACCTGGGCAGGACCGTGTGACAGCGGAAATGCTCAAGCACCTTCCACGAAGAGCCGTGATTCACTTAACCCGGATTTATAACGCGTGCCTATACATGCGCCACTTTCCAGCTATCTGGAAGGAGGCGCGCGTGGTGTGCGTTTTAAAGCCGGGGAAAAATCCGGTTTTTCCTTCCAGTTACCGATCAATCAGCCTTCTCCCAGTTTTATCGAAGGTATTCGAAAAACTGCTCCTCTCCCGGCTCCTTCCTCATCTGGAGGAAAGGGGCCTAATCCCGGAACACCAGTTTGGCTTCCGTTCTGGCCACTCCACGACCGAGCAGCTACTGCGGGTTGCCGAGAAGGCCTCCCTGGGTTTCCAGGAAAGGTCTAAAACGGTTGCAGTGCTGCTCGACGTGGAGAAGGCATTCGCCACTACCTGGCATGAAGGACTCATTTACAAACTCCTGGAGCATGAAATTCCCCGTCCATACATTTCCTTGGTGGCCGGTTTCCTCGGAAACCGAAGCTTCCGAGTAAAGATGGAGGGGAAGCTGTCCACCGAGCGGCCCATTGGCGCTGGAGTACCGGAAGGCAGCGTGCTGTCGCCGGCGCTCTTCGCAGCTTACATGGCCGACATCCCAACTCACCACAACACCCAGACCTCAGTATGCGGACGATCTCATGATCTTCGCAGTCAATAGGAACACACGGTACAGCTACCGGCAAATCCAAACCCAGCTCCGGGCCATTGGCGAATGGAGCGCAAAATGGCGAATGGCAATTAACCCGGAGAAGAGCTCTGCTATTCTCCTGGCGAAAACCATAGCCAACCGGTTGCAGCAGAACTTCGTTTTACGGCGCCGTCGAATCCCTTGGGTGCAAACGGCGAAGTATCTCGGGGTGACGCTGGACCGTAAGTTAACTTACGTTCCACACGTCAAGGGCAAGGTCCAGCTGGGGCACGTCGCACTCCGGAGCCTATACCCTATCTTCAGATCAACCATGCTGATCCGTCTCAAACTCCAACTGTATCGGGCGATCATTCCGCCTATGATTCTGTACGGCTGTGAGATCTGGGGAACAGTGGCTAATACCACTTTCGTCAGACTCCAGACGCTGCAGAACAAGGCACTACGCATCATCTACGATACAGGCTGGAGATTCCCGGCTCATATCCTACATGAGCACTCCCAGATCCCGTACATTGTCGACGTCATTCGCGAGAGGGCACGATCAATGTACGAGAAAATCCAAATTCACCCCAACCCTTTAGTGAACTCCCTGGGAAGGTATGACCCGAGAGATCAAAGGCGCTTGCCGTCCTTCAGACTGCCGAGAGACGTCCTGGGACCCCTTGGGTAACCCAAGGAAAATCCCAGATGACTCTGGGAACAACTTCTACGCCAAAGGACCAAGCGCTACACAACCCGTATCCAAAACGGGGCAAAAAACTAATTCGTGTCTCCCAAAAAGGGAGAACGATTAAGTACAGCTGCCCACGATAAAGAGGGGCAACCCATACCACACCTATCCAAAATTTCAAACAGTAAACAAATTCAAACACCCCAGCAGAACATGGATCTACTAGTTCATTTCGCAGGTTAAGCCGCAAAGCGGCTAGGTACTGCGGCATATGACACCCGGACGGGGAAAGCCCCGCCCGACTAGGACTACCTCTGGACCTCTGGACTTGTTTTATATTTATAATGACTATAACATTAATGGTATTATATGTTGGAACTTGTATACACTTATCATGAACAAAACATTTGAACATTCTTTAAAATGTCAGACGAGCTACAGGATCTTAATGCAGTGTGACTTTTGCGAGAATACTCTATTACCATTTCCTATATATTCGAGAGAAGGACATCACGTTTATGAAAGTCAGTTGCTGTTCATAGGGTTTGAGATTTGGTCTGGAATCACACAAGTTCCACTGCTCCCATATGTTGTCATAATCATGAATTTAGTTTACATGACTTTCTACATATATTCTTCAGCAATGACACAAGTGTTTGCAGAAATTAGTTAACCATTTGTTGTTTTACTTATTTAATAAATAAATTACGCACAATGTGCATTTAGTCTTTACACAACTCTGTCATTGATATGATCCTTTTTTTTTTTTTTTTTTTTTTTTTTTTTGCACTTTAACGCGTAATATCGATCACATTTCTCTCCGCACTGTTCACATATACACCAATCGACTGGCTCATGGAAGGATTTCACGTTGCACATCCGGAAATGGAAACCATGAATGGCAAAGCGTGTCAGAGAGTTTTACTTATTGCATGTTTATTCTTTTTTTATTCGGAATTTTTAAAGTCTCTTCTACTGACACTGGAACTAAGACAATACAGTTTAGTACACTCATCTGAGGGTCAGTCGCTTTGTGATGACTTTCACATTCAATTCCCTTTGTTTAGTGAGGGCAAAAAACAACTTGCTGTATGGGAAATGTTTCAAATATTTACAAAAGAATTTGTATATGCTCTGAAATTTTATTCAAAAAAGGGAATTGATCATGAGTGGTGAAATAAACGTGGATTATCTGAAAAGGAGTTTTCAAACGGAATAGCTCATCTCTTTATGTACAACATACCACATGACACATGCAGTAAACTGTCCAACGAGAATCCAAAATAATTGATCCACAGGCACAGATAGTATATTTGTAAATTCAGATGTAACTATATTTTGCTCTATGTCATCAAAAAACAAATGGACTGTCTTATCGTGAAGCGCAAATACCATTGATTCGTAAGATACATTTAAAACTCAAACCTAAATACACATATAGGAAGTATAGGGAAATAAATGGAAATACTCCGAAGGAATTTAACAAAACCATACGCTTGAATGATTTAAACAAACTTATGACCCCATTGGAACTAACAATAAATATGTATAATAGCTTCCTTGAGTGCCCTAGGACTCAGTTTGAATTGTTGTTTCCATTTAAGTTAAGAAATTAACTTCAAAAGAGATAATGCCTGAATCACTTTAGGAATTGGAAAGCCATGCAGGCGTAAAATAGAACTATATCAGCAAACTAGAATCAGTAAAAATTAAGGTTTGAAAAACCACAAAAAATATTGCAAAATTCTAAAGAAGCTAGTAGAAACTGCAGATGTATTGCATTATAATAAACTAACTCAGCGTTCAGACAATAAAATAAAACCACTTGGAATACGAGCACAAAACAATGTAACACGTTAGAAAATTAATCAATAACACTCAGTGCCGATAATCATGAAATTTCCACACCTCTACAAGTTGCAGAAATGTTTAATATATTCCTTTTAGATGCAACAAAACACAACTAAATATTAATTATCAAAGTAAATTTGAAGCTTTAGAATCACTGACAAATAAGTTTCACAAACGTTGTTCTACTTTTAAAGTCAATCTAACTACGCCTTCTGAAATAAATAAAATCATTGGCTCTTATAAAACGAAGAATTCTTCTGACTGTGACGAAATAACTACAAAACTCTGGAAATTTTGCTCCTCACAAATTAGCATTCCCCTATGGCAATGAGTTTCCAAAGACTGGAGTTTTCCCTGATAGGAAGATGTTTATTTCTAAACCTCTTTTCAAAACTGGCGAACGCAATAATGTATAAAGTAATGGACCGATATCTCTCTTGCCAGCTTTTTTCAGAAGTTCTCGACAAAGTAATGTTCAAAAGACTGTATGAACACCTTGAGTATAACAACTTACTTGGCAGTGATCAGTTTGAACTGAGAAAGGTAATATCGACAAATAACGCAGTTTATAAACTTACACATGATTTGTTAACTGCTTCAAATGAAAACTGTCATGTAGTTGGAATTTTATATTGCGTGTATATAACGCAATTCTTATTGTCTTATGCTACGTTTTCAGGTTTATTAATTTGACACGGCTGATCACCTGCGAAGCCTTGATTAGTAATGCTCTCTGTGAAAGCTTCAAGTCTTACATTTCACAAATTTTAATTATTTCTCAAACAATTTAACACTATAAATTAAGTGTCTTTAAAATTTCTAATAACATGGTTATCAAAATTATTATCAAAATTCATCTCACTAAAGCCATGAATAATTTTGAATGAAATATCTAAAATAATATATTCAGGGTTGAGGAATTAGAGTGACTATGATACATTAATTCACAGACAAAAATATATAATACAGCAAACTTTCATTTAGTTATATTCCTGCTCACTAGGAGATACATTCGCTCACCGACTGTGTATTGCTGGCAATAGATGGCTCTACAGCAATATATGATACAGTGGTAAAAGATTGTAGTTTGTAGTAAGTTTTGTGGCATATTGAAACTGTGCTGTTGAAGTACAGTTTAGACTTCACTTTGTATTGAAACAGAAAAGTTGGAGAGTTGCTATAATGTATATTATCATAATACTGGACGTGCAAATATTTGGTTTGGTGAATGGAAGCCTGCTAAAGCAGATATATATTTGTGCTTCCCGCAGATTTGCTTATATACACACGTCCACCTAAGGCTACAGAAACAGCCCCTAATACCACTCCCTCTGATAGAGCGCAGGGAAGACGCCCTGCCAGTGAGCGTGAGTCTGCTTCCGAGGCGCCGAGCGGGCGAGGTACTCCCAAACCCGATCGTCAGCTGAGGGACGGACGGGCTAATGGTTGGCCGGCGCCCAGGCACTCTTCAGCATCCCCCTCTCCCACCAAAGCTTCCACTTCAACCGAAGTTTCTCCCCCCACCGCACAGGCCTCGGAGATGCTGGGATGGTTGCAGCAGTTGCTGCAGAACCACGGCCGGCGTCTCTGTGAACTGGTGGTGAGGTTCTTTGACACCACAGATTCTGCAGCCCGAATGGTCATTGCCATGGAGGCGCTTGCCTTGTTGTCCGCAGTAAGCCGCGCAAACCAGGATGGCGGGTCGAACTAGGTCTCTGTCCTCGTTCAGATTCGCATTCTGGAATGCGTGTGGTATCAACGGTCAACAAGATGAACTCCTGCATTTCGCGAGGTCATTTGCTTTGGAACTCATCTTGGTATCGGAAACACATCTCCGACCTGAAATGTCCTTCCGGATTTCCGGCTACCACTGCCTCAGGGTCGACCGTGTGGGCCGTCGCGGCGGCGGCACGGCGATCTTTGTGAGGAGGGGGGTTGTCTTTAAACCTATCCAGCTTCCCGCTCTTCAAACCCTTGAAGCTACTGCCGTCTGCGTGAACCTGGGCGGTTCCGAAGTCCTGATAGTGTCTGCTTATCACCCTCCTAGCCAACAGTTCATTGCTAATGATTATCTCTCCATCCCCGCCCTACATCCCAACGTCATTATGGCTGGGGATTTGAATGCTAAACACCCGCGTTGGCATTCGGGTCCCCGGACAGACGCAAGAGGCAGAGAAATCATCCGCATCATAGACGGAGATCCTCAACTGAGAGTAGAGGGTCCCTGGCAACCCACTCATTTCCCGCGAAGACAAGGCCGTCCTTCGGTCATTGACTTCGCAATCATCAAACATTTTCCATTTCACTTATCACTCAATTCACAAAGCGCCTTACATTCCGACCACAACCCAGTTGTGGCTGAGGTAAACTTACGGGTTGTCAGTCATGAATTCACGGTTCAAAACCGTGAAGTCGATTGGGATTGCGTACGGGTCTGCTTAAATGACTCCATACCTCCTAACCATCACATTACAGACATACCGACCTTGGAGACGGCGATCTCCTCCTTCACCTCCATCGTAGGACGAACAGTTCGC
Source organism: Mantis religiosa (assembly GCA_030765055.1). Lineage (NCBI taxonomy): Eukaryota > Metazoa > Arthropoda > Insecta > Mantodea > Mantidae > Mantis > Mantis religiosa. Next base: position 26,301,676 of record CM060951.1, on the reverse strand, counting down.
AACCTCACCGTTCACACTCCAGCACCTCTACACCCTCACGTCATCCCGCTAGACATCCATCTTCTCATTCGCCGCTCTTGGGCGGCTCGCAGACTATATCAGCGACACCGCACTCGTCATAATTAGGTTCTGCTCGCGCGCTTGCGCCGAGAGGTTCGACTTCGACTACGCGAGCACCGTGTGCGCGCGTGGGAGGAGTTGATGTCTCGAGTGAATTTTGAGAATGGCGAGGCGTGGAGGCTTGCAAAAGGACTCCGGAACCGTGGAGGAGCACCAAACACCCCTATCCAAGGCACCCAAGACCTGGTGTACGAACCCCAAGCTAAAGCAAATGTGTTTGCCGACTACCTAGAGAGGACCATGAGGCCACGAGATGACCCCCAGGACCTAGACTTCACTGGCCGCGTCAAGCGAGAGGTTCGTCAGTACCTTCGACGCCCTCTTGCTGAGGCGGACCGACTACCTGTCATTAGACCCAGTGAGCTCCAGGGCGCACTCCGGCGTCTAAATCCCAAAAAAGCGTCGGGACCTGATGGGTTGACACCTATCATGCTCCGCCATCTTCCATTCAAAGCCGTTCTTTTTCTTACTCGGGTTTTTAATATGTGTCTCGCCCTGGGCCACTTTCCACGGCAGTGGAGGGAGGCTCGGGTGATTTGCATTTTGAAGCCCGGTAAAAATCCGGCTCTCCCCGCCAGTTACCGCTCCATTAGCCTCCTGTCAGTCCTCTCGAAAGTTTTCGAGAGGCTTGTTTTAGCCCGCTTGTCGCCCCTACTGGGGGACATTCAAGCTATTCCTCCCCATCAGTTTGGTTTTCGTCCTGGGCACTCGACATCACAGCAGTTGCTCCGTCTGGTGGAGGCCGCTGCCCTGGGTTTCCAGGAAAGGGCATTCACTGCGGCAGTATCTCTGGATGTCGAGAAGGCCTTCTCTACCACCTGGCATGCAGGCCTCCTACACAAACTAATCACCCTGGGGCTTCCTGCACACATGATACACATCTTACACTCATTCCTAAAACACAGATATTTCACAGTTGTTGTGGCGGGAAAGCTTTCTACCAGACGACCCATCAGAGGAGGCGTCCCAGAAGGCTCTGTCTTATCCCCTACACTCTTTAGCGTGTACGTGGCGGATCTCCCCACGAAGCAACACGTCAACATTGCCCAATATGCGGACGACGTGTTATTATACAACACAAACAGAAACGCACGCAGAGCCTTCAACCCAATACAGCGACACCTAAGCCTCATTCATGATTGGTGTAGGCTTTGGCGATTGTCTATCAACCCAGAGAAAAGCCAAGCCATACTCTTCACTAAGCGCCACTTTCCCGCCAACCTCCCCGCCTTTAATTATTCTGGCAGAAGGATAGAGTGGACAAATTCTCTCAAATACTTAGGTGTAAAGCTGGACAAGGGCCTAACTTTTCGGGGTCACATCCAGGAGGTGACTCATCGGGCATGCGGAGCTTCGGCTTCGTTATACCCCATGATGCACTCAGGAATGCCGACACCCCTTAAGTTGCGCCTTTTTCAGGCTTTAATTCTTCCCATCATGCTTTATGCTTGTGAGATCTGTGGCATGGCCGCAGGATCCAATCTGCGTCAAATTCAGCGTGTACAAAATAGATGTCTCAGGGCCATCTATTCTGTTTGCTGGAGGTTTCCCGTGAGATACCTTCATGAAGCCTCATCTCTCCACTATGTGGAAGATGTCATTAGGCGCCGGGCTACAAAATTCTACGCGAGTTTGCCTCAACACCAGAGCGCCCTGGTTAGGTCTCTAGGGAACTACAGAACAACCGAAAGACGCTACAAGCTATACCGGCTTCCCCGTATGGCGTGCGGGCACACCCGGTAACAATAGAGTACTTATTTCAACCTAAAAATTACTACTGTTTGAATTTAATAGACATTCTAAATTAAACTCTTCCTGAAAATATTCACACCAGCGGTGCTAACATAGCGTTGCACCCGAGTTGGCTACCATGAGGAGCTACGGCTACCTCCCTTCTTTTCATCTACATTATCTTAAACCACCAACCTGCAAAACCCCACATTTCCTGTCATTAAGTGGTTAAGTCCGTGTAGGACAGGTACACGAATGACACACATCGTGCTGACCCTCAGTCAGCCGCCAGCTACTTGAATGAATGAATGAATTTGCTTATATTATTATTCTACTTCTGCTAAATTGATTGTTTTGTTGGAACTTATAACCTTTCAAACATATCAGAAGGTTTGAAATGGCTTGTTTAAAATGTCACACTTGCCACAGGATTTAACATAGGATTTTAACGTAGTGAGAGATTTGTGAGAACACTATGCATATTTCCAAAACGTTTGTCACCCTTTTTATGTCAGTTAACATATATGTAGTTTGAGTTTAGTTCTAAAATGACGTAAGCTTCACTGCTCCCATATGTTGTCATAACCATTAAGTTAGTTCACATGACTTTCTTAATCATTTTATTCAGCAATTAACTGCAATGTGAAAAAATTAGTTAACCTCTTAATGTTTTACTTATAATATGATTATTTTTTTGTGTATTCTGAATTTCTAAATTTGCTTCTACTGACACTGCAAAAACGACAATACACTAGGCTTAAGAAATTAAACAAATCATTTTAGAGCTAGTAGCTAGGTGATGACTTAATCTTTCGTTCCCTTTTTTTGGTCAGGACATAAAAACAGCTTCCTATATACAAAAGCAATAAATATTTGAAAATTGAAGCAAATAATAGGAACATTTCGGAAAGGTTTATCTCCACAAAATTGTTGGATATAAATCTAGTCGTTTAGGAGACCTATATACCTTTAAGGAATATATCTGATTTTTAGTTTGCCAATTATACAAACATCATTCAGAACTAAAACGAATTCAGTTATTATTTACAATATATTCAAGATATATATTCCATTTTGTAATGACAATAATTTTAACTCATGCCACTTCAATTCAAAATTGTTTGAACCAAGATTTAAGAATAAAATTTAAATAGCTCTTTGTGTATAAAAAGTAACTATCACAATGCGTTTTAATTTATGTGTTCATCCTTACAAGACCTTAAACTACAATACTACCGCTTTTGTTTTGAGTTCTGTTGTTCACATTGACCTTTTATGTCTGTTATTTGAATACACAGCACTTCAAAACGTGTATTTAGAGTGGCATCTCAATACCAAGTTTTGGTAAGATACAATATCTACCAAGTAGTGATGGAGAACGTTACAAACGTTTATCACTATTAACCTGAAGTGAAAGAAGAATGAAGTTTTTAAAGCATAATGAATGAGTAGAGAAGTTTATATAAATGTAACACAACAGGTTGTTTTGTGATGATGCTCAATTTAAATATAAAGTTTGGATTTTAACTTATCATTGTTGTGTAGTGCTGTTCAATAAGCATGTTCAAGAACATTTTATAACATCCAACGTTAAGTGATATCAGATGATGAATAAAATGATGTTCAAATGAGTACAGGGTCCATAGAGCTTGGATAATATCTCCATTCTTCAATTCTCAGTTTCTGTATGACATTATTTCGTGGAAATATAGAGCTGCAGTAGTATATATTAACAAATACTGCATGTACAAATATTTATATTTGAAAAAGGAAACCTTCTACTTACATCTTTGTGTTTCTCGAAAATTTGTCTGATACTTTTAATGTCATGACATTGTGTGTTTGCATTTATCCCCAGTTAAAATGAACATAACATGTGTCAGTGCTCCACAACCATTTCCAAAATATTACTGAGAAGTATGTCACTTTTTTAAAGTCAGTTGCTATTCTTATGGTTGTATGGAATTACGGAAGCTTCACTACTCTCATATGTTGCCATAATCATGACTTTAGTTCACATGACTTCTACACATATTCTTCAACAATTACTACAAGTGTATTCTGAAATTTGATTAACCCTTTGTTGTTTTACTTATTCTATGTTCATTCTTTTTGCGTGTTCAAAATGTTTAAAGTTGCTCCTACTGTCAGTGGAAATAGTGGAAAACCTTTTAGAGTCAGTCGCTATGTGATGCCTTGATGATTGTGTCTCCTTCGGTTGGTCAGGATATTAAAACAACTGCTTATATGGGAAAACAATAAACAGGGAATATCTGGGAAATGGTTAACTCGACAAATTGTTTGATATAAGTTTGGTCATTTAACGAGTCCTATATATTTAAGAATTTGTCTACCTCTTACAGTTTACCAATCATGCAAACATAATTCAGAGTCAAAAAGACTTCAGAGGCTGTTTACAGGAAATTCAAGATATATAATATATTTTAACACGAAAATATTTAACTTATGGTACTTTATTTCAAGATCGTTTGTACTTAACAAAAGTGAGACGTTTCAACTTACTTTCATCTGAAACAGAAAAGGATCCTTATAGAAAAAGATCTATGAACAACGATCTTGTTGCTTGTCTAGTAAACTTGGCACCAAGACCTTTAATACAATACACCCTCAAGAAAGTACCATATAAATAATAATAATTTTAATCTTCAGAATATCTTAGAAGCTTAATATATTTCCTTAACAGATATAAATATGTATAACTTGGGAATTGTTCCTTGTAAGTTCTGGAAACTGTCACTAAGTAGTAAACAAAGTAAACTTAAGAAAGACTAGATCGCGTTAAAACACGAGTGAGGAATTAATATATTGGTTTACATTCAAATTCTTGGTATCAGTATCATATAAATGGTAATGAACTGCCTTTCTCCCACACTTGAATACCATCTTTTTTAATAAATAAACGTTTTGAGATAAGTACAACACGTCTGTGTGTACAGAATAACTAAATATCAAACCCTCAACTATTAAAATTAATATCTAGATACTACAACATGACACTAGCAAAATGTAAGAGATAGACAATATCTTACTACTCAGAATATGACATTCTCTTTAAATCAGATAAACTGATAGTTACAGTTTTATGTGTAGTAAAAGATTTCCGAGATATTCGCTATTATTGGTTTGAAGTCTCAAATGCTTATATTTTTCACAAATGGCAAGGTGCTATTAGTTTATTTTGTCTCGTGGACCTGCATGGAGAATGGAGTTTCAAAACAATACATAATCGCCAGCCATTCATTAACCTAAGTCTATTGTATTTCCTATTGTCGTATAAACAAATATATAAAGTAACCTTTAGATGTCAGTACAGGTGATTATAAGAGCCCATGATAAATAAAAAAAAGTAGCTTAACTAACTTATAAAAATGTTTATCTCAAGTAAGATAGCTCATGTAACAAGTGTCATAAGTAGAGAAATTTATGTGAAAGTTTGCAATATGGGCAGTCCTAGAGTTTGATAAACGAAAGGTCAATAAAATAATTTAAGAACATGAACAAAATGATGTTATAATGTTTTCAAGTGTTACATTTATTTCACAGTGTGAGAGTACACCAGAGTTTTTACTTCTGTAACGTTAGAACTGAAATTAAAATGTAATGATATTTGAAACTCGGGAATTTATATGTTCTAAGGAGATGAATGTATAAAAATGCTGCCTTATTCAGAATTATTTCAGTATATAACTAGCAGCATGAGAAGGTTCTGGAAAGTAAAGGAACGCCTGTTGTGAGAAAGCAGACTTTTGTACTGTGAGAAAGTCTCTTCTACATCCGCTGATATAATTGGAGCATACTTGAACTATGCTAAGTCACTGACAGTCAGATGTTCATTATAGAAAGTAGGAAACGTTTAACTTGATAAACGTAAGACAAACCTTTGTGTCAAAGCTTTTATCAATAACACTTTCCAGTTCCAACTTCTCTCCCTACACTTCTCAAGTCAGATATAACTAGAGTTAGAAAACTTTCAGGAGTTTACCTTTCTCCTATACACGTGTGATTTCTTGTAGTAAGTATCAGTTTCACTACTTGTAAACAGTATTTTATCCACATCAAGCCCAGTAGCATCGTCAGTAGTCCATGCTTTGACACGTGTAAAACGTCACAATAGTTTATCTTAGTGTCAGATCGGGTAATAAGTGGCAATCACGGACATGAGGAACAGTTTACAAGAGGTAGCCTTGACAGAAATTTCACATTGGCTAATCCACTTGAGAAAATGTGCTCTAACTTCCCCTGCCACCCTATGAGTAGCATGTGGTAAACCAGTAATGTGCACCCTTTTCGGGTAAACAACTTGTAATATTTTGCTGCTCTCACATTGTTTGGAGCTACATCAGTCGCAAAAAGTAAGACGATATCATTTCTGGCTGCCTCAGGACATAAAAAAACATACATTTTCAAATAGTCTACAAATTGTAGAATGGTTATAGGTCCCAATGCCTCACTTGTACACTTCACCTGATATTTGAGTCTCCATTGTACATCAATATATGTAGTGAGGTATTTCTAACTTTGTTTTGTACTCAGGTTTTGGGATACCGTCACATGGTTGCTCTCAAATGATACATGGAGATGAGAGCAATTACTATCAAGGTTTTGGCTTCATAGTCACCCACAATTAAATAAATCAAATTTAATTGTTCATGACATAAACTACGTATACACTAAATTTGCCAAAAGGGTGATAAAGTTTTAAATTTACTATTTTTGGTATAAACTTGATTGTTTAGTAACCTGAAACTGTGTAACACGGTTGTACTGTATTTGTAATTCATTCTAGGAAATACACAATGAAAAGTTGTAGTTCAATTATTCCAGTGATATTGAGCTTAATGTTCATACAGAACATAAGATTATAATGGCATTTGTTTATATAACTCTGTGTTATATCGATATAGGAAATATACATATGAGATGACCAATTACTACAGAGGTGTTTCAAGCCTAAAGAGATAGCAATAATTTACCAAACACCTACATTAAAAACCTTTGATACAAATTGGGAATGACATCGCCACCTGTTTTGTCTCATACTTTTGAAACAAGCTTCATCGGCTTGATACCTGAGTGATACAATTGGTGTGAGAATCGCTCCGTTTTATTTTACTTTTCTATTCACTTTTGTTTTAACATGAAACTTATGCCTCTACGTTTATATTTCTCATGGTCGTCTCTAGAATACGTTTGGGTTTAGAGATACTGTATGGAAAATGAACCACTTTCGTATTTGTAGCAACACAGTGAAAAAGGAAGAAGTACCAAATGTGAAATACAAGCAAACAGATAAGGAACGTCTGTCACTGATGTATCTGTCCTATTTTGTCATAAAAGCAATGTTAGAAGCAAGGTGATGCTGAGTAGCTCCTTCCGTATCTAATGACTAAGGGTCAACTTACACTTCTGGGGTACAGAAGTCCAGTGAAGTAAACACTGGAGAAGTATCTGGACATAAAGTAACATGTGTATGTCTGTGATGGACCCAGGAAAGACTCCGTGGCCCGGGAACAACAGTTGCTACGCTGTTCTAAATTTTCAGGAAAAGTGAAGTTATCTGACGCATTTGATTGGGTATATTAGTTTGATTTGTGTTAGTAGTTTTAAGTTGAAAATGTTTGAGTCATATATCAGTCCATATCAGTTAATTATTTTCCAGTTCAAATTACTAAAAAATTAGCTTTCCTAAATTATATATATTCTGCAACTGATATTTGATTTCCATGGGAAATGAAACACTATGGATATCATTATGTGATTTCTTCAGTATTTAAGCTTTGTACATTTATGGTGTAGTTATCCTCCCCTGAACAGTATTTAGACATTGTATTTGTTTTATTTAGGGGGTGTTTAGTTTAGTCCATGTAATTAGCTCTCATAAAAACCAGAAGAACTTAAACAGTTGCTTATTAACTTCGTAGATATATCTCTTTGCATGTTGTCACAAATCTTTAACTCTCATACTTTTTGTATTAACTTGTATGCAACAAACTTATATAAATGTGCATTTCAGTATGTTGAACCTTTCCTGGTTAAGTAATCTAAAATAGTGATTTTTTTTTGCAACTTTTGTGGCAACATCTGTTTTGGTGTGGGGGTCTTAAAATCTTTGGGCAATATGAATATCTTTGAATATGAATTTTTTAAAGTTGTTCCTTAAATTACAGTGATCACTATTTCCAAGAATTAGGTTCTCTTAACCTTACTCATTAGTGTATATCTACATCATTGATAAAGAATGTCACAACTTTTAACAGCAATTAAAAATATGATCTGCAATTCCCTAAACCCAATTGGTTCTATCTTGTTTAATGCAGTAATCACTATGTAATGTTATTGTACACACTACAACAAATGATGTATGTCAATAACCATCTTAGAAGAGATCTGGTGAGATTAGAATTAATTTGAGAAAGCTTTAGAAGGTTTTATGTATAGTTGTGCAATGCAAGAAATGAATAAATTGTCATTATGTTATCAGCATATTTATATGCCACTTTTACTTTTACTTTTAGTATTCTACTTATTCTTAAAACACGTACAATGTCAGCTGCAGCTAGGACCTAAAAGCATAGCGTGGCTTCATCTGAAAATAGTAAAACTTTATAATAAATAATAGGTCATTAATCATCTTCCTTGTTAACACATGAGGGCTCACACTTAGGTCTTCTGCAATATAGGGTTACCATGTTTTATGAATGACCTTGAGTACACTTGACATTAAAGGCACATAGTGTTGAGCACCTCATGTATTCCAACACAATTTGGACAAATGGATTTAGAAAAATGACAAGTGAAAGTGACATTTGCATAGCATTGATGTATTATTCTTTGGTACATCTGTTCTCAACATTTACTTGCCACCGTTTATGAGTAATATTAGTACACAATTTGTGTTATGCTAGCAATTTTAGGAGCGATATAACTTTACATGTGACATAAAATTCACTCTGTTAAACCTCCTCTCATTGTTCTAAGTTGGAATGAAAACCTCAGTCTTTGTCATGGAGAAAAGATGCTTAACCTAATATATGAGACATCCGTTACATGCAGTGATGCTAAGCCACATAATAATTTTGAAAAGTAGATAAAACTGCCATTACATTGCTGTATAATGCACTTCATGTTTCTTTGTAGTGAACACTTAAGGGAATTATGGGCTGTCTAAAGAAGTAATGGTTAGATGTGTGAGCAGTTATATTACACTACTAAATTATTTTCTGTTATCTACTCAAATACACAGTTCCATCACTTTCACTGCATAACTAAAACTACAAACAGCATTAATAATTCAAAGTATAATCTTTCATTGAGTTACTTATGTGACACACATTCAGTTCTATGTCATGGCCGGAGAGGTTTACACTATGCAGAGGGCTCCATTTGCCATCTTAGTCAGAAAGTACATTGTTTAAAGTCTCACCAAGTTAAAGTAAGCCATTTACCCAAACAATTGCTGTGCACATTAAGCAAATTATACTTCACAGTCAGATGACTACATCAAATGTTCTCATATTGGAAGATTCACTGTGCATTAAGTTTTATTTTTGAAACTGCACACTTTCTTGTTCTTCAGCATTCAATACTGCGCTTATGCATGCCTCTGAGGCATTTAAAAATTCAACAATGTAATATTCTTGTGTTGCAGAGACAAAGTTAACCTTAGGAAAATTTTAAATAAATGATACAGCTTTAATGTGATTATTATTTTTCAGAATAATTTATTCTGCTCTTTTGAATGGTAATTCAACTAAAGTGATCAGAGGTAACTAATCATAGTGCTATTTATGAATTGTATGTCTTCAGTTGCTGACACTGACTCATGTACTAATTTGACACTATTAATGTCATATGAATAAATCACAAATTTCGGCTTTTTCTCTGAATATACTTTTGTATACTTGTGCTGAAAATAATGTATGTACTATGGAGCTTTTCAAATTATTGTTAAATATAAGCATTAGCAGAGATGCTTTGCTCGCATTTTAAAGATATAGTGATATTTTTGTACATAGTTGATGGTATCCTTATTTAAAATTTATATATACATTTCTTTAATGGCATTTATTGTTGGGCTTTTTTAAAGCTTTTATTCCAGGGAATTTTTCAAATTCTATGTACAAAGAAATTGCGTTAGACATTACCTTATGGCATCCTTTCCTGCTTTCCTGTACCTTCAGATCCATAGGCTTCCGGAAAGCCTAAAAAATACTGTGTCAGCTGCTAAGTTTAAATCTAATCTGACTAAATTCTTGTTAAGCAGAGCCTATTACAGTATACATGAATATTTTGATGACAACTTCGACGATTTTGAATAATTGTGTTTTGTATATATAATTTGTGTGTGTGAGAGAGAAGATGAGTCACAATTTTTTTCACATTTCTAATTGTTTACTTTTAAGAGAGAGTATTACAAATGACATGGCTTAATTGTGTTCAAACACTGTCTTAAGTTGCAATAAATATGAATATGAGCGAAAGGGAACACAGATGTGCTGTATAACCTCAACAGCATCTTGAGTGATCTCACTCTCTCGTTTATTAAAGTTGTAATTGTCTTTTAAAGAGAAAATTATTAGTTTGCAATAGGAATATAAAGATATAATGCTTTGTGGAAGTCATAATTATTCATATTTAACAGGAAAAGTTCAAGTGGTTTCTTGATATTTTTTCACTAATTAATTAATTAAATTCTTTCGAAGTCACATCTTGCACACTGATGAATAGTTAACCGCACATTTCCTCAGCGTATTATGCTAACACGCAATTAAGTGGCGAGATGTTACAGGGAAAGGATTTGGTTCTATCAGTTGCTGACGATTGACGACGGGGTGGAAGTGATGCACCATAGCTCGGTCTCAATAGAAGCTCACTACGTAACCGACCATGGAATTCGTAGTACCAACAGGTGCCGCGACAAGAGTCGAGGAGCAGCGCCATATGCGGCTTCAATCCCCATCACGGAGTACATAATCTGTTAATAACAGTAGTTAAAATCCAACAACTCGATGTATCTACCTTACCAGGCTTCTTGTCTCAAAAGTAAATTGGTAAATTGCATTAGTAGACATTACTGCTGCTCTATATTTCCACAAAGTAAACAGCAAGTGAGGTCTAGACCTAATTTAAACAGCAAAATTACATTGTTTTATGGAACGCAGAAGCCCAAATGACCTTGGTGTCGACGGGCCCTAAAACACCACACACTCACTCAGAAAAAGTTGCAATTATCTTCCAGCGGATTGTGTTTAACATTCAGTGCCATCTATGGACAGCAATACACAGTCGGTAAATGGCTTGTTTCCTAACGGGCAAGAATACACTAGAATTTTTTTTTTTTTTTTTTTTAAACTACTAAGGTTAGGAGGTGAAAGTTAGGAAGGTAGTTTGAGTGGCTTTGTGGGATCCCGCTAAAAGCACTCCCGTTAGTAGAGGTGAAATGTAGGAGCTGGCCGTCAATAACGGCGAGCGGGTAAAGAATGATGGCCAGGCGTCGAACATGACCAAAAGGCCCTGAACGAGGCGCGTGGAGAGTAAGGGTGAAAAAGTGTAAGGTATTCAGGGTAAGTCTTTATTGTAACATATATCTAGTATTGGAGGGCATCATATCCGGCAGTTGTTGCCGAGTGGGGGAAGTTTAAATAGTATACTTTGTGGGAGGGCATAATCTCCGGAAGTTAAATCCGGGAGGGTAGTTGATGTGGCCATCAGGTGTGCTGTGGTGGTCTCCAGATGTTGGGGCGGTAAGCTTTCATTCTCTGGACGCTCTGTTCGTCGTGCTCTGCTACTATTTGTTCTGCGGTCTTGAGGTCCTGTAGTCTGGAGTGGAGGCTGGTGTCCATGTCTGCTAGTTTGAAGAGGAGTTGGTCCAGTCTGTTGGAGGTGTTAGTGGATGTGTCTGTGAGGTGTGCCTCCACCCGGTGAATCTTTCGTTGAATTGATGCGAGGATCTCTTTTTGATCGGCGGCTAGTTGTTCTGTGAGTTGGAGCTGGGAGCTGATGGCCAGTGTCGTGTCGTGTAATTTGTCAAGTGAGCCGGAGAATTGGTCGAGGGGAGTTAGTCGGTCTGTCAGTTGTCTCTGTGTGGCGGTCAGGGTGTCCATGAGGGCGGCGTGGTGTGTCTCCTGCTGTTGGGCAGCGGCGGTGGCGGATTCCTCCAGTGTGCCCAGTCGCTGGCTGAGGCTAATGACCTCTGAGCGGAGGTCCTGAGCCTCGTCCGCTGGAGTCCGGTGATTGCTGGTGGCGAGTGAAGTGATGAGTTCCTCAAGGGCGTGGAGTCTGGTGGTGATAAGTTGGAGGTCCTCCCGGAAGCAGCCAAGTGCTTGCTGCCATTCCATAGATCCGCTGGCGGCAGTGCTCCGGGGTGTCGGTCGTGCTTGGTTTCCGCGAGGATAAGCAGGGCACTGCGCCTGCCCTGTGAAGTGGCCAAGGCCGTCACAAGTGGCGCAGTACCTGCGGCGTTGGCGGAGATCGTGAGCCCTGCAGTTTGCAGTCTGAGTGGGTGAGCCACAGTAATGGCACCGTGGCGGCGCGGTGCACGTGTCGGCGCTATGCCCGTAGACACAGCAGTTCCGGCACGGGATGTGTCGCTGCAGTTTACTGGCCTCCACCTTCAGGAGCTGTCCCAAGATGGGCAGACCTGAGGCCAAGGCGGCGTCGCGGTCCTGAGAATCTGTAAACTGCAGGCGCACGCAGGTGGTTGGGCCTCGTCTCGACGAGATCCGAGAGGCGCTGATGGCCGTGGGCCACTTCTGCGTCGCTGCGGTGAGGAGATACCTCGCTGGGAGGTCCAGGGGTACTCCGACGACTACTGCGCAGTGTGTTGCTTTGGATCCTGTCGGCGGCTGAGAGGAGGTCGCAGCGGCTGGAGATCGGCTGGTCTGTGGTGAAGGTGAAGCTGCTTGCGTGTCTGCTAAGTAAAGCTGTGCAGCTTCCGGCGATGCTGAGGTGGTGGTAGACCGTGTTGCACTGGGGGGCCCAGCTGCCCTGTTCGGCGGCGGTTGGCTGGGCTCCTGGTGGGCGTACGGCGAGGTGGGAGATGCAGGCACACTAGAAAGAACATTTGCTATATTATATATCTTTATGACGGTAAACTAATCTATTATAGTCACACTACTTTCTCAACCCACTCTACTACAAAAGACTGTTTTACTATTTACTCCAAATAAACATTTACAAAAGTAGTTTTATTAAACATTTTGTGGTGTATACTTCAGTAAAAGTCTGAAGTGACAGTTAAATGTTTAATATGTAGGTGGTTGTGTTTGGACTTCCAAATTAACACGAGATTTCACGAAACACAAGAATGGAGCTTAGCATTACTAATCAAGGCTTCGCGGGTGATCAGCCGTGTCAAATTAATAAACGTCGAGCTTTTGGCCATTGTAAACTTCATGGCCTTCCTGAAGAATGATTAGTAATGCTCGCCGTGAAAGCTTCAAGTCTTACGAGCTTAGCATTATCAAGATATAAAATTACTAAAAACTTTAAACGGAAAACAACGAATATATCGGAAGTCTTCAATGACTTAGACACATAACTTGGAATAAATTATTTGTTTTAACAGGATCTGCATTATTTTTAGTATATATCATTGTCTACAGTGTTACAGTGGGTCAGTGCGGAGCAGCCGTATTTTCCGACCACGGAGACTTCTCTGGGCCGATTCCAGACATGGTCGTGACATAAGACTTAACGATTTCTTCAGTTTGAGGCGGTCCGGCCCGTAGCGAACCACGTCGAGCTCTCGCTTGTGCTCATCTCCTCAGAACTAAGGATCGGTGGCGTGAGGAGGTTAAGGAAAGGGAGAGTGTAATCGGTTCGAGGTGACATGTAGCTCCCGCTTGAGAACTCTTATCTGTACTTCAGGAGTGGGTGCGTCCTCTCAACAAGGACATGGAGCTTAGAATGACCGAAAGCGCCACTTTAATTACTTTGATATATATTAGATAAGGATCAGTTAATAGAGACATATGATAAATTATATCACACCTTATTTTAATGGCACCTACTCTTAAGTAAATTATTTCAATCGTACTATCAAGGGCACCGACATTTTGGATATAATGCAATTGCTCCTCTACCTACTATATACGTGGTACACAAACTATTTTAACACTAAGAAAAGTACGAGGAAGTAAACCTACACAAACTTGCATTTGTAATGTCCCGCGCGTTACCTGAGTAGATGCGACAACAGTGACACACAGTGGAAGTCTCACGAAACACGAAGTACATGTATGACGGTACAGATGACGCGCAAGGAGAAATTGCTAAAGCAGTTTTAAAGATAACCCCTCCCATCCCAAAACACTCCGCCACGGAACATTTTCCAGATGGCGCTCAGCGCTACATCTGAATAAAGCAAAAACAAAAATGTCGCAGAGGTTACTAGAGTAAACCAAACAAAACCTTTTGTATATATAACTGTAATTGTGTTATAATATTTGTAATATGCCCTAAAACATCTTATAGAGATATAACTATATCAATTATCTGTCCAGAGATGGCAGCACAAGTAAGTGAACTAGGTCAAATATTTAAAACTTCAGTTTATTGTTTTAAGAAAGCAATGGTTTTAAATTTGCTGTTGATTAGAAATAAAAGTGTTTGAAATTGTACCCCATGGAAAGGGATGCTGAAATAATAGGTTTTAATTGAACAGTTAACAGAATACTTAAGCACTGTCATTCACACTGGAGTGATATCTGCTACTAACATCGCGACGGGTCTCAACCGGTATTCTACTCAGGTACACCACTAAGCAGAAATGGTGGCTCCACCTAATATATTCAGTGCACCGCCAAGGAAGTCTATATGTTCAGTTTAATGCTTTAAAATGCGGTGCACTGAATATATTAGGTGGAGCCACCATTTCTGCTTAGTGGTGTGCCCGAGTAGAATATCGGCTTAAGGCTTAAGGCTTTTTATTTGTAACTTATTTGCCTGGTGCCGGTACATTGGACCCGGCTTACAGGCTCTAAATTTACATGGGTTTATAATTCTGGGAATGGCCTCTTTATTGTCTTTGGGGTTCTTCTAAAACCCATACAGCGACCTGTTCTGAGGCCATCGAGAACCAGTTTTATCACGTTATTTGTCTCTGTCTTTCTTTTTCTTGTTTTTATATTTACATATTTACACTGCGCTTATCCTGCGCACGCACACACAAACACACACACACACACACACCTGGGAATACCACGTACGTCCCAATATCATACGCACTACACTGTACAGACTTGGCTATGTACAATATTTACAGTGTTCGCAGTTAGGCTGTGCGACAGCGGGTAGCTGACTCCTGGGCTGCCGATGATGGCGGCCTCTGCCGGGGAACGTGGCCTGAGCCAGGAAGGGCTGGGCGCGCATAATTTTGCAGTCGTTGTTTTTTTTTTTATTTCTGTTTTTCTTCAATATGCTTTGATTCTGGCGTGTTTTCGGTGCTTGGGTTCGCCTTTCCCAATATTGTGTATGGTGGGGTTTTGATGGTGTCGGATGCGCGCCCAGATGGAAGAGGCACGTTTGTTGATGGCCTCGTTGATGTAAGGGACGTGGGTTTCTTGGTGAATGGTGGCAGTTGTTGTTCGGATAGGAGCAGACAGGATTTTGCGTAGGGATAAGTTTCGTAGGGTTTGGAGATACTTTAGGGCGGTTTTGGAGGCGTTGGCCCAGACCACGCAGGCGTACAGGACCACGGATAAAATAAAGGATCTATATAGAATGATCTTCGAGCGCAGCTTTAGCTGTTTGCTCCTAAATATGAAGGCGCACATCTTTAATCGCTGCCGCCCTTTATTGGCGCTATCTCTTAGGTGGGTGGTCCAATGCATCGTGCGTGTCAACGTCACGCCGAGGTACTTGACCTGCTGACGACAATGCAATATTTGACCATCGACCGTTAGGTCCATTGCCAAAGGGCGCCGATTTGTAAAATGTATAAGCTGGCATTTGTTCGCATTAATTTTGATTTTCCAGTCATGAAGCCATGAAAGGAAGCGGTCAATGTACCGCTGCATCTCTAAAAGTCCATAACGAGGATTTTTATGATGGTTGTATATTGCAGTGTCGTCAGCGTACATTGCAACTTTGCATCTGGCGTCCACGGGGAAGTCGCTGGTGAAGAGTATATACAGGATGGTGACATAATAGCCCCTTGTGGTACGCCAGCCTGCATCACTCTCTCCTTTGAGGAGGAGCGACCCACTTGGACGTAGAAGCGCCTGTTTTTTTAAAAAATTATGCAGCAAGGGCAGAGAATATCGGTTGAGACACGACGCGATGTTAGTAGCAGATATCACTCCAGTGTGAATGACAGTGCTTAAGTATTCTGTTAACCGTTCAATTAAAACTTATTATTTCAGCGCCCATTTCCATGGGATACAATTTCAAACACTTTTATTCCTAATCAACAGCAAATTTAAAACCATTGCTTTCTTAAATCAATAAACTGAGGTTGTAAATATTTGACCTAGTTTACTTACTTGTGCTGCCATCTCTGGATAGATAATTGCTATAGTTATCTCTCTATAAAATATTTTAGGGCATATTACAAATATTATAACACAATTACAGTTATAGATACAAAAGGTTTTGTTTGGTTTATTCTAGTTACCTCTGAGACATTCTTGTTTTTGCTTTATTCAGATGTTGCGCTGAGCGCCATCTGGAAAATGTTCCGTGGCGGAGTGTTTTGGGGCTGGAGGGGTTATCTTTAAAACTGCTTTAGCAATTTCTACTTGCGCGTCATCTGTATCGTCATACATGTACTTCGTGTTTCTTGAGACTTCCACTGTGTGTCACTGTTGTCGCATCTACTCAGGTAACGCGCGGGACATTACAAATGCAAGTTTGTTTAGGTTTACTTCCTCGTACTTTTCTTAGTGTTAAAATAGTTTGTGTACCACGTATATAGTAGGTAGAGGAGCAATTGCATTCTATCCAAAATGTCGGTGCCCTTGATAGTACGATTGAAATAATTTACTTACGAGTAGGTGCCATTAAAATAAGGTGTGATATAATTTATCATATGTTTCTATTAACTGAACCTTATCTAATATATATCAAAGTAATTAAAGTGGCGCTTTCGGTCATTCTAAGCTCCATGTCCTTGTTGAGAGGACGCACCCACTCCTGAAGTACAGATAAGAGTTCTCATGCGGGAGCTACATGTCACCTCGAACCGATTACACTCTCCCTTACCTTAACCTCCTCACGCCACCGATCCTTAATTGTGAGGAGCTGAGCACAAGCGAGAGCGCGACGTGGTGCGCTACGGGCCGGACCGCCTCAAACTGAAGAAAGCTTTGTCTTATATCACGTACATGTCTGGAATCGGCCCAGAGAAGGCTCCGTGGTCGGAAAATACGGCTGCCCCGCACTGGCCCACTGTAACACTGTAGAGACTGATATACACTAAAAATAATGCAAATCCTGTTAAAACAAATAATTTATTCCAAGTTATGTGTCTAAGTCATTGAAAACTTCCGATATATTCGTTGTTTTCCGTTTAAAGTTTTTAGTAATTTTATATCTTCATAATGTTAAGCTCGTAAGACTTGAAGGTTTAACGGCGAGCATTACTAATCATTCTTCAGGAAGGCCATGAAGTTTACAATGGCCGAGAGCTCGACGTTTATTAATTTGACAAGGCTGATCGCCCGCGAAGCCTTGATTAGTAATGTGAAGCTCCATTCTTGTGTTTCGTGTAATCTCATGTTAATTTGAAAGTTCAAACACAACCACCTACATTATAAACATTTAACTGTCACTTCAGACTTTTACTTAAGTATACACCACAAAATGTTTAATAAAACTACTTTTGTAAATGTTTATTTGGAGTAAATAGTAAAACAGTCTTTTGTAGTAGAGTGGGTTGAGAAAGTAGTGTGACAATAATAGATTAGTTTACCGTCATAAAGATATATAATATAGTAAATGTTCTTTCTAGTGTATTCTTGCCCGCTAGGAAACAAGCCATTTACCGACTGTGTATTGCTGTCCATAGATGGCACTGAATGTTAAATACGATCCGCTGGAGGATAATTGCAACTTTTTCTGCGTTCCATAAAACAATGTAATTTTGCTGTTTAAATTAGGTCTAGACTTCACTTGCTGTTTACTTTGTGGAAATATAGAGCAGCAGTAATGTCTTCTAATGCAAATTACCAATTTACTTTTGAGACAAGAAGCCTGGTAAGGTAGATACATCGAGCTGTTGGATTTTAATTACAGTTAATAACTCCCTGGTGGGGATTGGCGCATAGAGCGCTGCTCCTCGACTCTTGTCGGGGCACCTGTTGGTACTACGAATTCCATGGTCGGTTAGGTAGTGAGCTTCTATTGAGACCGAGCTATGGTGCATCACTTCCCCCCTTCATCAATCGTCAGGAAGTGATAGAACCAAATCCTTTCGCAGTAACATCTCGCCACTTAATTGCGTGTTAGCATAATACGCTGAGGAAATGTGCGGTTAACTATTCATCAGTGGGCGAGATGTGACTTCGAAAGAATTTTATTAATTAATTAGTGAAAAAATATCAAGAAACCACTTGAACTTTTCCTGTTAAATATGAATAATTATGACTTCCACAAAGCATTATATCTTTATATTCCTGTTGCAAACTAATAATTTTCTCTTTAAAAGACAATTACAACTTTAATAAACGAGAGAGTGATATCACTCAAGATGCTGTTGAGGTTATACAGTACATCTGTGTTCCCTTTCCCTCATATTCATATTTATTGCAACTTAATACAGTGTTTGAACACAGTTAAGCCATGTCAGTTGTAATACATACTCTCTCTTAAAAGTAAACAATTAGAAATGTGAAAAAAATTGTGACTCATCTTCTCTCTCACACACGCAAATTATATATACAAAACACAATTATTCAAAATCGTCGAAGTTGTCATCAAAATATTCATGTATACTGTAATAGGCTCTGCTTAACAAGAATTTAGTCAGATTAGATTTAAACTTAGCAGCTGACACAGTAATTTTTAGGCTTTCCGGAAGCCTATGGATCTGTAGGTACAGGAAAGCAGGAAAGGATGCCATAAGGTAATGTCTAACGCAATTTCTTTGTACATAGAATTTTGAAAAATTCACTGGAATAAAAGTTTTAAAAAATCCAACAAAAAATACAGTTAAACAAAAGTATATATAAATTTTAAATAAGGATACCATCAACTATGTACAAAAATATCACTATACCTTTAAAATGCGAGCAAAGCAGCTCTGCTAATGCTTATATTTAATAATAATTTGAAAAGCTCCATAGTACACACATTATTTTCAGCACAAGTATACAAAAGTATATTCAGAGAAAAAGCTGAAATTTGTGATTTATTCATATGTCATTAATAATGTCAAATTAGTACATTAGTCAGTGTCAGCAACTAAAGACATATAATTAATAAATAGCACTATGATACTTTGGTTGAACTACCATTCAAAAGAGCAGAATAAATTATTATGAAAAATAATAATCATATTAAAGCTGTATCATTCATTTAAAATTGTCCTAAGCTTACCTTTGTCTCTGCAATGCAAGAATATTACAGTGTTGAATTTTTAAATGCCTCAATGGCATGCATAAGCGCAGTAATGAATGCTGAAGAACAAGAAAGTGTGCAGTTTTAAAAATAAAACTTAATGCATAGTGTATCTTCCAATAAGAGAACATTTGATGTAGTCATCTGTCTGTGAAGTATAATTTGCTTAATTTGCACAGCATTTGTTTGGGTAAATGGCTTACTTTAACTTGATAAGACTTTAAGAAATGTACTTTCTGACTAAGATGGCAAATGGAGCCCTCTGCATAGTGTAAACCTCTCAGGCCATGACATACAACTGAATGTGTATCAGATAAGTAACTCAATGAAAGATTATACTTTGAATTATTAATGCCGTTTGTAGTTTTAGTTATGCAGTGAATGTGATGGAACTGTATTTTTGAGTAGTTAACTGAAAATAATTTAGTAGTGTAATTTAATTGCTCACACATCTAACCATTATTTCTTTTGAGAGTCCATAATTCCCTTATGTGTTCACTACATAGAAACATGAAGTGCATTATACAGCAAAATAATGTGCAGTTTTATCTACTTTTCAAAACTATTATGTGGCTTAGCATCACTGCATATAACGGATGGCTCCTATTTTAGTTAAGCATCTTTTTTCCATGACAAAGATTGAGGCTTTCATTCCAACTTAGAACAATGAGAGGATGTTTAACAGTGTGAATTTCTTGTCACATGTAAAGTTATATCACTCTTAAAATTGTTAGCATAACAGAAATTGTGTATTAATATTACTAATAAACAGTGGCAAGTAAATGTTGAGAACGGATGTACCACAGAATAATACATCAATGCTATGCAAATGTCACTCTCACTTGTCATTTTTCTAAATCCATTTGTCCAAATTGTGTTGGAATACATGAGGTGCTCAACACTATGTGCCTTTAATGTCAAGTGTACTCAAGGTCATTCATAAAACATGGTAAGCCTATATTGCAGAAGACCTAAGTGTTAGCCCTCATGTGTTAACAAGGAAGATGATTAATGACCTATTATTTATTATAAAGTTTTACTAATTTCAGATGAAGCCACGCTATGCTTTTAGGTCCTAGCTGCAGGTGACATTGTACATGTTTTAAGAATAAGTAGAATACTAAAAGTAAAAGTAAAAGTGGCAAATAAATATGCTGATAACATAATGACAATTTATTCATTTCTTGCATTGCACAACTATACATAAAACCTTCTAAAGCTTTCTCAAATTAATTCTAATCTCACCAGATCTCTTCTAAGATGGTTATTGACATACATCATTTGTTGTAGTGTGTACAATAACATTACATAGTGATTACTGCATTAAACAAGATAGAACCAATTGGGTTTAGGGAATTGCAGATCATATTTTTAATTGCTGTTAAAAGTTGTGACATTCTTTATCAATGATGTAGATATACACTAATGAGTAAGGTTAAGAGAACCTAATTCTTGGAAATAGTGATCATTGTAGTTTAAGGAACAACTTTAAAAAATTCATATTCAAAGATATTCATATCGCCCAAAGATTTTAAGTCCCCCACACCAAAACAGATGTTGCCAAAAAAGTTGCAAAAAAAAATCATTATTGTAGATTACTTAACCAGGAAAGGTTCAACATACTGAAATGCACATTTGTATAAGTTTGTTGCATACAAGTTAATACAAAAAGTATGAGAGTTAAAGATTTGTGACAACATGCAAAGAGATATATCTACGAAGTTAATAAGCAACTGTTTAAGTTCTTCTGTTTTTTATGAGAGCTAATTACATGGACTAAACTAAACACCCCCTAAACAAAACAAATACAATGTCTAAATACTGTTCAGGGGAGGATAACTACACCATAAATGTACAAAGCTTAAATACTGAAGAAATCACATAATGATATCCATAGTGTTTCATTTCCCATGGAAATCAAATGTCAATTGCAGAATATATATAATTTAGGAAAGCTAATTTTTTAGTAATTTGAACTGGAAAATAATTAACTGAAATGGACTGATATATGACTCAAACATTTTCAACTTAAAACTACTAACACAAATCAAACTAATATACCCAATCAAATGCGTCAGATAACTTCACTTCTCCTGAAAATTTAGAACAGCGTTGCAACTGTTGTTCCCGGGCCACGGAGTCTTTCCTGGGTCCATCACAGACATACACATGTTACTTTATGTCCAGATACTTCTCCAGTGTTTACTTCACAGGACTTCTGTACCCCAGAAGTGTAAGTTGACCCTTAGTCATTAGATACGGAAGGAGCTACTCAGCATCACCTTGCTTCTAACATTGCTTTTATGACAAAATAGGACAGATACATCAGTGACAGACGTTCCTTATCTGTTTGCTTGTATGTCACATTTGGTACTTCTTCCTTTTTCACTGTGTTGCTAGAAATACGAAAGTGGTTCATTTTCGATACAGTATCTCTAAACCCAAACGTATTCTAGAGACGACCATGAGAAATATAAACGTAGAGGCATAAGTTTCATGTTAAAACAAAAGTGAATAGAAAAGTAAAATAAAACGGAGCGATTCTCACACCAATTGTATCACTCAGGTATCAAGCCGATGAAGCTTGTTTCAAAAGTATGAGACAAAACAGGTGGCGATGTCATTCCCAATTTGTATCAAAGATTTTTAATGTAGGTGTTTGGTAAATTATTGCTATCTCTTTAGGCTTGAATTACCTCTGTAGTAATTGGTCATCTCATATGTATATTTCCTATATCGATATAACACAGAGTTATATAAACAAATGCCATTATAATCTTATGTTCTGTATGAACATTAAGCTCAATATCACTGGAATAATTGAACTACAACTTTTCATTGTGTATTTCCTAGAATGAATTACAAATACAGTACAACCGTGTTACACAGTTTCAGGTTACCAAACAATCAAGTTTATACCAAAAAAAGTAAATTTAAAACTTTATCACTTTTTTGGCAAATTTAGTGTACACGTAGTTTATGTCATGAACAATTAAATTTGATTTATTTAATTGTGGGTGACTATGAAGCCAAAACCTTGATAGTAATTGCTCTCATCTCCGTGTATCATTTGAGAGCAACCATGTGACGATATCCCAAAACCTGAGTACAAAACAAAGTTAGAAATACCTCACTACATATATTGATGTACAATGGAGACTCAAATATCAGGTGAAGTGTACAAGTGAGGCATTGGGACCTATAACCATTCTGCAATTTGTAGACTATTTGAAAATGTATGTTTTTTTATGTCCTGAGACAACCAGAAATGATATCGTCTTACTTTTTGCGACTGATGCAGCTCCAAACAATGTGAGAGCAGCAAAATATTACAAGTTGTTTACCCGAAAAGGGTGCACATTACTGGTTTACCACATGCTACTCATAGGGTGGCAGGGGAAGTTAGAGCACATTTTCTCAAGTGGATTAGCCAATGTGAAATTTCTGTCAAGGCTACCTCTCGTAAACTGTTCCTCATGTCCGTGATTGCCACTTATTACCCGATCTGACACTAAGATAAACTATTGTGACGTTTTACACGTGTCAAAGCATGGACTACTGACGATGCTACTGAGCTTGATGTGGATAAAATACTGTTTACAAGTAGTGAAACTGATACTTACTACAGGAAATCACACGTGTATAGGAGAAAGGTAAACTCCTGAAAGCTTTCTAACTCTAGTTATATCTGACTTGAGAAGTGTAGGGAGAGAAGTTGGAACTGGAAAGTTTATTGATAAAAGCTTTGACACAAAGGTTTGTCTTACGTTTATCACGTTAAACAATTCCTACTTTCTATAATGAACATCTGACAGTCAGTGACTTAGCATAGTTCAAGTATGCTCCAATTATATCAGCGGATGTAGAAGAGACTTTCTCACAGTACAAAAGTCTGCTTTCTGACAACAGGCGTTCCTTTACTTTCCAGAACCTTCTCATGCTGCTAGTTATCTACTGAAATAATTCTGAATAAGGCAGCATTTTTATACATTCATCTCCTTAGAACATATAAATTCCCGAGTTTCAAATATCATTACATTTTAATTTCAGTTCTAACGTTACAGAAGTAAAAACTCTGGTGTACTCTCACACTGTGAAATAAATGTAACACTTGAAAACATTATAACATCATTTTGTTCATGTTCTTAAATTATTTTATTGACCTTTCGTTTATCAAACTCTAGGACTGCCCATATTGCAAACTTTCACATAAATTTTTCTACTTATGACACTTGTTACATGAGCCGTCTTACTTGAGATAAACATTTTTATAAGTTAGTTAAGCTACTTTTTTTATTTATCATGGGCTCTTATAATCACCTGTACTGACATCTAAAGGTTACTTTATATATTTGCTTATATGACAATAGGAAATACAATAGACTTAGGTTAATGAATGGCTGGCGATTATGTATTGTTTTGAAACTCCATTCTCCATGCAGCTCCACGAGACAAAATAAACTAATAGCACCTTGCCATTTGTGAAAAATATAAGCATTTGAGACTTCAAACCAATAATAGCGAATATCTCGGAAATCTTTTACTACACATAAAACTTTAACTATCAGTTTATCTGATTTAAAGAGAATGTCATATTCTGAGTAGTAAGATATTGTCTATCTCTTACATTTTGCTAGTGTCATGTTGTAGTATCTAGATATTAATTTTAATAGTTGAGGGTTTGATATTTAGTTATTCTGTACACACAGACGCCTTGTACTTATCTCAAAACGTTTATTTATTAAAAAAGATGGTATTCAAGTGTGGGAGAAAGGCAGTTCATTACCATTTATATGATACTGATACCAAGAATTTGAATGTAAACCAATATATTAATTCCTCACTCGTGTTTTAACGCGATCTAGTCTTTCTTAAGTTTACTTTGTTTACTACTTACGTGACAGTTTCCAGAACTTACAAGGAACAATTCCCAAGTTATACATATTTAGCTGTTAAGGAAATATATTAAGCTTCTAAGATATTCTGAAGATTAAAATTATTATTATTTATATGGTACTTTCTCGAGGGTGTATTGTATTAAAGGTCTTGGTGCCAAGTTTACTAGACAAGCAACAAGATCGTTGTTCATAGATCTTTTTCTATGAGGATCCTTTTCTGTTTCAGATGAAAGTAAGTTGAAACGTCTCACCTTTGTTATGTACAAACGATCATGAAATAAAGTACCATAAGTTAAATATTTTCGTGTTAAAATATATTATATATCTTGAATTTCCTGTAAACAACCTCTGAAGTCTTTTCACTCTGAATTATGTTTGCATGATTGGTAAACTGTAAGAGGTAGACAAATTCTTAAATATATAGGACTCGTTAAATGACCAAACTTATATCAAACAATTTGTCGAGTTAACCATTCCCCAGATATTCCCTGTTTATTGTTTTCCCATATAAGCAGTTGTTTTAATGTCCTGACCAAACCAAGGAAACGCAATCATCAAGACATCACATAGCGACTGCCTCTAAAAGATTTTCCACTATTTCCACTGACAGTAGGAGCAACTTTAAACATTTTGAACACGCAAAAAGAATGAACATAGAATAAGTAAAACAACAAAGGGTTAATCAAATTTCAGCATACACTTGTAGTAATTGTTGAAGAATATGTGTAGAAGTCATGTGAACTAAAGTCATGATTATGGCAACATATGAGAGTAGTGAAGCTTCCGTAATTTCATACAACCATCAGAATAGCAACTGACTTTAAAAAAGTGACATACTTCTCAGTAATATTTTGGAAATGGTTGTGGAGCACTGACACATGTTATGTTCATTTTAACTGGGGATAAACGCAAACACACAATGTCATGTCATTTTATTCATCATCTGATATCACTTAACGTTGGATGTTATAAAATGTTCTTGAACATGCTTATTGAACAGCACTACACAACAATGATAAGTTAAAACCCAAACTTTATATTTAAGTTGAGCATCATCACAAAACAACCTGTTGTGTTACATTTATATAAACTTCTCTACTCATTCATTATGCTTTAAAAACTTCATTCTTCTTTCACTTCAGGTTAATAGTGATAAACGTTTGTAACATTCTCCATCACTACTTAGTAGATATTGTATCTTACCAAAACTTGGTATTGAGATGCCACTGCAAATACACGTTTTGAAGTGCTCTGTATTCAAATGACAGACATAAAAGGTCAATGTGAACAACAGAACTCAAAACAAAAGCGGTAGTATTTTAGTTTAAGGTCTTGTAAGGATGAACACGTAAATTAAAACGCAGTTGTGATAGTTACTTTTTATATACAAAGAGCTATTTAAAATTGATTCTTAAATCTTGGTTCAAACAGTTTTGAATTGAAGTGGCATGAGTTAAAATTTTTGTCATTACAAAATGGAATATATATCTCGAATATATTGTAAATAATAACTGAATTCGTTTTAGTTCTGAATGATGTTTGTATAAACGGCAAACTAAGAATCAGATATATTCCTTAAAGGTATATAGGTCTCCTAAACGACTAGATTTATATCCAACAATTTTGTGGAGATAAACCTTTCCGAAATGTTCCTATTATTTGCCTCAATTTTTAAATATATATTGCTTTTGTATATAGGAAGCTGTTTTTATGTCCTGACCAAAAAAAGGGAACAAAAGATTAAGTCATCACCTAGCAACTAGCTCTAAAATGATTTGTTTAATTTCTTAAGCCTAGTGAATTGTCGTTTTTGCAGTGTCAGTAGAAGCAAATTTAGAAATTCAGAATACACAAAAAAATAATCATATTATAAGTAAAACATTAGGAGGTTAACTAATTTTTGCACATTGCAGTTAATTGTTGAATAAAATGATTAAGAAAGTCATGTGAACTAACTTAATGGTTATGACAACATATGGGAGCAGTGAAGCTTACGTCATTTTAGAACTAATCTCAAACTACATGTATGTTAACTGACATAAAAAGGGTGACAAACGTTTTGGAAATATGCATAGTGTTCTCACAAATCTCTCACAGCGTTAAAATCCTATAGCAAATGTGACATTTGAAACAAGTTATTTTATAACTCTTGATTATTTTGAGAGTTCGTAAGTTCCAACATATGGTTGAATTGTTACAACTAAAATAATAATATGAAGTCAATTTTGGAGAAGCACAAATATATATTAACTTTAGCAGGCTTCCATTCTCAAAACCAAATATTTGCACGTCCAGTATTATGTTAAAATATTATTGCAACTTGTTATTTTTTCTGTTTCAATACAAAGTCAAGTCTCAACAGTACTTCTACAGCACAGCTACATTATGCCACAAAACTCACTACAAACTACAATCTTTTACCACTGTATCATATACTGCGTGTAGAGCCATCTATTGTCAGCAATACACACTAATAGCAATACAACTAAATGCACGTTTGCTGTATTATATATTTTTATGTCTGTGAATTAACATACCATAGTCACAGTAATTCCTCAACCCTGAAGATATTATTTTAGATATTTCATTCAAAATTATTTATGGCTTTAGTGAACTGAATTTTGATAATAATTTTAAATATTTTATTAGAAATTCTAAAGACATTTCATTTCAAGTGTTAAATGGTTTGACAAATAATTAAACATTGTAAAATGTAAGATTTGTAGCTTTCACAGCGAGCATTACTGATCAAGGCTTCGCAGGTGACCAGCCGTGTCAAATTAATAAACCTGAAAGCATAGCATAAGACAATATGAATTGCATTATATACACGCAATATAAAAAGCAATACAGGAAAATAGCCATGGATAAAATATGACTCAGGATCACTTTTTAATCAATGTCGTTTGGCTTTTGCCAGTAAGTCTCAATGCAATTTATAACCATTTTTAAATGTATATACATTAAACTAGCTTTTCAGTACACATCAAAAATTTATTGGCAATAATTTGTCATTAGAACAGTTAGATTTACTTTACAGAGATACGTAAAGATTATCAGGACACTTTTGTCATTTAGATAATCTTGTACAGAAAAAGATGATTATGAGCATAGCAGCATTTTTAAATGCGCCGCATTGATCAAGTTTTTCTTTAAGATCATTAAGAAGAACGTCAAATATGTTGATGGTTATATTATACACTAATTTCTAGAAGCAAGAAAGTTTAGCACTGTGATAATGAATATTATACTTTTGCCTAGTGTTTATTCTATTAATTATTTGTTATAAATGAGACCTGATTGCGCATGAAGAAATTTAGGTTCGAGACTATATACATGCAAGGAAGCGTTAATATCTTCATTAGGCTGAGGATGTGTGTAGGAACATCTGATGTGAGTATTATTAATGACTTCTCTAATCTTCTGTTGCATAAGAAATATTTTTTTACCTTTTATTGAGCTGCCCCAAAATAATATTCCGAATTCCGTGATAGAGTTAGAGTATACATATCACACCGATTTAAGTGTATCAAACCAGCACTCCGGTGGCCTAACACACAGAGTTGAGTTTAGCTAAGATGTACCTTGTGTAAACTTTCCAATCTAAACATGTCAACTTGAAGACCCAGAAATGTGACACTGTCAATTCCTTTTAATAACATATGGCTAATTCCAATTTCTAGTTGAGAGTGTGATGTATAACAAGTTCTAAATTTAACAACTCTTGTTTTGTCTAGTTTCACAGGTAATTTGTTTGCTTTATACCATCATGACATACAGATTAAAACATAATTCAATTTCACTATACACTCACATAAATTTGTTGTGGTCATCTGGACACTAACATGCAATATCTTTTATATAAATGGAGAGGTCAATTATATAGGTTAGAAGTAGTTAGTAGCTATAAAATTTACATTGGAAACAGAAGAGGATGGTGTGCTCCCCTTTTTGGACATCAAGATCAAAAAATTGAACAACAAACTCACCTTTGGTATTTACAGGAACCCGATACACACAGATAATTACATCAAGAACAACATTTTCAACCCAAAACAACACCAACATGTTATTTTCAACAGATTAATCTTTCGGATGATCAACTTTCCACTAAACAGAAAAGATTATCAAGAAGAATACTTACACATAAAAAAGTAGCTATATCCAACGGTTTCAACCCAAATTTAGTAGACAAAACAGTTAACAGCCTCAATAAAGCTAAGAAAATAAAAGAAACCACCACCCTAGAACCTACAGGAGAAAAAGAGAAGAAAATTTTTAAAAAATTCACCTTCCACCCATCAGTCTATAACAAATTCCAAAAGAAATCTTCTCAAAACACAACATAACTCTTGCACCTCAAAGTAAGTTTAACATCAGAAATTTGTTAAAAGGCCCTCCCAAAAATTCAATCACTACCAAAGAAAAACCAGGAATCTATGAGATCAAATGTGAAACTTTCCCTAAAATTTATATAGGAAAAACAAAAATAAATATTAACATCAGAACTAAAGAACATCTAAGAAACATTAAAAAAGGTGAAACAGAAAAATCAGCAGTGCCTTTTCATTTTTTGAATACTAGACATGACATCAACTTGGAAACATCTCTAATAAAATATGTTAATCACCCCATAGACATTTCCGTATGGGAAAAAATCTTCATCAACAAAAATCGTCATAGAGTCATGAATTTTCAAACTCCACCACCGGACATCTTTGACAAGTACATCACGCCATCTATTGATAAAACGGAGAAAGAGGAAACAACTACAACTTGCACAGTCGAGTATCAGCTGATGATAGAAGCAAAAGCTCTTGAAACATGTCCTGTGAATAAACAGTGTGAGTGAAGCAATGTGTCAATATATTCTCGATTCACTTTTGTACTAATTTGTGCTTCACTGTCCAATTTTAATATACTTTGCCAATATGCAGATAATGCTGCCACCTTATGAGAGGTTTTCCAACCACTATATGATTCCATTTGAAGTATAATTACTTTGCACTTTGGAATTACTGATAATAAACAAGGAAATACAGTAAGGAACAAATACACCAACCTCATATAGGGGAGTTGACCGTAAATTACAGAACAGAGATTTGCTAACTCATCTGTTACAGTAATCCTAATTTGTTTAAAGCCTAAATTTCAAAATAAAGATCAGCCAATACAAGTAAAAAACAACATAAAAATGGTTCATTTATTCGTCCACTGCTATACGAAATATAGTTGTGCACTTAGGTACTTCAGTTCAGCTTCTATGCTTCGAAGTAAGGTAAGGGCCAGGTGATTTATAAACTACGGTGCATCAATTAAATTGGGACATAAACGTTCCTCTGACGTTATAAACCACATCTATTTTTCACCAAAATGAAAATTACGTGATAGTGGGTACGCTGTGTAAAGTTTTAATGTAATGTATCCACGGATATAGCACGGATTTCCCTATCTCATTACACGGGACTGGGACATTTAGTAATGTCCATGGATTGGCAGCATTGGGTATGCAGCGTCTGCGCGCTACAACAAATACACGCTAAGATAGACAAAAAAATGCGAATCGTTATAGCAAAACATGAAGCTGAGTTGAGATAAACAAGGGACTTTGCTAGTCGCAAGCCATATACAAATCGAGAAGCTCCATCAGAAAGTATCAGCCTTCTTAAATTTCGTAAACGAAAGAAAAGAACTAAAGGCTGATTTTTTCTGGTGCAGCTTCTGGAAATCTTGTTTTTTTTTTGTTTTTTTTGAAGAAATTTTTTTTTGGAGGCGGTCCCACCCCGCCGCCCCCGGTGACGATCGTCCGCCTTGAAGAGGCTACATCCTCCCCCCATGCACGTGCAGTTAGTAAGACTAATCATGCAAGGGCAAGGGGAGGGTGCTTGTCAGTCTAATCTATCTACTGCAAGTTGGTCAGGTTCCGCTAAGAGCACCCTGGTTAGTAGTAGGTGAAATTGCGGGCGAGCATGCGATGCATGCAAGCGGGTGACGGGAATGCAGGCCAGGGCTGCACCCATGACCGAGGTCCTGAGTGGAGCCGTGGAGCGTGAAGGGGCCTCTTTGGGTCTTGGTGATGTTTTGGAGTAGAGGAGAAGTATAGTTTGGGGGATAAACAAGTGAGGTGGAATGGGCGACAAGTTAAAGAAATGCATAGGTGGGCGAACTACTTTGGTTAGTCTACGGCATGCAAAGTGATACTTAGGCTATTTGCAGGCAGCTGGGCTATGTAAGTCGTGGCGTGGCTTCGTCAAAAGGGCGAGATGTCGTGTTCCTTGTGCAGGTCCGGTATCCATTGCGTGGTCTATTATGGTCACAGTTGGGGGGCCCTCTTCCCCCCGGTCCGCCCTGTGTAATCAGGGACTTGGAGGGCAACCTGTTGGGAGATAAGACAGAAGAAGTGAGTAGTTGCAAAGATGGTTTGTGCTAGGCGTCTGAGTCAATCGGGAACGAGGAACTCCAGGTAGTCATCTATATCTTCATGTGTAATAGTCTCGGTCATGTTTCTATCAAATAAGTATAGTGACCGTTTGTGTTTATTGTGTGTAGTCTCGTACTGTCCTAGGTCCCTTACAAGTGGATTATGGCAGTTGGCCGCCCGGTCATATAGATCAGCGGCTAGTTTTTTAATGAATTGTTCTATGGTGTGGATCTTGAGTTCCTTATGGAGTATATTTGCAGGGGTGATTGCTGGGACTTTCGTTATGACACGTAAGACTTTGTTCTGGAGCATTTGTAACCTTTTGATGTGAGTAGGGGCTGCGTAATCCCAGACAGGAGAGGCGTAGGTAAGTAGCGGGCGCAGGAGTGTCTTGTAGAGGGTGAGACCCATTTTTAGTTGTAGCGACGAGTTCATGTTAATGAGGGGGTATAAATTAGCTAGTTGGGCGTTGGCTTTACAGCGGATAGACTAGACGTGGTGATTCCAGGTGAGGCCTGGATCGAGCACCACGCCCAAGTAAGTAACTCTGTCTTTCCAGCGAATTTGGTTTTGGAATAGGCGTAAGGGAGGGAGAGATCTTGCGGTTGCACGGTGGTGCGTTCTTTTACTGAAGACTATGGCTTCGCACTTGTCTGTATTTACTCGGATGCGCCATTTGGTGAGCCACGCTTCCAGTGCTGTCAGGGCAGATTGTAGTCTATTAACGATGGGGTGCATCTGTATGGATTGTGCCATTATTGTAGTATCGTCTGCATAAATGAAGTATTTAGTTGAGGCATTTTTGGGGATATCGTTGATATACAGGTTGAACAAAACCGGACCAAGCAGGCTTCCCTGGGGTACTCCCGCACAGATCGGCTTTGGGGTGGACTTTGAGATGTTTACTTTGGACTGGAAGGTCCGTTCTGAAAGGTAGTTGGCAATTAATTTCTATATGGAGTCTGGGAAGTTGTAGGTATACATTTTACGTATGAGACCCGAGTGCCAAACTCGGTCAAAAGCGCGCTCTATGTCTAGTAGTACTGCAGCAGAAGATTTACGGGTGTTGAAACCCCGGGTGATGTATTCCGTGGCTCTCATGAGCTGTAGGGTGGTGGAGTGGTGAGCTCTGAAACCAAATTGTTCGGGAATAAGTATATTGTGATTTTTAATAAATGCATTAATGCGTTTGAGTATTATCTTCTCAAGGAGTTTGCTTATGGTGTTTAGAAGACTTATGGGGCGGTAGCTGCCAGGGTTGGTAAGGTCTTTGTGTTTCTTTGGGAAATGTAGGACCAGGGCATTTTTCCACCTATTGGGATAATAGCCTGAGTCCAGGATGGCGTTAAACAGTCGGGTCATTGTCGTGATTGTCGTGTCGGGAAGCTGTTTGAGGACCGCGTTGGGGATATCGTCGGGGCCGGGGGCTTTCTTATTGGGGAGGTGGCGGATTAGCCAGCAGATTTCCGAGTCACAGGTCTTACGGGTGTTATGATGCGGGCGAGAGAGCAGTTCTCGTGTTAGATCGTCGGTTTCGCGGATAAATCTTGGGCAGCTTGGGATGAGATTGGGTGTGAGAGTGCTTTGGAGGTGGGAGGCGAGCGCCTCGGCTTTTTCAGTGTCTGTGGTGGCGATTGTGCCATTGTGGTGAATGGGAGGGATGGTCGAGTGGTGTTTAGTTAGGTGTTTGGTGATGCGCCAAACGTTATCGCGCTCCGGGTTTAGGGTTTGGAGAACGCCGTTCCACTGTGCAGCGGTGTCTTCGGCCGTTCTCCTGCGTACTTCAGTGTTCAGATCACGGAATCTTCTGTAGTCGAGGGGGTGTCGGGAGCGCTGCCATTTTCTGCGTGCTCTGTTTCGTTCTGCGGCTAGAGCTTTTAAGTCCGGTGGTAGGGTTTTGGGTCCTGGTCTTTTGGAGGCAATAGGAGTGGAAGTTGTTATGGCGTATTTAATGGAGCTTTCCAGTGCAAGTGTTACGTCTTCTATTTCTTCAGGTGTGACCCTTGGGGGGACTGGGAGACTTTCCTCCAGGGTGGCACGGAAGACCTCCCAGTTCGTCTTGTTGTAGTTATGTTTCGGGAGATACGGGGTTGGGGAGAGAGAACCCTGCAGGGTGAAAACTACCGGGAGATGGTCAGACGATAGCGCATTGTAGGTCGCTGCATGTACCTGTTGTCTGCCAATGTTTTTGGCCAGTGCAATATCTAGCGTGCTGGGTTGCCGGTTAGGGTTAAAGGGGATATGAGTGGGCAGCAGCAGCACAAATCTGGCAGGCTGTTTGGAACAGCCCGAAGGGTGGTCAAATCGTGTACCTGCTCTGGGAAGAGCTTAACCACGTAGTGGCGGGATGTGGATGTTGCAGAATGACGGGTGTAATTTAAGTGAAGATGGAGCAATGACTATATAGCAAATATCACTCAAATGAGCATGATGGTGTTTAAGTATTCTCTTAATTGTTCAATTAAAACTTATTGTTTCAGCGTCCAGTTCCATATTATAGAATTCTAAATACGTTTACTCCTTATCATCAGTAAATTTAAAACCATTGCTTTCTTAAAACAATAAACCGAGGGTTTAAAAATTTGACTTAGTTTACCTACTTGTGCTGCCATCTCTGGACAGATAATTAATATAGTTATCTCTGTATAAAATATTTTAGGACATATTACATAGAGTATAATACAATTACAGATATATGTACAAAAGTTTTTGTTTTGTTTACTCTAGTAACCTCTGCGACAGTCTTATTTTTGCTTTATTCAGATACGGCACGGAACGCCCTCTGGAGTGAATTGGGGCAGGAGGATTTTGCAATTTCTACTTGCGCGTCATCTATAGCTTCATACACGTACTTCGTGTTTCGTGAGACTTCCACTGTGTGTCACTGTTGTCGCATCTACTCAGGTAACACGCGGGACATTACAAATGCAGGTTTGTGTAGGTTTTGTTCCTCGTGCTTTTCTTAGTGTTAAAATAGTTTGTGTACCACGTATATAGTAGGTAGAGGAGGAATTGCATTCTATCCAAAATGTATTATTGATTATGCTCTGGAAATATATTTTTTGAGATCCCTTGTATCTAAAGCACACATATTCAGCACAACTCAAATGAGAAAAGTCAAATAAAAACTAGACTTGTTCTGTGACTGTAGTGGCGGCTTCGATACCTGGAAAGATTGCATTTAGAGAATGAAACGAATGATGTTAGATAAATATCCTTTGCTAACAGTCACTTGGTAACCCGGAAAATCTATGGTCACAAACTCCGACCATCCAAATGCGGGACACATACGATACCACTGTCGCGCTCGGTAATAACTCTAGAAAATCTGGTATTTTCAGTGAAGCAACAACACTAATGCTACTACACGAGGCTCACGTCTGTTGGTTGCACTTTAGAATATATTTGAACTAGGTTCATGCAGTTCGGAGTAACTTGATATTTCTTCGGAACAAGAATGTTATTCCGTGAACACTGCTACATTCACTTGCAAATCAACAATTATGTGAGTGGTCCTTGCACTTAAAATATCTTAAACAATTAGCAATTTAAACAAAATCATTGGCCATTTTTTAGAAAATAAAAATTGCGTAAATATTTACGGTTATAGGGATTTCCTCGACATCTTGATACCCAGCTCAATGTTTAACAGTGTATTGTGGTTTAGTTATGTTATCCTCTCTCATGCAAATATGCATTTGTTTCTTCATTTCTGTTTGGTGACCTTCAAAACCAATGGTGAGGCGTGACATTCAAAGCGAGGAAAGCTCCAAGTAATAATTTTCATTACAATAAGAGAGAATAACGAATCAAAGAACTAAGTTCAGTACAGTCACACGTAGGCCCTGCTTCCCCCCTCCACTCAGATATACCCTGGCCTACACCGCGTGAACTGTTAGCCTAAGTAGAGAAAGTATGCAGTTCACACATTATTGATAATAAGTTGAAACTTCTCAAGAACTTCCTATTTGTCACCACTAAATACCAATCTACGTAAAATAATACTTCTAATGCTATTGAAATATACTTAGAGTTGTATTTAAAAGCGCCTCATAGAAGAAAGCGATCAACCTACAGGCCACACAGACTTCACGTGACAAAATCTGTCGGTGCTTCCTATCAAAGTGTCGCGATTGCTTTCAAAAACCTACATCATCACAGAGGACAGATGATATGAAATGATAATGGAGATGTAATGGAGGGACAATAAATTCGTGATGTGTAACTACCTACCCAGCATTCGACCTGAGAAAACCCCCGAAATAACCTCCGGGTCTGGTAGGTCAGCCACGGGTTTCGAACCCGACCCTCCGCAGAAGAAATCGCCTGAGCCAGCCCCGTCGATGCCCTTGATAGTACGATAGAAATAATTTACTTACGAGTAGGTGCCATTAAAATAAGGTGTTATATAATTTATCATATGTTTCTATAAACTGAGCCTTATCTAATATATATCAAAGTAATTAAAGTGGCGCTTTCGGTCTTTCTAAGCTCCATGTCCTTGTTGAGAGGACGCACACACTCCTGAAGTACAGATAAGAGTTCTCATGCGGGAGCTACATGTCACCTCTAACCGATTACACTCTCCCTTTCCTTAACCTCCTCACGCCACCGATCCTTAATTGTGAGGAGCTGAGCACAAGCGAGAGCTCGACGTCGTTCGCTACGGGCCGGACCGCCTCAAACTGAAGAAATCTTTAAGTCTTATATCACGTCCATGTCTGGAATCGGCCCAGAGAGGTCTCCGTGGTCGGGAAATACGGCTGCCCCGCACTGGCCCACTGTAACACTGCAGAGACTGATATATACTAAAAATAATGCAGATCCTGTTAAAACAAATAATTTATTCCAAGTTATGTGTCTAAGTCATTGACGAATTCCAATATATTCTTTGTTTTCCGTTTAAAGTTTTTTAGTAATTTTATATCTTGATATTGATAAGCTCGTAAGACTTGAAGCTTTCACGGCGAGCATTACTAATCATTCTTCAGGAAGGCCATGGAGTTCACAATGGCCAAAAGCTCGACGTTTATTAATTTGACACGGCTGATCACCCGCGAAGCCTTGATTAGGAATGCTAAGCTCCATTCTTGTGTTTCGTGTAATCTCATGTTAATTTGAAACTCCAAACACAACCACCTACATTTTAAACATTTAACTATTACTTCAGACTTTTACTCAAATGTAAACAGCAAAATGTTTAATAAAACTACTTTTGTTAATGGCAATATTAAACTTGGAGAAGATACTAAAAGAGCCCTCTGTAGTGGAGTGGGTTGAGAAAGTAGTCTGACTATAAGACATTCATTTACCGACGAAAATATATATAATGAGGTAAACGTTCTTTTAATGGAATTCTGCCCACTAGGTGATGATCTTTGTACCGACTGTATATTGCTGTCCATAGATGGCACTACCTGAGAACTAGAAGCTGGAAGAAGATCGTAGCAATTTATACGTTCTGTAATAGATTGTAATTTTGCTGGTTACATATTCTAGACTTGACTTTTGTTTACTTTCTGGAAATATAAAGCTACAACAAGGTATATTAACACAATAATATACGTGCAGATGCTTTTACTGGAGAAGAGCAATCTGCTGTGATGTATACATCCTTATGCCTCTACCAAATTCATTTCATGTTTTTAATGACAATTTAACAGAATATAATTTTGTTGGAACTTGTACCCACTTATAATGAACAAAACATTGGAAAGTATTTGTTTTTCTAATGTCTCACGAGCCATAGGACTTCTTGAATTGCAATGTTTGTGACAGGACTCATTAATCATTTCCAAGGAGTTTGAGAGAAGCACATCACGTTTATAGAGGTCCGTTGCTATTCAATTAGTTTGGGTTTGCAGTTACATCATTTCACTTTTCCCATATGTTGTTATAATCAGGATTATCGTTACAAAGTCATTGTTTAAAGTAAATACGGGTCATATAAAACCTGAAGCTGTTGACAGTGAATTAAACAATTTACTGTTCCTTCGTGGCTTGATAGAAACAAAAGTCTTGTTTGTAGCAATTTAAAATGCAGTCAATTGCAGTAAACTAACTTTGTACACCCCTTACAACAGTAAAAATACCAGATATACACAACTGCTGTCTTCAAGCTCACCTGAGTACCCATCCCACGCGCGCCCGGCGGCCGCGCCGTGGCTCAGTGGTTAGACCGCTTGGCTCTCACCAAGGCGGCCCGGGTTCGATCCCAGGCGACCGCAAAGTGAGATTGTGATGTACAATACGGCGCTGGGGCGGGACTTCTCCGAGACCTCCGGTTTCCCCGCCATCTCATTCCACCGGTGCTTCATCTTCATCTCATGTATCATCAGTGCCACCGCCTGCGGTGCCGTATGTAGTAAAAGCGGGCGTTAAACACTACACATTTCATTTCACGCGGGCCCAAATAACCTCGTTTTCGACGGACCCTAATACACTACGCTCTCACTCACCCCCATCCCACGTAATTAAACGAAAGAAATCACTGCGGTACAATTCAATGTCCACCGTCCTAATAACCATCATACAGCTCACACAACTACACAACTAACAACTCAATTAACAACTGCCCCGCTCTGACACTTTGCAAGGTTTTTATACCTACAGTCATTGTTCAATAACGCTGTAGAACTCCCAAGAGAGATCGCGACGCAGCAGAGAAAGACGGAACTATCCAGACACATCTGTCTCTTTCTCCTTCTTTCTCCCTCTCGGCAAGCATCCAATTCGCGCGCCACATCTGTCCCCTTTTTCCTGCCCGCGCACCACTCTCTGTCTCTTTCTTTACTGTGCACGAGTATAGCTCTGGTTTGTGGCGGCTCCAGCACAAAAAAAAATGCAATCGGTGCACCCTCCCCAAGGCTGGTCGTCCCGAACATTAACATCGTAACGTGTCATACGATCCAAGTGTACCACCAGCATCCTTCCTCGGGGAACCTTCTGGAAGCGGCAGACCACGACGTTAATTCTCTTTACCACCCGATACGATCCTTGCCACGACTGCTGAAGTCGTGCGCCGCGTCCCTTGGTCCCGAGAGGGCATTACAGCCAGACCAGGTCACTTTGCTGGTATCCTCGGCTATGGGCTTGCCCGTCGTACCGGGTCATCATGCGGTCGCTCACCATTTGGATATTCTGACGAGACATCTCATGCACGTAGTGGAGATATTCCACGAGGTTCTCCACATACTCAGTTGCTGGCTGTTTCGCTTCCGTGGGGCTCCCAATAGCCAGGTCACAAGGAAGTCCTAGCTTTCGGCTGAACATTAAGCTTGTTGGCGTCTTCCCAATGGTGTCGTGTGTTTACGAGCGGTAGGTCAGCAAGAATAGTGGCACCTTGACGTCTCAGTCTCGCAGATGACTGGTCACGACTTTCCTCAGGTGTTTTTCTAAGGTCTCGAAGTATCCCTCGACCATGGCGTCCCGCTGTGGATTTTGAGGCGATGTTGGGTGTCTTGTTAACCCCAAGTATTTCCAGTGCCTCCTTCATCAGGTGAGACTCAAAATTGGTGCCCTGATCGCTGTGGAGCTCTAACGCGAACCTAAAACGGCAAACCAGTTGCTCTACTATGCAGTCTGTA
Organism: Mantis religiosa; assembly: GCA_030765055.1. Classification (NCBI taxonomy): domain Eukaryota; kingdom Metazoa; phylum Arthropoda; class Insecta; order Mantodea; family Mantidae; genus Mantis; species Mantis religiosa. Next base: position 26,263,343 of record CM060951.1, on the reverse strand, counting down.
ATCGTCTTTGCGTGCTGGTTCGGGATGGCGTACACTTCCGGCCACTTGGTGAAGTAGTCCACAGTGACCGTCAGCTGCAGACGCGAGGAAATGTATTCCGATGCGTGCATGACTGACCTAAGGGAGGGTGGCGGGTTTCTTACCAGTTGACTACGTAAGGACCGTTCAGTTTCCTTATACCTGAACAGCGAGTTCGCCGAAAGGTAGTTAAGAATCAATGGGAAATAAAAACAGTTTTGCTACATAAAACGTAGGTGGTTTTGTATAATGCTCTAGTATCAACTTAGGTAATTATCGATCCTTTTTTAAATACTCTTTCCTCTCTCTGTCTCTCGCACACACACAAACACCGCAATCCTTTGTTGTAGTTTTTTTAATCTCCCTTTCTTCTTTTTAAATGCATTTCCAATACTCAAAGTAGTAGTTTTATCTGGAAAGAAATACTTCTACCTTTTATAGGTCAGCGATAATTAATATACCATTAAACTCCGTGCTATTTAAAATTAAGTGTATCTTGTTTCGAAAATAAATACATTAATTGTATCCTTTGCTATATTTCTTAAAACCAGCTTATTTGAATATATTACTACAATTAATATAGCCACAAAATTAAAAACTATTTATCATCATTATTATTGTTAATAGAAAAGCTTCAGAACGAAATATGTATTATGTGAATCACATTTCTACAGTAAATTATTTATCTGAAAGAGGTATTGAACACTATCAGTTATACCGACAAATGTAAAATATATGTATAAATATGTGTGAAACAGGTAAAATGATTTTGTATAGTTCGTTGTGCACAAACATAGAGAAATATTTCTTATTATGATTATTATCATAATCGTTGTTATAATCATTATTATTACTATTGTAATTGTTCATTATATTTGGATACAATTTCAATAAAAATTTGCACCAGTACAGTTAATTGGTAATAAAATCATGAAACAAATTTGTGAGAAGCACAACTATGTATCCAGTATAGGTGACTTCCTTCTCTAAACACAAGTATCTGTATTTACAGTATTGTGTTAAAATACACTATCGCTGCTCTATATTTCCAAAATGTAATTGACAAGTAAAGTCAAGACCAAATCTAAACAACGAAATTACAATCCTTTAGAGAACGTAGAAAAGCTTAGAATCATGATGGAGCATATTGTATTTTACAGGCAGTGCCATCTATGGACAGCCATACACAGTCGGTAAAAGGAATTGCCTCTCCTAGCGGGTAGGAATAAAATTAAGAGTACTTTTGGTATATTATATATCTTTATGAGGATAAACAAATCCATCATAGTCACACTACTTTCTCTACCCAGTCTGTTACAGAGGAGTGTTCTTCTACCTACTCCAAGTTTAAGATAAACAAATACAAAAGTAGTTTCATTACAACATGTACGATACTAAATGGTTTACCGGGAAATATACGAGTCAGTTGGAGAATTTAATGTCATATCGGCACGTGGGCCATAGTAGTTTAATGGTAGAGTGGCTGGACGGAAGCCAGAAGATACGTGGTTCAAATCCCGGCTATGGCATTGAATATTTCAGTCTTACTCTACGTTTCCACAATTTAGCCTACACACGGCCAGTGTGAAAGAACAATTAATTTCCATATTTGGATGATGTTTGTTAAAACTATGTACATAATTAACAAACATTTAGAAAACTATTTTAATCATTATAATTAACTTTCTATAAAGATTACAAAATTAAAAAGAAAGTTATGATAGAATACATAGTCAAAAAGCTATACAATGGAGTAAATGGAGCAGGAGAAGCTTTATAAAATAGACTTATTGAAGATTACTATGTAAAACAAAACTTCTTGTTAGAACAGGATGTTATTGATGAAAAAGTGTACAACTCTATGAAACTTTTGCAGTACATTGCCATAACAACCTTTAAGTGTCAGTGAAATTTGAGAAGATATTAGAACTTCCCCAAAGAATTACAATAATAACAAACTAAAAGTAGAAGACCATTTCAGTTGTTGCAGATTAAATGAATATTAATTTTCTTCAAGTTTTCTTCAGATTAGTTCAAAATGAAGGGGATTAGGAGAGGAAAACGGAATGGTGTGAAGATATTGATCTGCATTTAGCAAAACAAGGACAATACACCTGGAGCAGATAGCAGATGATACGAAATCTATCAGAAAATACTTTGGAAATATTAACTAGAGGATTTAGTTACATTTTTAAATCACGTAAAGTTGTAAAGTAACAGAAAAATTTATTTTGAAAGAAAGTAAGGATGTAAAATTGCTGAACAGTTATTGCCTAATTGCGTTACGTAGTGTCGCTTGGAAAATACTTGAAAAAGATTTGGTTGAACTATCTTTGATTAGAAAAGATAGGAAATATGTCCAAAGTTTCAATATAATTCAGTACAGTCACTAGTAACGCTCTACTATTTGCTGAAATACTACTTAATTTTTTATGAAACTTCTTTATTAGCAGTAGACTAGAACAGTGAGTAAATTACAGATAGAGTTAGGCTGCAGTTCAAACTAAGTGATTAATACAAAAATTAAAGGAAGTGAAAGTACCCCGAAATGTTAAAATGCATTATTTATTTGACGATCAGTAGCAGAATTACTCTACATTCTAAATATATACTGTCTGTGGAAAGTTTATTGATAATAGCAGATGGGAGACGCAAGTTCTTTTCTAAGGACTTGAAGGAACCGACCCGATCAATAGACTAACGTCCTATCACTCACCTTCTTGTGGTGCAGCTGCATGAAGCGCTACTTACCAGAACTACTAGCCAGGACTGAAATTATTTTTTCCCTTTTCATTATTATAGTTTCCTTCTTTACGTTTTATCTATAGCCTCTCTTTGCAAAACTCTTTGTCCATTTTAAACACTGAGTATTAAAGGCCAAAAGGATTCTGTTCACTACCTATCTGCCCAGATTTTTAATTTTAATACTGGTCTGTTACAACATTTAAAACAATTCTCATGTGTCATATAGGGGAAATTTGATTATGACTTTGATCTCCCAGCAAGTTTCAGTGAACCCTTAGAACAATAACCATTATGGCAGAGGTTATAATTAGATAAAATAGACTCCAAATAATTAAACGAGAAAGGTGTCCATATAGATTGGCTATTAAGAATCCTAAAACCCTTAAAAATAAAGAAAATCACATATGTTAAATAGTCCAAACTACTGCGTCATTCAAATTTCCTGGCGGGGACTGCTCTTGTAAAGGTTCAAATTTTTAGAATGATATAATGGAATGCTGGAGCCATATATAACTTCATTGTTATACCCCGTCATTGTCAGTCCCAATACCAAGCAATTTTTTAGGATTTACGTTATTTTTAGACAGTAACTGCTCGATACTTTGTACAATGTTATCAGCATCTGTTGATTGAAGTTCCACTACCGCAAACAAGGTAGATATAATTTTGCCTCGGCAACGGCTAAAGTACCGTATGACAACTACTAGAAGTTTAATCATAGACACATCAGTTGATTCATGTATTATTATACTAAATATTTGATCACCAATATCGCTAACTAGTTCCTTGAGGAAGTGAGGTGCTAGCACATTTTTTACTGTTTCACTACACTTGGTACGATGTAAGTGAATGCCAGAGTAGTTACTGTCTGCAAAAGCACTTTCATAAAGTTCGGATGGCAATGTTCGCACACAAACATAGCCAGCTTGGCTTCCGCTTCTTGTATTCCTAATGAAGTGAATGCAGGAATGATATCTATTGTTTTCTGATCTTTACTTAAAAGGGATCTGCAAATTTTTTATGTTTATCTCTTTTAGCATGAGATTTCAAATCACTTATCTTGGAATTAATTTCACATGTGCAATATTTGCAATACACTCTTGTTTGTCATTAGCAACAGTTTGAAGCCAACACTTAAATTCATCTATTGATTCCCACTCTCGTTTATACCCCTGAGTATACATCGGTGGTATTTTGCTACTTCAACACTTGGGAAAAGATATTCGCAGCAAAACTACTCACTGTCTTAGCACAGAGCACCCAGAAAAGCATTAAGACAACTGCATGTCCGTTGTCCGATCACAACAAACAAGAGCAATTGACTGAATTGAGGAAAGAACGTCACTTAGCTACACTGTTAGTGCAACACGCAGTTGTCAGTGCCGTGTGCAGTTGCAATCAGAAATATGATATAGATTGCCACATATACCTGAATCAGCACAGCAAAGGGACTTCCCCTAGAGTTTTGAACTTGTAATCAGAAATATGATACACGAGGGCTGTTCAATAAAGAATGATCATAACTTTTGTACGGTCGTAATTTTTTGCACTATAATTCAATCTTATTATATTCTGTTAGCTTAATGTGAAACAAACACGCCGTAGTAGTTTCATTGTTGGTACTCCTGGTTCCCGACTGTGAGAACCAGGCAAGTTCAGTATAGCCTACCGCTACAACGGAAATAACATACAGTTAAAGTTGATGTTAGAGGAAGTTCCGGAGTTTCTTTCAAACGTAATTACTGCTGATGAAATTTGGCTACATCATTTTAATCCTGAGAGCAAGCAGCAAAGCTCAGTGTGGAAATCTCCTTCATCATCAACCCCCAAAAAAAGCAAAAGTGGTCGCTTCATCTGGAAAAGTTATGGTAATCTAATTGTATGATATTCATGGAATGGTTTATCAGCATGTTGTACCTGCACACACATCAGTAACTGGACAATACTACAGGGATGTCCTGAAACCATTGCGAGTCCATATCCGGCGCAAAAGACCGCATTTCCACTGCACCGCGATAATGCGCGGCTGCATGTTGCCAATGTAAGTGCTGAATATCTTGCAAAAATCAATCTGGAGTACATCCCTCACCCTCCCTATAATCCACATTTAGCCCCATGTGACTTCTTCCTATACCCTAACTTGAAGAAACGCCTTCGTGGGAGGCATTATCCATCATCAGTAATAGTGGGGAAGGCTGCGAAGGCGATTTTGAAGGACCTCTCAAAAATTGGTTTCCAGCATGTCTTTAAAGACTGGCAGAAACTCTGCGATAAGTGCATCCCATTCAGGGGAGACTATTTGGAGAAACACCATTAAAACTGTGAAGATATGTAAAGGTACGTTGTCAAAAAAATTGTGATCATTCTTTATTGAACAGCCCTCGTAGATTGCCACATTCACATGATTCAGCACAGCAAAGGGACTTCCCCTAGAGTTTTGAACTTGACACGCGTGTTTATCCCAGCTAGGGCTCGGGTGTGACTAATCTGTGGATATGATGAAGTAAAACATTTTGTGTAATGTCCTGTAAAAAGTTTCTGTTCCTGTAAGCTGTAATTAAATATTTAGGTTTATATTTGTAATGCAACTAATATTTGTTAATACAGCAAAAGAAGCTAGAAAAAAGCTAAACGGTAAATGTTCAGTGCCAAAAATGTAGCTGAAAGCCAAGACCAAAATGATGTAGCATTTAATTCTTGAAAGACGCTAGATTTAGCTACAAAAAGCTAAATTGGCAACACTGACTGCGTGTGAGCACTAGTCTAAAGCCAGTTATGGAGCCTACACTCTCGGTCATACGCAGTGCACTGAAATGGTCAGCATCGTATGACATGTTGGTTAGTTCGCTTTTCTGGCATCGAAAGGTTCAGGAGGAGCGCCCTATGCGTCTTCAACTTTTACCACGGTGTTGAGAATCTGGCATTACTCTGTGGTCAAACCCGTCCACGATGCTGACCATTTATAAATTTGTAATTGGCCGTATTAATACACTCCTGGAAATGGAAATAAGAACACATTGACGCCGGTGTGTCAGAACCACCATACTTGCTCCGGACACTGCGAGAGGGCTGTCCAAGCAATGATCACACGCACGGCACAGCGGACACACCAGGAACCGCGGTGTTGGCCGTCAAATGGCGCTAGTTGCGCAGCATTTGGGCACCGCTGCCGTCAGTGTCAGCCAGTTTTCCGTGGCATACGGAGCTCCATCGCAGTCTTTAACACTGGTAGCATGCCGTGACAGCGTGGAGGTGAACCCTATGTGCAGTTGACGGACTTTGAGCGAGGGCGTATTGTGGGCATGCGGGAGGCCGGGTGAACGTACCACCAAATTGCTCAGCACGTGGGGCGTGAGGTCTCCACAGTACATCGATGTTGTCGCCAGTGGTTGGCGGAAGGTGCACTTGCCCGTCGACCTGGGACCGGACCGCAGCGACGCACGGATTCACGCCAAGACCGTCGGATCCTACGCAGTGCCGTAGGAGACCGCACCGCCACTTCCCAGCAAATTAGGGACACTGTTGCTCATGGGGTATCGGCGAGGACCATTCGCAACCGTCTTTATGAAGCTGGGCTACGGTCCCGCGCTCCGTTAGGCCGTCTTCCACACACGCCCCAACATCGTGAAGCCCCCCTCCAGTGGTGTCGCGACAGGCGTGAATGGAGGGACGAATGGAGACGTGTCGTCTTCAGCGATGAGAGTCGCTTCTGCCTTGGTACCAATGATGGTCGTATGCGTGTTTGGCGTCGTGCAGGTGAGCGCCACAATCAGGACTGCATACGACCGAGGCACACAGGGCCAACACCCGGCATCATGGTGTGGGGAGCGATCTTCTACACTGGCCGTTCACCTCTGGTGATCGTCGAGGGGACACTGAATAGTGCACGGTACATCCAAACCGTCATCGAACACATCTTTCTACCATTCCTAGACCGGCAAGGGAACTTGCTGTTCCAACAGGACAATGCACGTCCGCATGTATCCCGTGCCACCCAACGTGCTCTAGAAGGTGTAAGTCAACTACCCTGGCCAGCAAGATCTCCGGATCTGTCCCCCATTGAGCATGTTTGGGACTGGATTAAACGTCGTCTCACGCGGTCTGCACGTCCAGCACGAGTGCTGGTCCAACTGAGGCGCCACCTGGAAATGGCACGGCAAGCCGTTCCACAGGACTACATCCAGCATCTCTACGATCGTCTCCATGGGAGAATAGCAGCCTGCATTGCTGCGAAAGGTGGATATACACGGTACTAGTGCCGACATTGTGCATGCTCTGTTGCCTGTGTCTATGTGCCTATGGTTCTGTCAGTGTGATCATGTGATGTATCTGACCCCAGGAATGTGTCAATAAAGTTTCCCTTTCCTGGGACAATGAATTCATGGTGTTCTTATTTCAATTTCCAGGAGTGTAATTGCATTACGTAATGTAGTGACGTAGTAGTAAATCGACCAATCATATAAAAGTAATATATGAGTAGCGATAGTAACGAAGGATTAAATAATCTTGGTGGAGAAACCAAAAGAAAATTCGTCATTCTTTCTGGAACACCGAAGAGGTCGGACGCTTTTTGAGTTGCTCGAAAATATTTAAGTGTTACTTCAATTTAAAGTATTAGATTGATTCCGATCACAGTATAAAGGTTTGTGATCAGAATTGTAATGGATATGGTGTTAAAAGAAATAAACAAAATATTGATTTCTTATCGAAATTCAAATTCCAAATCATAATGACTTCTTCACTCGTTACCAACCTTGTAACTTAGAGTTTTCATTTCTGTAAGTAAGAATATGACAGAAGAATATTAAAAGCTAGCCGAGGCATAATTAAGGATTTTCCTGATAACTTCGGGGAACATCTTCTTCATCAACTCATAATATTTTGGACGAAGGTAACGTCGACGAAGGAAGACCAAGGACGGGAAACAAGATACCAACAAGAATCTTACTATATATGTTGCCGTAGCTTTGGGGCATCGAAACACACAACAACGGAGGAATCCTGCTACACATGTCGCCACAACGTGGGCATCATAGCATCTTCAACATCGTACCATCCCCCCAGCTGCAAAAACTTCTGTTTCAACATGGTTTTCACAACGCAGGGCTTATAGTTCGTCGTCTTCAACCATCAAATGTATAGCAGAATAGAAATCCTGCTACACAATGAATGATCCTCAGCATTCAAAGTGAGTTCAGAAGTAATTAATTCATTAAAATTTATAGTAATGCATTTAAAAGTAAGTGATAATGTTTCTTATTGTCTAAGACATAACAAGTGCTGTCATATCCCGAGAGTATTCTCACATGAGTGACTTGGGAAGCCTGTATCGAGGATAGAAATATGATTTGATATTATTCTCTTCCAAAGCTTTCATGAACACTTTCGCTAGCAATATTTGTGAAATTGGCTTTCATTTTACATATTCCTGGATATAATGTTCTAGGATTCTGTAGATGCGAACTTCACTTGTAATTTCTCTCATCAGATAAATATTTTCAAATTTTGGAGAAGATCCAACAGAATGGAAATAAATGGATATCCGAATTTCTCTCTCCTCATTTAACCTTCACGATCACTCGTGTTTTATCTCTTAATATAACGTCGGTTTACACACAAGAGTATTCCATATATCAGGTGATGAAATAATTTGTAGAACTTTGCCTCTAAATCTGGGCAAATCTGATTTTCTTCGATCGTTAGTGATGCTCCGTCTCTACCAGAATGCGCTAGTGGGTTGCGAAACGATTCTTTGTTCCTCATCACAATGCTTTTTGTTAAGTAAGTCTACCAACATGATCTATCACATCCATATAATTTATAAAGGATCGCATGATTTTTAGCAAAATTTCCCGTGATATTCCTGTTCATATTTTATACCTTCTTTATCAATATCACAAGGTTTCTGTTTTCCTATTATTTCCTCTCAAACATTTGAATGCTTAAATTCCTAACCATATTTTCGCTCTTTGGTCATTGGTTGTTTACCGAGGTACATTCCAATAGCTCACAAAATATATCTTCCCAATCTAGTATACATTTAGTTTTTATTTCAGAAGCTTGCATTTTTTTCAAAAAGACATAGCCACATGGATGCTGAATATGGTATCTTCACGACACATTTACCTTAATTTTCAAAGCGTCTGTAGTCAGCACTATAACCCATATTATTGGAACATTTGATTTAGCTAAACCCTTTAACCTACTGTATTGTCATTAGAAGGTACTTCAAAAATACAGAAGACACAAAAAGCATAAGCATAGAATAAGTATAACAACAAATTAATTTCTGCAAAAACTTGTATTAATTGTTGGACAATATGTTTAGATAATAATGTGAACACAATTCAAGATTACGACAACATATAGAAACAGTGAAGCAATATGTGAATGCAGATTAAATATCAAACTACATGAATAGCAAATGACTTTAAAGTACGTAACATACTTCTATCAAACTTTATAGAAATTCTTAGCTAATCCTCTTGCAAACGTCACAAAGTATTACCATCTTATGGTTCGTGAGACATCAGAAAACAACACTTTCAAACGTTATGAATATAATAACTTGATACAAATTTAGAATGATTTATTCAAGCACGAAACAACATTGTGAGAAGCACAAAGATGTATGCACCTTAGCGAACTTCCTCTCATAAATACAAGTATTGGTACAACCAGTATTGTGTTAATATACTTTACTGCAGCAGCATATTTCCAAAATGTAAACAGAAACTGAAGTCTAGTCCAAATCTCAGCAAAGAAATTGTAATCTCTTACTCGCCGTACAAAAGCTTACAATTCTCTTCTAGCCTATGCTATTTTACAGGTAGAGCCATCTATGGAGAGTAGCACACAGTTGAGCAGCTCCTAGTGGGTAGGAATACAATTAAATAAACGTTTGCTATTGTACCGACCGGCGCAGAGTGTAATGTTTTATATAGGTGTATGACTTCCCTATAGGTAGCGACGTGCTCTTATTTTTTCTAGTGTTTGGTTGCGCCACCGTCTTAATCGGAGGCAGGCGGTGTTAAGTGGGATACACACACACAACTGGACATTGAAGATGTGAATGTCAGAACTACGGTCTCAAGCAGGAGCAGGGCTAGGCCATCTACTGGCAGTAGAGTGTCTTTTAAGGAAGGATAATATGCGGCAGAAAATGAGGTTGGATATATATATATATATATATATATATATATATATATATATATAAGCTATCTGAAGTATTGTTTTGTGTGCCTAGAAGCAGCCTCGGGCGTTTGTAGCGCTCGCCAGGATCGATGCCGTACTCACCTAGACCGCGGTTGAGGGAGTTGAAGTTGTGGGAGAGGTTTTGATAGAAGGAACGTGAAAGGGTATGGATGTAGTCCGTTATTATGGGGGTACGTAGGTCTCGTCGGATAACTAGATTGGGGATGTACCAAGGGGACTCTGTTGCAATGCGGAGAAATCGGGATTGTAGAATTTCAAGGCGGGGTAGGTGAGACTCGGCTGCTACTCCCCATACTTCACTGGCATATGTGATGACTGGTCGGAGTACCTGCTTATACAGGAGCAGTTTTGTGGGCAGAGACATGACTGATCGTCGGTTATAGAGATTAGTGGGATAGAGACTGATTCCACATTAAGCTTCTCAAAACGGCCCTGCGACAGATTGAGCGCTGCACAGCAACTTTAAAATCAGTCGGTGTCAACAGATGTATCTCTTTACACAACTTTAAAATCTGTCGGTGTCAACAGTATCCAAGACAAGCCACATAAGCGTGAAAAATGGTAATCAATTTGTAAATTTCGCAAGACTTGTAAGGCCTGCGATGGCACATGAGCAGCAAGAAGCAAGGGAATTAATTAACTTTCACAAAGACCTATGGGTCAGTAAGATGTAGCTAAATACCGAAAATTAATATCATAACTGAACCTGACTTGTACCTTCATACATATTCATTTATAATTAAATTCCTTAGATTATGTAGCACTTTATAATATATCCAGGATGTTTTTGGTGAAAAAGCATTAGTTTCATTAACTTTGTTACTTAATTATGAATGCAAAAACAATGTTTTTCTGATCTTTTTAGCTACCTCATCATCTCAGTCTACCAGGAATACGAAGGCAGAAATCAAAAGTGCCGAATGATTGGAAATTTTGGATGTTTATTGTTTTGGTGTGTGCGGTCATTTTCAGGAACATTATTTATGGAGAACAAATCTTTCTTTCTCACCTATACAGCAATTTACTGTGGCTCATCAGATATTTCTTAAAGTTTCACTTTCATTTCAATATCATTGGACATTTGACAAAAACTTTGGGGAGTGTAGTGACAAGTATGTTCTAAATTTTCAGGAAAAGTGAAGTTATTTTACGCAGTTGATGGGATATATTTATTGGTTTTGTGTTAGAAGTTTTACATTTAAAATATTTGAGTCATATATAACAGTCCATGTAAGGTAAGTAGTTACCAGTTTAAATTACTACAAAAATAGTTTACCTAAATTATAACTATTTTGTAAGTGTCGTTTGATTTCCGTGAGTTCAGATAAAAAACATTAAGCAAAAATTAAATACTATGAATATAATGTGATTTTTTCAGTATTGGCCTTGTTTTGGGGGTGGGGTTAATGTAGTCCATATAATTAGCTGTCATCAAAGGCAGAAATGCTTAAAAATTGCTTATTAACGTTATAGACATATCTCATTGCATGTTGTTATACATGTTTAACTCTCATGCTGTTTGTAGTAACATGTGTACAACAAATTTATACACAAAGACTTTCAAAAAATTCTCCCATATCAGACTACGTTTTATATGAAACATTTGTGTATCTCAGCCTCAGTACTTTTACTGGATTAAGTAATCTAAAATACATGAATAGTTTATAAGGATGTATTTGCAACGTTTGGTGGCAAAATCTGTTTTTGATGATGATATACTGTGGGAACGTAGAGTCAGACTGAAAAATTCAATGCCATAATCGATATTTGAACCACGGATCTTCTGGTCCCCGTCCAGCCGCTCTAACCATTGAGCTACTATGGCCAACGTGCCGATATGACATTGAATTCTCCAACTGACTCGTATATTTCCTGGTAAACCACTTAGGAGTTCTCATAAACACATTAGACAACTACCTTAATGGCGACTTACAACATGTAAGTACTTTAAGGCCTGGGCTTTATAGTTAACCACTATTAGGTCAATTAATGGAAATTAACTGTTCTTTCACACTGTCCGTGTGTAGGCTAAATTGTGGAAACGTAGAGTCAGACTGAAAAATTCAATGTTTGAACCCGGATCTTCTGGTCTCCGTCCAGCCACTCTAAGCATTGAGCTACTATGGCCAACGTGCCGATATGACATTAAATTCTCCAACTGACTCGTATATTTCCCGGTAAACCACTTAGGAGTTCTCATAAACACATTAGACAATTACCTCAATGGCGACTTACAACATGTAAGTACTTTAAGGCCCGGACTTTATAGTTAACCACTATTAGGTCAATTAATCGAAATTAATTGTTCTTTCACACTGTCCGTGTGTAGTCTAAATTGTGGAAACGTAGAGTCAGACTGAAAAATTCAATGTTTGAACCCGGATGTTCTGGTCTCCGTCCAGTCACTCTAAGCATTGAGCTACTATGGCCAACGTGCCGATATGACATTAAGTTCTCCAACTGATTCGTATATTTCCCGGTAAACCACTTAGGAGTTCTCATAAACACACGAGACAACTACCTTAATGACGAGTTACGATCGGCCGCTGGAGTGAGAAGTGGGGGATGGCAGTTAGTCCAGGGAAGAGTTCTGCTCATCTACTGGCTAAGGTCCGACGCTGGCGACCGACGGGATCACTGAGGCTGCGGCAAAGGCAAATACCTTGGGTTACCTCGGTCAAATACCTGGGTGTCCTGCTTGATCGTGGGCTAAGCTTTACTCCCCACATCAGGGCCAAGGCCGGACTAGGCCGTGATGCACTCAGGCAGTTATTCCCCATCTTCAAATCCAAGATACCCACACACCTTAAACTGCGTCTCTATCGGGCGATTATTCCACCCATGATCCAGTACGGGTGCGAGATCTGAGGACTGGGGCTCCGACTACCATTCGCAGTTTGCAGATCGTGCAGAATCGGGCATTAAGGATGATCTATGATACTGGGCGCAGAATCCCTACTCATATCCTACATGAATACTCCCAAATCCCATACATAGTGGATATGGTAAGAGAGGGATCTCGAACCCTCGACAATAAAATTTCTGCTGGTCAGCTCTCTGGCTCGGTATGACCACAGAGCTCCTCACAGGAGGAGGAGATACAAACCCCCGAAGCACGTCAAGGGCTATTAACCTATGAATATTTCCCTCCATCTCACCAAAAACATCAGAACCAGAAATGCGTCTAGAATCACTACCTTCACACAGTTTCATATCCCCTCTGATCGTGCTGCCTGCACTCGTACCTCCTTCAAGCGGGTAGTTCGGGTGAAGGCGGCCTTGGGAATACATACCGCAGGCGGGAGCCTGAGCGGCTTTAGCCCAACAGATCAGAGAAACGTATGCCCTGACACAAATGCTTGAGACAAACAACATCTTCTATACAGCCCAGATATAGTCGCAGTAAGTGGCTAGGTGCTGTGGCGAAAACACCCTACTCAGGTAAACCTGAGTGACCCGATTCTTCTGCTGGTATTAATCCGTGTCAGTAACATTTTGTAAATGGTTGTGGAGTCCTGTCAAAACCGTCACGTGTTACTCATTATAAGTGGGTGGGAACTAAAACAGAACTAAGTGGCGTGTGACGGGCATTGAAAGCATGAAATAACGCTTAGGCTTAGGCTTTTTATTTTTGTTTGATATACCTGGTGCCGGTACAATGGACCCAGCTTACAGGCTCTACATTTGCATTATATTACATTTTTCATTTGACGTCATGGCTTTACATAAAGCCCATACGGCGTCTCTTTATGGGCGCACCGAGAACAGCTTTAGTTAGATAGTGTTCTTTTAGGTACTCCAATATTTGCTTGAGTTTTATGTTTTTTGTGATTCTATTTACATATAACACACACAGACACACACACACACACACACACACACACACACACACACACACACACACACACACTCACGCACGTACTCATGGGCATTCGTAGTACGCATGAAATAAATTTGGGAGAAATACGAAGCTGTATCCAACATAGCAGGCTTTCTTTCTCAAATGCAAACATTTGTACGTACAGTATTGTGTTAATATACACTATCGCATCCGTATATTTCAACGAAGTAAACGACAGGCCAAGTCTATAACAAATCTAAACAGCAAAATTACATCTATTACTGAGCGAACAAAAAATTGTTTGCTAAATTGAATGTTGCTGTCCATTTTTCTCTATCACGCAAGGCTCTCTCACAAATCACTAAATGGTAATTTGGAAATAGTGCTTCTATGTAAAAGTCGTGCGTTATAAAGTGAACAAAGTCGCAGAATTTCTTATTTTATAGATATACAGAAATAAGTGTGAATCTGTAAAATATGGAGTTACGTTACTTTTCTCTTGCTTGAAATTTGATTGGCTGATTTACGTTTAAGTCCTGATTAAAGAACTTCCCTTTCCAAGCGACAGCCGTAGTCGGCTAGAAATGTTCCATTGACCCTGATATCTCCTGTCCATCGCCTTCATTTCTTCATGAAATAACTCACTTTTTCATTTCTGAGAAATCCAAAACCATCAGAGAAATAGCTTAGTTGATAACTATTGTATCTTATCAAAATTTGGTATTGAGATGTGACTGTCAATACACGTTTTGAGGTGCTCTGAATTCAAATGGCTGACATCTTGTAAAGGTCTGTGTAAACAACAGAAGTTAGTATTGTAGCTTAAAGTCTTGTAAGGATGCGCCACACAAACGAAATAAAAGTCTTGATGCTATTTCTATACAAGTAGCTAAACAAATCTGACTTTCAAAAGTTGCCTCAATTTTGAATTAAACTCTCATAAGTTGACATATTATAACACATTCATGATATAATGGAACATATATCTTGTACATGTCTTCTGAGGTAGTTCTAATTCTGAATGACGTTTGCTAATTGATAAACTAAGAGATGGCAAATTCCTAAAAGGTATATAGGTCTGGTTAAACGACTAAATTTATATGAATCAATTTTTGGAGTTAAACATTTCCGAGATATTCCCTGTTATTTGTTTCAATTTTCAAACGTTTTTAGTTTTCCCATATAGGAAGCTGCTCTTATGTCCTCCCAAACAAAAGGTATGCAATGTGAAAGCCGTCACATAGCGTCTGGCTCTAAAATAATTTGACTTTACTCTTTTAAGTCTACTGTATTGTCCTATTTATAATGTGAGTAGAAGTGATTTTAAAAATTGAGAATACACAAAAAGAATAAACATAGTATAAGTAAAGCAACAAATAGGTTAACTAATTTGGATCACCCATCCAAGTGTAAGAGCAAACTTAGTAGGAATGAAACCAAACAATTCTGCAACAAACAACGTGTAATTAATACGACTGTAATTAATATTAATCTAGCCATTTCAAACCTTTTGATCATTTTGAGAAGTTGTAAGTTCCAACAAAAGCTTAATGGTAATAAAAGCACAATAAGAACATAAAACAAATTTGCGAGAATCACAAATATATATTCACATTAGCAGGTTTCCATTCTCAAAAACAAATATTTGCACTTACAGTATTATGTTAATGTATATTATTGCAGCTTTCTATCTTATCCAGTTAAATACAACGTCAAGTCTAAACTGTACTTTAACAGCACAGTTACAATATGCTACAAAACTTACTACAAACTACAATCTTCTACCACTATATCATATATTGCATGTAGAGCCATCTATTGCCATCAATGCACACTCGGTGAGCGATTGTGTCTCCTAGCGAGCAGGAATACAACTAAACGAACGTTTGCTGTATTATATGCTTTTATGTCTGTGAATTGACGTACCATAGTCACACTAATTCCTCAAACCTGAAGATGTTCTTTTAAATATATCATTCAAAATTATTCATGGCTTTAGTGAACTGAATTTTGATAATAATTTTAATAACCATGTTAGTAGAAATTCTAAAGACATTTAGTTTCAAGTGTTAAATGGTTTGAGAAATAATTAAAAATTGTAAAATGAAAGAGTTGTAGCTTTCACAGCGAGCATTACTAATCAAGGCTTCACAGGTGATCAGCCGTGTCAAATTAATAAACCTGAAAACGTAGCATAAGACAATAAGAATTGCGTTATATACACCCAATATAAAAAGCAATACAGGAAAAAAGCCATTGATAATATATGATTCAAAATCACTTTTTAATTTACTGTGATTCAGCTTTTGCCTGTACGTCTCAATGCAGTTTATAACCATTTTTAAATGTATATACATTAAACTAGCTTTTGAGCACACATCAAAGATTTATTGGCAATGACTTGTCATTAGAACAGTTAGATTTACTTTATAGAGCTACGTAAACATTATCAGGATACTTTGTCATTCAGATAATCTTGTACAAAAAAAGATGATTATGAGCATAGCAGATTTTTAAAACCGCCGTAATGATCAATTTTTTCTTTAAGATCATTAAGCAGAACGTCAAATATTTTGATTGTTTTATGATACACTAATTTCTGGAAGCAAGAAAGTTTAGCACTGAGATAATGAATATTATACTTCTGCCTAGTGTTTATTCTATTAATTATTTGTTATAAATGAGACCTGATTGCGCATAAAGAAATTTAGGTTCGAAACTACATACACGCAAGGAAGAGTTAATATCTTCATTAGTCTGAAAGGATGTTTGTAGGAACATCTGATGTGAGAATTATTAATGATTTTTATAACCTTCTGTTGCATAAGAAATATTTTTTTACCTTTCATGGAGCTGCCCCAAAATAATATTCCGAATTCCGTGATAGAGTTAAAGTATGCATAACACACCGATTTAAGTGTATCAAACCAGCACTCCGGTAGTCTAACACACAGAGTTGAGTTTAGCTAAGATGTACCTTGTGTAAACTTTCCAATCTAAACATCTGTCAATTTGAAGACCCAGAAATGTGACACTGTCAATTTCTTTTAATAATATATGCCTAATTCCAAATTCTAGTCGAGAGTGTGAAGTATAACAAGTTATAAATTTAACAACTCTTGTTTGGCTAGATTCACAGATAATTTGTTCGCTATAAACCAACATGACATACAGTTTAAAACATAATTCAATTTAACTATACACTAACATAAATTTTTTGTGGTCAATTGGACACTGACGTGCAATATCTTTTATATAAAGGGAGAGGTCAATTATATAGGTTAGAAGTAGTGGAGGTCCTAACACTAAACCTTGTGGTAATGCATGAGTTACCATTTTCGAATTTGAACTTTGTTTTTCATAAACTTATCAGCACCTACCTCACCACTATCTTTTCTTTCATTTAGTTGAAATACAAAATCCATTTAATTTTTACATCTGTTTAATCAACTTAAACCACAGAATTCCAATTCTGGTATAAGACTGGCATGATTACCACAATCAAAAGCCTTTTTCTACATCACAGAAGATTCCACCTACATGTCAGTTTTCGTTTAAAGCTGTCAACAATTCATGTGTAAGTTTATAAACTGCGTCATTTGTCGATATTATGTTTCTGAGTTCAAACTGATCACTGTCAACTATATTGTTATACTCTAGGTGTTCATACAGTCTTTTGAACATTTATTTGTCGAGAACTTCTGAAAAAAAGTTGGCAAGAGAAATATCGGTCCATTACATTATACTTTATTGCGTTCGCCAGTTTTGACAAGAGGTTTAGAAATACAGAACTTCATCCTATCAGGGAAAACTCCAGTCTTTGGAAACTCATTGCGTTAGGGCTATGCTAATTTGTGAGGAGCAAGAATTTCAGAGATTTGTAGTTATTTCGTCATAACCAGAAGAACACTTCGTTTTATAAGAGCCAATAATTTTATTTATTTCATAAGGTATAGTTAGATTGACTTTAAAAGTAGAACAACGTTTGTGAAACTTATTTCTCTGTAATTCTAAAGCTACAACCTTACGTTCATAATTAATAATTAATTGTTATTTGTTAAATTTAAAAGGAGTATATTAAATATTTCTGCAACTTGTAGAGGTTTGGAAATTTCATGATTATCAACACTGAGTGTTATTGACTAATTTTCTAAAGTGTTACATTGTTTTGTACTCGTATTCCAAGTGGTTTTTATTTTATTGTCTCAGCGCTGAATTAGTTTGTTACAATGCAATACTTCAGCAGACTCTATTAGTTTCTTTAGAAATTTTCAATACTTCTTGTGGTTTTTAAATCTTAATTGTCACTGATTCTAGTTTGCTGATATAGTTCTATTTTACGCCTGCATGACTTTCTAATTCCTAAAGTGATCCAGGCATTCTCTCTATTGAAGTTAATTTTTTAACTTAAATGAGAACAACAATTCAAAGCGAGTCCTAAAGCACTGAAGGAAGCTATTATACATATTTACTGTTTGTTCCACTAGCGTTATAAGTTTGTTTAAATTATTCAAGTGTATGGTTTTTGTTAAATTCCTTCAGAGTATTTTCATTTATGTTACTATACTTACTATATGTGTATTTAGGTTTGAGTTTTAAATGTATCTTATGAATCAATTGCATTTGCGCTTCACGATGTGACAGTGCATTAGTTTTCTGATGACATTGAGCAAAATATAGTTACATATGAATTTACAAATATACTATCTGTGCCTTTGGATCAATTATTTTAGATTCTCGTTGGAAAGTTTACTGTATGTGTCACGTGGTACGTTGTAAATAAAGAGATAAGCTATTCCCTTTGAAAACTCCTTTTCAGATAATCCACATTTATTTCACTACACATGACTATATGTGTATTACTTTGTATTACTTCATAGTCTTCAATCTTCATGCAAGGAGGTGTCAACTTTTAGCTATTCCCCAATGCTGGTTTAGCAGACAATTCTCTGTTCCATGTGGTATTATCGCAGCAAGTACGAAGAGGTAGTAACACCGTACATGGTATTAGGGTGATGGAAACTATAAAGAGGTAATAACACGGTAGTTCTGGAAGGGTTGGATTGACCTGAAAGGGACGATGGCGATGACAGGAGTAAGAAATTGTAAATCTTACTGCCAGATATGACGATAAATTGACTCGATAAATGTAATACGTAAGTCTGTAGAATATTCATATGAAATGTTTTGTAAAGTAATTAGGATTGAATAAATCAATATCGAAAGAAGTTGCAAGATTACGTTAGGAAAGGCTTGCAGGAGAGAGGTAATGGCAGATGTTTAAAATATTGGTACAGCTGTATAGGAAAAGAGGATGGCAAGATATTAAGAGTTTTAGAAGAACAAAAACTGTAACACATAAGGATGGCTGTAGGCAGGATTGGACAGGACGATAATTGGACAAGTTTTGGTTAATGGTTACAAACAGAATACAGGATATAAATAGACAAGAGGTGTGGACTAATTGTTTGGCAGGAGATCATTAGTTACATATTTAAAATTGATGAAAAAATGGGAAGAGGAAATCTTATAATAATGATGATGATAATGATAATAAAGGTGATAATAATGATAGTGAGGATAATGCTAATGATAACAATAGTAATGATGATGACGATAAATCCTGATAATTACACCTGGAATGTAAAATTACCTTAGCTTTAAATATAAAACTAAATTCAAAAATGTTTTAACAATAATTTATGGCATTTTCCCAAAGATTTCCCATCTTCACTGTCAAACTCATCGCCAAACCTATTCACAAGTTTGTACGAGACATTATGAACGAGATTGCTTCTCCAGTAGCTCTTCTTTTGGGCGTCCAAAATATTAAATTCTTTTCATAATAAGTCATACCTGTTCTGGTCTCCTATGAGCTTTTCTTCTTCTAAGTCTTTCTATCCTCTTCTCAGCTTATTGTCTAATTATTTTAAAAGCAACAGCACAATTTCCTTGTTCAATAAGTTGTTTGGTATCTTCTTTAAAGGTGGTCGAAACTTTCAAGCTCAAAGGTTGAGGTGGTTTCCCACCCATTAGTTCATATCCAGCGAATCAAGTTGTTATGTTGGCAGTATTCTTCCTGAGCTTCTGAAGTTATCGCTGTAGATAATATGTCAAAGAATTAAATATTTTAATATCATTCCTCCTCATCGCTGCGAAAATTATTTTGCTTCAGTGAACTGTGGCCATATCTGATAATTTGGCTTTTTATACGTCCATTCATCAGTATACAATCTCTTAACACTTTTTCTTAACCGAAGGTTCACTTTTTAACAAGGTGCACAATTTGAAACTAGCTTTTAACCTTTGTATCTAAGTGTTTTATATCATAATGATCATGTTAGATGTCCATTAAGTAAAAAGTCCAAGTAATAGATTGTTCATAACATCCCTACAAGATATCCTTGAAATAAAGTTAAACATGTCCTGAATGGTAATGTTGACTTACATATCAAAGATAAAATCAGAGTGAAGTCTTCAATGTGATAGTCAACATTTGATCTATGGATTAATATCATTGCTGTAGCAAGTTGATCTCCATGAAAAAATGCTGATTCAACAGTAAAATTCCGTACAGATTCATATTTGTCCCAATCAGCTAATTCTAAAATTTATCTTAAGATATTGTAACTCAAATTTAAAGGTGGGCTTCATAGTTAAACACAAATAATTGCGTTAATCAATTGTTCAACACACAGAATTATGTACAGGTAAAACTTGACACAAGAGTGATAAAGTTCTAGAATTCCTATTTTTGCTATAACTTAGATTGGTTGGTAAATAATCTCAAATTGTGTAACAGGCTACCAGTTTTATGCGTTGTATTGTAATTTGACATACTTCTAGTAAATATACAATAACAAGTTAGAATTCAAGTAATCCAGGTATTGTGACGATAATGTTAATACAGAATATAAGATTACACTAGCATTTGTTTATATAACATTGTTACACATTGGTTTAGAAAATATAGATATGAGATCACAAATTACTACGTTCAACCATAAACATCTGGCATAGTGGGTTTAAATTTTGGACATGATCTTCATCATTTTATTCCCATGGTTTTGAATAAATGTTCTTTGTCTTTAGTACCTGTGTGATATAATTTTTGCAAGGTTTTGTTTTATTTAATTGTTCTAGTTTGTTCTTCACATTAAAATTATGCTGATACTTTTATACTTGCTGTGATTTTGTTAGAATACGATTATGTTTAGGGATAATTCATAATTAATTTAGAGGTTATTGAGATAGAGAATACTGATCATTTTCATATTTCTAGCGAGAAGTAGAAAAGGAAGGACTATCGCCTACTGATGCTTATGTCCTACTCAGACTGACATAAGTACGTGTTAGAGGCAAGGAGATGGTGAGTAGTTCGTTCTCTAACGACTAAGGGCAACTTACACTTTTGGAGTACAGGAGTACAGTGAAGTAAACAATGGAACAGTATCTGAACTTAAAGTCTGCCGTCTATGACTGGGATCGACCCAGGAAACTTCCGTGGCCGGGAACTAAAGCTGCCACGCTCTAGCCCACTCTGCCGCCACAGGGACTGATATATCTTACACAAATAATGGAGATATGGTTAAAGCAAATAATTCATTTCAGCTTTGGTCTTTAAGCTATTAACGATTTGCGAGATACTCGTCATTTTTCTTTGAAAATGTTCAATACTTTTATATGTTGATTCTGCTAAGCTCCAATCTATTATTTCTTGTGGCTTTCGTGTGAATTCGAAAGTCCAAACACAATGATATACATTTTAAACATTTAACTATCGCTTCAGCCTTGTACTCAAGTATATACAACAAAATGTTTAATGAAACTACCGTTATAAATTTTATCTTAAACTTGGAGTAGATAGAAGAACAGTGCTCTGTTGTTGAGTGGTTTGGGAAAGTACTGTGAGCGTATCTTTATTTACGTAAATAAGGATATATAATATAGCAACAGTTGTTTTAATTGTATTACTGCCCGCTGTAGATACGATGTTTTTACCGACTGTGTATTGCTGTTCATAGATGGCTCTAGCTGTAATATATGAGACTCTGGAAGAAGATTGAAAGTTTATATGTGTTCTATAAGATACTGTCATTTCGCAGTTTATATTCGATCTAGACTTGACTTGTCGTTTACGTAGTGGAAGTATACGGTTGTGGTAGTGTATATTAACACAATACTAGAAGTACAAATATTTGTATTTGAGAAAGAAAGGCTGCTAAAACGGATACATCTTTGTGCTTTTCGCAAACTCGTTTTATGCTTACAATGCCCGTAACTTAAGAGATCGTTTCTGTTGGAACTTGTATACACTTATGATGAACAAAACAGTTGAACATTCTTTAAAATGTCTCACGAGCTACAGCATCTTAATGCAGTATCACTCTTGCGAGAATACTCTATTATCATTTCCTAAAAGTTCGAGAGAAGGACATCACGTTTATAAAAGTCAGTTGCTGTTCATAGGGTTTGAGATATGGTCTGGAATCACACAAGTTCCACTGCTCCCATATGTTGTCAAAATCACGAATTTAGTTCACATGATGTTCTACATATATTCTTCAGCAATGACAAAAGAGTTTGCTGAAATTAGTTAACCCATTGTTGTTTTACTTATTGCGTGTTTATTCTTTTTTTTATTCGGAATTTTTGAAGTCGCTTCTATTGACACTGGAACAAAGACAATACAGTTTAGTCCACTCATCTGAGAGTCAGTCGCTCTGTGATGACTTTCACATTCGATTCCCTTTGTTTCGTCAGGGCATAAAAAGAACTTCCTGTATGGGAAATGTTTCAAAAATTTACAAACAATTTAAATATGCTCTGAAATTTCATTCAAAGAAATTAATCACATGTGTGGTTAAATAAATATGGATTATCTGGAAAGGAGTTTTCAAAGGGAATAGCTTATCTCTTTATTTACAACATACCACGTGACACGTACAGTAAACTTTCCAACGAGAATCCAAAATAATTGATCCATAGGCACAGATAGTATATTTGTAAATTCAGATGTAACTATATTTTGCTCTATGTTATCAAAAAACTAATGGACTCTCCCGTGGTAAACATCACGTCGTGAAGCGAAAATGCTATGGATTCATAAGATACATTTGAAACTCAAACTAAATACTTATATAGGAAATATAGGGAAATACATGAAAATACTCTAAAGGAATTTAACAAAAACCATACACTTGCATAATTTAAACAAACTTATGACGCTAGTGGAACTAACAATAAATATGTATAATAGCTTCCTTCAGCGCTTTAGGTCTCGCTTTGAATTGTTGTTCCCATTAAAGTTAAAAAATTAACTTCAAAAGAGGCAATGGCTGGATCACTTTAGGAATTAGAAAATTAGAAATCAATTAGAAAATTAGAAAATCAAAACTCTAAATCTTCCTCCTCACAAATTAACATTCCCCTAACACAATGAGTTTCCAAATATTGGAAAGATGATGTTCTATATTTCTAAACCTCTTTTCAAAACTGACGAACGCAATAATGTATAATGTAATGGACCGATATCTCTCTTGCCAACTTTTTCAGAAGTTCTCGACAAAGTAATGTTAAAAAGACTGTATGAACACCTTGAGTATAACAACATACTTGTCAGTGATCAGTTTGAACCCAGAAAGATAATATCTACAAATTTCGCAATTTATAAACTTGTACTTGATTTGTTGACTGCCTTAAACGAAAACTGACATGTAGCTGGAAGTTTCTGTGATGTAGAAAAGGCTTTTGATTGTGAAAATCATGACAGTCTTATATAGCAGAATTGGAATTCCGTGGTTTAAATTGATTAAACTGGTGAAATTGTTTAAATGGATTTTGTATTTCAACTAAATGAAAGAAAAGAGAGTGATGTACCGTTTATGAAAAACAAACTGCAAATTCGAAAATACTAACTCATGTATTACCACAAGGTTTGGTGTTAGAACCTTCACCACTTCTAATCTATATAATTGGACTCTCCCTTTATATAAAAGATATTGCATGTTAGTATCCAGATGACCACAACAAATTTATGTTAGTGTATAGTTAAATTGAATTATGTTTCAAACTGTATGTCATGTGGGTTTAAAGCAAACAAATTATCTGTGAATCAAGACAAAACAAGAGTTTTTAAATTTAGAACTTGTTATACATCACACTCTCAACTAGAAATTTGGATTAGCCATATGTTATTAAAAGAAATTGACAGTGTCACATTTCTGGGTCTTCAAGTTGACAGAAGTTTAGATTGGAAAGTTCACACAAGGTACATCTTAGCTAAACTCAACTCTGTGTGTTAGGCTACCGGAGTGCTGGTTTGATACACTTAAATCGGTGTGTTATGCATACTTTAACTCTATCACGGAATTCGGAATATTATTTTGGGGCAGCTTCATAAAAGTTAAAAAAATATTTCTTATGCAACAGTAATACTCACATCAGATGTTCCTACACACATCCTTTCAGACTAATGAAGATATTAACTCTTCCTTACGTGTATATAGTCTCGAACCTGAATTTCTTTATGCGCAATCAGGTCTCATTTATAACAAATAATTAACAGAATAAACACTAGGCAAAAGTATAATATTCATTATCTCAGTGCTAAACTTTCTTGTTTCCAGAAATGAGTGTATTATAAAACTATCAAAATATTTGACGTTCTTCTTAATTATCTTAAAGAAGTAACTGATCATTACGGCGCCTTTAAAAATGCTGCTATGCTCATAATCATCTTTTTCTGTACAAGATTATCTGAATGACAAAGTATCCGGAAAATGTTTACGTATCTCTGTAAAGTAAATCTGTTCTAGTGACAAATCATTGCCAATAAATCTTTGATGTGTACTCAAAAGCTAGTTTAATGTATAAACGAGGGCTGTTTTTTTTCAACCTCCGATCGCTCCATGCCGACTCTACGCGGGCAGCAGAAAGCGGGTATGCGCTGTCGGCGACTGGGCAGCTTTCGCACTACACACTCCGCCATTGTTGACATTCAGTCGGCGTTGTGCTACAGCCACGTAAACATGGCCGCCATTATTGATGCTCCCGCCAAGTGCGAAATGCGAAGTGTAATTCGTTTTCTACAGGCTGAAGGCCATGGTGCTGCAGAAATCCATCGGAGGATGAGTCGTGTGTATGGCGAAAACTTCATGAGTGATGGTGTTGTTCGTGAATGGTGTCGAAAGTTTAAAGATGGTCGTAATGATGTGCATGATGAAGGGGGTCAAGGACGCAAATCATCCGCCATACAGTCCTGACTTAGCACCCAGTGACTTTCACATTTTTCCTCAACTGAAGACGTGGCTTGGTGGGAAGCGATTTCAAACCAATGAGGACCTACAAACGAACGTCAAGGACTACTTGAATTCACTGGCGGCAACTTTCTTTGAAGAGGGAATTGAAAACCTTGTCCACAGATATGACAAATGTCTCAATCTCTTCGGTGATTATGTCGAAAAGTAACCATAAGTGTACTATTCTTTTGGGAATAAAATTATTGTTTTATATGAACTTGTGTTTTATTTATAGCCTATCGGAGGTTGAAAAAAAACGGCCCTCGTACATTTAAAAATGGTTATAAATTGCATTGAGACGTACTGGCAAAAGCCAAATGACAGTTGATTAAAAAGTGATTTTGTATCATATATTACCTATGTCTTTTTTCCTCTATTGCTTTTTATATTGTGTGTATATAACGCAGTTCTTTTTGTGTTATGCTACGTTTTCTGGTTTATTAATTTGACACGGCTGATCACCTGCGAAGCCTTGATTAGTAATGCTCGCTCTGAAAGCTTCAAGTCTTACATTTTACAATTTTTAATTATTTCTCAAACAATTTATCACTTGAAATTAAATGCCTTTAGAATTTCTAATAACATGGTTATTAAAACTATTATCAAAATTCAGCTCACTAAAGTCATGAATAATTTTGAATGAAATATCTAAAATAACATTTTCAGGGTTGAGGAATTGATGTGACGATGATACGTTAATTCAAAGACATAAAAATGGATAATATAGCAAACGTTCATTTAGCTGTATTCCTGCTCACTAGGAGACACAATCGTTCACCGACTGTGCATTGCTGACAATAGATGGCTCTACATGCAATACATGATACAGTGGTAAAAGATTGTAGTTTCTAGTAGGTTATGTGGCATATTGTAACTGTGCTGTTGAAGTAGAGTTTAGACTTAATTTTTATTTAACTAGAAAAAAAGAGTTGCAATAATATACATTAACATAATATTTACTGGACGAGCTAATATTTGTTTTTGAGAATGGAAGACTGCTAAAGTGATTATATACTTGTGCTTCTCACAAATATATTTTATATTCTTATTCTCCTTTTAGCATGAAAATTCTTTTGTTGGAACTTACAACCTCTCAAAATAATCTAAAGTTTTGAAATGGCATGTTAAAAATGGCACATTTGCCATAGGATTTTAACGCAGTGAGAGATTTGTGAGAACACTCCATGCATAATTTCAAAATGTTTGTCACCCTTTTTATGTCAGTTAGCATACCTGTAGTTTAAGATTAGGTGTAAAATCACGTACGTTTCACTGCTCACATATATTGTCATAAGTATTAAGTTAGTTCACATAACTTTCTTAATCATATTATTCAACAATTAACTGCAATTAGTTAACTCCTTCTTTAACTTATGATATGCTTATTATTTTTGTAAATTTTGAATTTCTAAAGTCGATTCTACTAAGACTGGAAAAACGACGATACACTAGG
Organism: Mantis religiosa; assembly: GCA_030765055.1. Taxonomy (NCBI): domain Eukaryota; kingdom Metazoa; phylum Arthropoda; class Insecta; order Mantodea; family Mantidae; genus Mantis; species Mantis religiosa. Next base: position 26,236,771 of record CM060951.1, on the reverse strand, counting down.
CTTAAGAAATTAATCAAATCATTTTGGCGCTAGTTGTTATGTGATGACTTAACTTTTGTTCCCTTTGTTTGGTCAGGACATAAAAACAGCTTCCTATATACAAAAGCAATAAACATTTGAAAATTAAAGCAAATAATAGGAATATTTCGGAAAGGGTTATCTCCACAAAATTGTTGGATATAAATCTAGTCGTTTAGTGGGACCTATATACCTTTAAGGAATATATCTGCTTCTTAGTTTGCCAATTATACAAACATTATTCAGAATTAAAACGACTTCAGTTGTTATTTACAATATATTCAAGATATATTCCATTTTATCGAGATAATAATTTTAACTCATGCCACTTCTATTCAAAATTGTTTGAACCAAGATTTACAAATCAATTTTAATTAGCTATTTGTATACAAAGAGTATCTATCACAACTGCTTTTTAATTTACGTGTTCATCCTTAAAAGACATTAAACTATAATACTACCGCTTTTGTTTTGAGTTCTGTTGTTCACATTGACCTTTCTAAAATGTCACCATTTGCATTCAGAGCACTTCCAAACGTGTATTGACAGTGAATCTCAATGCCAAGTTTTGGTAAGTTAGAATATCTACCAAGTAGTGATGGAGAACGTTACAAATGTTTATCTCTATTAACCTGAAGTGAAAGAAGAATTAAGTTTTTAAAACATAATGAACGAATGAATTTGTTTGGTGCTTTTAATGACAATGACTATGTTGTTTGCATTTATCCCCAGTTAAAATGAACATAACATGTGTCAGTGCTCCACAACGATTTCCAAAATATTACTGAGAAGCATGTCACGTTTTTTAAAGTCAGTTGCTATTCTTATGGTTGTGTGCAATTACGGAAGCTTCACTACTCTCATATGTTGCCATAGTCATCACTTTAGTTCACATGAATTCTACAGATTTCTTCAAAAATTACTACAAATGTAAGCAGAAATTTGATTAACCCTCTGTTGTTTTACTTATTCTATGTTTATTCTTTTGCGTGTTCAACACCTTCAAAATAGTGGAAATAGTGGAAACTCAGTTTAGAGCCAGTCGCTATGTGATGTCTTTCACATTGCATTTCCTTCGGTTGGTCAGGACTTAAAAACAACTGCTTATATGACAAAACAATAAACAGGAAATATCTGGGAAATGGTTAACTCGACAAATTGTTTGATATAAGTTTGGTCGTTTAACGAGTCCAATATATATATATAAGAATTTGCCTACCTCTTACAGTTTACCAATCATGAAAACATAATTCAGAGTCAAAAAGACGTCAGAGGCTGTTTACATGAACTTCAAGATATATAATATGTCTTTGAAGGAAAATATTTATCTTATGGTACTTTATTTCAAGATCGTTTGTACATAACAAAGGTGAGACGTTTCAACTTACTTTCATCTGAAACAGCAAAGGATCCTTATAGAAAAACATTAATGAACAAAGATCTTGTTGCTTATGTAGCAAATTTGGCAGCAAGACCTTTAATACAATACACCCTCAAGAAAATACCATATAAATAATAATGGCATGTAACAAGTGCCATAAGTAGAGAAATTTTTGTGAAAGTTTCCTTTATGTTGTTTACCGAAAGGTCAATAAAATATTTTAGGAACATGAATAAAATGATGTCATAATGTTTCTAAGTTTCGAATTTATTTCAGAATGTGAGAGTACACCAGAATTTTTACTTCTGTGGCATATTACTGAAACTAAAATGTAATTATATTTCAAATTCAGGAATTTATATCTTCTAGGCAGATGAACGTATAAAATTGCCACCTTATTCAGAATTATTGCAGTAGATACCTAGGAGCATGAGAAGGTTCTCGAAAGTTAAGTAACCCCTGTTGTCACAAAGCAGATCTTTGCACCGTGAGAAGGTCTTTTCTACATCCGCTAATATAATTGGAGCATACTTGAACTACGCTAAATCACTGTCAGTCAGATGTCCATTGTAGAAAGTAGGAAACGTTTGACTTGATAAACGTAAGACAAACCTTTGGGTCAAAGCTTTATCAATAACACTTTCCAGTTCCAACTTCTCTCCCTACACTTCTCAAGTCAGATATAACTAGAGTTAGAAAGCTTTCAGGGGTTCACCTTTCTCCTGTACACGTGTGATTTCTTGTAGTAAGTATCAGTTTCACTATTTGTAAACAGTACTTTATCCACATCAAGCCCAGTAGCATCGTCAGTGGTCCATGTTTTGACACGTGTAAAACATCACAATAGTTTATCTTGGTGACAGATCGGGTAATAAGTGGCAATCATGGACATGAGGAAGAGTTTACGAGAGGTAGCCTTGACAGAAATTTCACACTAGGCAGTCTACTTGGGAAAATGTGCTCTAACTTCCCCTGCCACCCTATGAGTAGCGCGTGGTAAACAAGTATTGTGCATCCTTTTCGGGTAAAGAACTTGTATTTTTTCTGCTGCTTTCACATTGTTTGGTACTGCATCAGTCACAAAAAGTAAGACGATATCATTTTTGGTTTCCTCAGGACATAAGAAACATCAACTTTCAAATAGTCTACAAATTGTGGAATGGTTTTAAGTCCTAATGCCTCACTTGTACATTTCCCTGGTGTGTGGGTCCTCAATGTACATCAATATATGTAGTGAGGTATTTATAACTTTGTTTTGTACTCAGGTTTTGGGATACTGTCACATGGTTGCTCTCAAATGATACACAGAGATTAGAGCAATTATTATCAAGGTTTTGACTGTCCATAAAGCTTTATATTTACAATTTTATCCTGAGTTTTACACTTTCAGTCACTAAAATAATTATATTTACTTTTTTCAATTACTACTATGTTTCTATTATTGTTATTTTCCTAGATTTAGGATCTGTTATGATGTGACGACTCGGATATTTTGACCAGTATAAAAGGTAAATGTGTTATTGAGAAAAATTTAAGTATTTAAAAATATAAAATGATCTCAAAATGTCTAGATATTGATTTAGAAAATATAGGAATGAGATGACCAATTACTACAGAGATGTTTCAAGCCTAAATGTAAAGCAATAATTTACCAAACACCTACATTAAAAATCTTTGATACAAATTGGGAATGACATCCCACCTATTTTGTCTCATACTTTTGAAACAAGGTTCGTTTGTTTAATACCTGAGTGATACAATTTGTGCGAGAATTGCTACATTTTATTTTACTTTACTATTCATTTTGTTTTAACATGAAGCTTATGCCCCTAAGTTTATATTTGTCGTGGTCATCTTAGAATACGTTCGTGTTTAGAGATACTGTATGGAAAATGAACTACTTTCATATTTCTAGCAACACAGTGAAAAGGGAAGAAGTACCAAATGTGGAATACAAACAGATGAAGAACGTCTGTCACTGATGTATCTGTCCTACTTTGTCATAAAAGCAATGTTAGAAGCAAGGTGATGGTGAGTAGTTCCTTCATTATCAAACGACTAAGGGTCAACTTACACTTCTGGAGTACAGGAGGACACTGAAGTGAAGATTGGAGAAGTATCTGGACATAAAGTATCACGTGTATGTCTGAGATCGACCCAGGAAACGTTCCGTGGCCGGGAACAACAGCTGCTACGCTGTAGCTTACTGCACCACTACAGTGACTAACATATACTACACAAACAATGGAAATGTGGGTTAAAACAAATAGTTTATGATAGCTTAGTTTATTAAGCAATTGACAATTTACAAGATATTCGTTGTTTTCTTTTATAATTTCAGTGTTTTTATATCTTGATAGGATAGATTATCTCCATTTTTGTGTTTCTTGTGATCTCATTTTAATTTTGAACTCCAAACCCAACTTTCTAGATTTTAAACATCACTTCAGACATACTCGTGTATATACAAAAATTGTTTAACGAAACTACATTTGTAAATGTTTATCTCGAACTTGTGGTACACACAATAGTTCTCTGTATTAGAGTGGACTGAAGAAGTAGTTTGCTGTAATAGGTTAATTTACCGGCATAAACATATATAATATAGCAAAGATCATTTTAATTGTATTGCTGCCCGCTACTAGATTCATTGTATATCGATTGTATATTGCTCTCCATAGATGGCACTACCTGTAAAATAGCATACACTGGAAGAAGTTTCTAACCTTTAGTACGTTCCATAATAGATTTTAATTTCACTCTTTAGAATAATTGTAGACTAGTCTTGTGCTTTTACCGCGTGTAAATGTTCAGCTACAACAATGTAAATTAACACAATCCTGGAAGTAAAAATATTTTTTTTTTTTGAGAAAAGAGGCCTATTATAGTGGATATATTCTTATGCTCCTCCAAGATACATTGTATGCTTTTTAGGAATTCCGTTGATTTGGACTTTAATTTTTTGGAACTTGTACCTAGTTCGACCAAAACATTAGGAAGTGCTTCCTTCTAATGTTGCATGAGCCATATAATCTGTGAGGCTTGCAGGTGCTGCCAAGTGAGATAGAATCTTTCGATACTGAATCAAGGTTCCCGAATGCTGCATTTGGAGCGCTGCATGTACTCTAACATGTTTTAAAAGTATCGAAGTCAAGCGAAATTAAGTCTGAATAAAATGTTCATCGATTTGTGAGATAGTAAAGATTTGAAAGGCCTGTGAGGACGTATGAGCAGCAAGAAGGAAGGGAAGGGAGTTTCATAAAGACCTAGTGGTAAGTAAGATTTAACATGTAGCTAAATTTCGAAAATTAATATCATGACATAACCTGAGTTGTGCCTTCATACATATTCATGTATATTTAAAATCTTTAGATTAATGTAGCACTTTATAATACATATATATGAAGGTTGTTGCAGATACAAAAGTATTGGTTTCATTAATCTCGTTACTTTATTATTGCAGTAACAATGTCTTTTTTTTTTTTTTTTTTCCTTTCAGCTGTCACTACCTCAAACTCCCAGGAATAGGATGGCAGAAATCGAAAGGACAGAATTACTGATAATTGTGTATGTTTCTGGTTTTGGTGATGTGCAGTGATCTCCAGGAACCTTATTAACATATCACAAAGCTTTCTTTCTCACGTATATAGCAATTTAATGTGGCATATCAAATATTTCTTAAAATTTCAATTTCATTTCGTATCAGTGGAAAATTTATCCAAACTTTGAGGACTTTTGTGACCAGCATGTTCTAAATTTTCAGAAAAAGTGAAGTTATTTGATGCAGTTGATTGGGTGTATTAGTTTGTTTTGTGTTAGTAGTTTTAAGTTTAAAATATTTGAGTCATATATAAGTTCATGTAAGTTAATTATTTTCCAGTTCAAATTACTACAAAATTAGCTTTCCTAAATTATATATATTCTGTAATTGTTATTTGATTACCATGTGTTTATATAAAACAACTCTAATCCAAAATGAAACACTATAGATATCATTATGTGATTTCTTCAGTATTTAAGCTTTGTACATTTATGGTGTAGCTATCCTCCCCTGAACAGGATTTAGACATTCTATTTGTTTTGTTTAGGGGGTGGTTAATTTAGTCCATATAATTAGCTCTCATCAAAAACAGAAGTACTTAAACAGTTGCTTATTAACTTTGTAGATATATCTCTTTGCATGTTGTCACAAATCTTTAACTCTCATACTTTTTGTATTAACTTGTATGCGACAAACTTATACAAATGTGCATTTCATTACATTGAACTTTTCCTTGTTAAGTAACCTAAAATAGTGAATTGTGTTTTTGCAACGTTTTGCGGCAACATCTGTTTTTGTGTGGGGGGCTTCAATTAAAATCTTTAGGCGATATTAATATCTTTGAATATGAATTTTTTAAAGTTGTTCCTTAAATTACAATGATCACTATTTCCAAGAATTAGGTTCTCTTAACCTTACTCATTAGTGTATATCTACATCATTGATAAAGAATGTCACAACTTTTAACAGCAGTTAAAAATATGATCTGCAATTCCCTAAACCCAATTGGTTCTATATTGTTTAATGCAGTAATCACTATGTAATGTTATTGTACACACTACAACAAATGATGTATGTCAATAACCATCTTAGAAGAGATCTGGTGAGATTAGAATTAATTTGAGAAAGCTTTAGAAGGTTTTATGTATAGTTGTGCAATGCAAGAAATGAATAAATTGTCATTATGTTATCAGCATATTTATATGCCACTTTTACTTTTACTTTTAGTATTCTACTTATTCTTAAAACACGTACAATGTCAGCTGCAGCTAGGACCTAAAAGCATAGCGTGGCTTCATCTGAAATTAGTAAAACTTTATAATAAATAATAGGTCATTAATCATCTTCCTTGTTAACACATGAGGGCTAACACTTAGGTCTTCTGCAATATAGGGTTACCATGTTTTATGAATGACCTTGAGTACACTTGACATTAAAGGCACATAGTGTTGAGCACCTCATGTATTCCAACACAATTTGGACAAATGGATTTAGAAAAATGACAAGTGAAAGTGACATTTGCATAGCATTGATGCAGTATTCTGTGGTACATCTGTTCTCAACATTTACTTGCCACCGTATATCAGTAATATTAGTACACAATTTCTGTTATGCTAACAATTTTAAGAGTGATATAACCTTACATGTGACAAGAAATTCGCACTGTTAAACATCTTCTCATTGTTCTAAGTTGGAATGAATGCCTCAATCTTTGTCATGGAAAAAAGATGCTTAACCTAATATATGAGCCATCCGTTACATGCAGCGATGCTAAGCCACATAATAATTTTGAAAAGTAGATAAAACTGCCATTACATTGCTGTATAATGCACTTCATGTATCTATGTAGTGAACACATAAGGGAATTATGGACTGTCAAAAGAAATAATGGTTAGATGTGTTAGCAATTGAATTACACTACTAAATTATTTTCTGTTAACTACTCAAACATACAGTTCCATCACTTTCACTGCATAACTAAAACTACAAACAGCATTAACAATTCAAAGTATAATCTTTCACTGAGTTACTTATCTGATACACATTCAGTTGTATGTCATGGCCTGAGAGGGTTACACTATGCAGAGGGCTCCATTTGCCATCTTAGTCAGAAAGTACATTTCTTAAAGTCTTATCAAGTTAAAGTAAGCCATTTACCCAAACAAATGCTGTGCAAATTAAGCAAATTATACTTCACAGACAGATGACTACATCAAATGTTCTCTTATTGGAAGATACACTATGCATTAAGTTTTATTTTTAAAACTGCACACTTTCTTGTTCTTCAGCATCCATTACTGCGCTTATGCATGCCATTGAGGCATTTAAAAATTCAACACTGTCATATTCTTGCGTTGCAGAGACAAAGGTAAGCTTAGGACAATTTTAAATGAATGATACAGCTTTAATATGATTATTATTTTTCATAATAATTTATTCTGCTCTTTTGAATGGTAGTTCAACCAAAGTATCATAGTGCTATTTATGAATTATATGTCTTTAGTTGCTGACACTGACTAATGTACTAATTTGACATTATTAATGTCATACCAATACATCACAAATTTCAGCTTTTTCTCTGAATATACTTTTGTATACTTGTGCTGAAAATAATGTGTGTACTATGGAGCTTTTCAAATTATTATTAAATATAAGCATTAGCAGAGCTGCTTTGCTCGCATTTTAAAGGTATAGTGATATTTTTGTACATAGTTGATGGTATCCTTATTTAAAATTTATATATACATTTGTTTAACTGTATTTTTTGTTGGATTTTTTAAAACTTTTATTCCAGTGAATTTTTCAAAATTCTATGTACAAAGAAATTACGTTACACATTACCTTATGGCATCCTTTCCTGCTTTCCTGTACCTACAGATCCATAGGCTTCCGGAAAGCCTAAAAATTACTGTGTCAGCTGCTAAGTTTAAATCTAATCTGACTAAATTCTTGTTAAGCAGAGCCTATTACAGTATAGATGAATATTTTGATGACAACTTCGACGATTTTGAATAATTGTGTTTTGTATATATAATTTGCGTGTGTGAGAGAGAAGATGAGTCACAATTTTTTTCATATTTTTATATTATTTACTGTTAAGAGAGAGTATGTATTACAAATGACATGGCTTAATTGTGTTCAAACACTGTATTAAGTTGCAATAAATATGAATATGAGGGAAAGGGAACACAGATGTGCTGTATAACCTCAACAGCATCTTGAGTGATCTCACTCTCTCGTTTATTAAAGTTGTAATTGTCTTTTAAAGAGAAAATTATTAGTTTGCAACAGGAATATAAAGATATAATGCTTTGTGGAAGTCATCATTATTCATATTTAACAGGAAAAGTTCAAGTGGTTTCTTGATATTTTTTCACTAATTAATTAATCAAATTCTTTCGAAGTCACATCTCGCCCACTGATGAATAGTTAACCGCACATTTCCTCAGCGTATTATGCTAACACGCATTTAAGTGGCGAGATGTTACTGCGAAAGGATTTGGTTCTATCAGTTGCTGACGATTGATGAAGGGGGGAAGTGATGCACCATAGCTCGGTCTCAATAGAAGCTCACTACCTAACCGACCATGGAATTCGTAGTACCAACAGGTGCCGCGACAAGAGGCGAGGAGCAGCGCCCTATGCGGCAATCCCCACCAGGGAGTTATTAACTGTATTGGATTGGATTGGATTTTATTTTTGCCTTAAATAAGGTACATGGCCTGGTACCCCTACATTGGGCGGGGCTTGCAGGCAGATATTTACATAGGTATATAGATTCTCTTAATGCATATTAGGGCGTATGTTTTGTTTTACGAAAAAGCTCATACAGTGGCCCTGTTGTCCATCGAGAACAGCTTTTATTATTAGTTTATTGTTTTATTTTGTCTTTCTGTTTTTAACACACTTTTTTTTTGTCACTATATACACTAATTACACGCACGCACGCACGCGCACACACACACACATACGCAGGTCGCGGCCAGCACGTTCCTTTCTCAGCCATACACAGTCACACTTGTAGATCACTATATACATATATACACGGTTCCCGCGGTTTTCCTGTACGGGTCAGGTGATCTTTTGGGCGACCTCTCCATTAATGTGCTGCCTTGGGCTGGTCGGTATGGGGATGTTCAGGTGTGGTGGCTGAGCCGTTAGAACTTTTTTATTCTTTTGTGTTTTCGGTGTTTAGGCTCGCCGCCACCGATGTTGTTAATTAAAGGGTTGTTGTGGTGGTGTATTTTTGCCCATACCGACCTGGTTCTTTTTTCTATTGCGGATTCGATGGTAGGGATGTTACATTCTTGGTGGAGGGTGATATTGTTGGTTAATAGTGGGGGACGGATAATTTTTCTTAATGCGAGGTTTTGCAGAGTTTGTAGTTTTTTGATGTGTGTTTTCGATGCATGAGCCCAGGCTGCGCATGCGTAGAGGACCACAGATAGAATAAATGATTTGTACAGTATTAGCTTGGTTTTCAGTTTTACTTCCTTGCTACGGAAGACGGGGGCGCATAACTTTAGTCTCTGCCGACCTTTGTTGGCATCTTGTATGTGGGCGTTCCAGAGTAGTTTTCTGTCCATAGTGACCCCTAAGTATTTAACATGCTGACGACAGTGCAATCTTTGCCCACCGACCGTTAAGTCCATAGCCGGAGGGTTCAGCTGGTTAGAGAAATATATCAGCTGGCATTTTTCGGCATTAATTTTGATTTTCCAATCATGACACCATGAAAGGAAGCGGTCAGTGTACCGCTGCATTTCCAAAAGCCCGTATTTTGCATTTTTGTGGTGGTTGTAGATGGCGGTGTCGTCAGCATACATGGCAACCTTACATCTGGCGTCCACGGGAAAGTCATTAGAATACAATATATACAAATATGGGGACATTATTGCCCCTTGTGGTACGCCAGCTTGCATGGTTCGCTCATGTGAAGAGGAGCGGCCCACTTGGACGTAGAAGCGTCTATTTTCTAGAAAACTGTGCAGCAGGTATAGGTAATTTTCGAGTCCGGGAAATTGGTGCAACTTGTAAAGTAGGCCTTTATGCCAGCACCGGTCAAAAGCGGCTTCTACGTCCAAAAATAATGCCAACGTTGGAGCCTTATTGTTAAACTGCTCTGTTATATCGTCGGTAAGTCTCAAAAGTTGTAGTTCTGTGGAGTGTCTTTTTCTAAAGCCAAATTGGGATTTTGAGAGTTCATCTGTTTCCGAAATGTGATTTTTGAGTCGGGAAAGGATGAGTTTTTCTAGCAGTTTACCAATTACTGACAGGAGACTAATGGGGCGGAAATTTTGAGGCTGCCTGGCGCTCTTCCCTGGTTTTTTAAGCATTATTACCTTGGCTAGCTTCCAAGTTGCTGGGAAGTAGTTTTGCTGCAAACAAGCATTGAATATCTTTGTTAGGTGCACCAGGGCTTTCCTCGGGAGGTGTTTAAGTTCCTCATTAGTCACTCTGTCAGGGCCGGCGGCTTTTCCATTAGGTAGTGACCTAATGAGCTTGTAAACTTCCTGCGGTGTAATAAGATGGAATGGTTGCTCTCGCTTCCGCGCCACCCATGTTTGCACCCATTCGTTTACTTCCCGCTCTATGGCAGGGTTTACCGTTGGGTTTTCTGTGAACCTGTCTTTTAGACAATCGGCGAAAACCTCGGCTTTCTCCTGTGCGGAGAAGTGCAGGCCGAGGCGAGTATGAAGGGCCTCAGTGCTGGTGTTGTCGCTTGAGGAGGTCTTAAATGCCAGAAGTAATTTCCACAAGGAATGGTCCAAATGTGTGGTACTTTTCATTTTGGTTTCCCACTGGTCAATTTTGTTAGTATGAATTTGACGCCGAATGGTTTTACGCAGCCAGTTTGCTGCTACTTTGTATTCGGGCTGGCGGGTTTGCCTCCAGAGCCTCATCAAGCGCCTTCGCCTAGCAATGAGAAGCTCCACCTCTGGGTATGTGCAGAAACTGGGTGGGCTTGTGGTGTATGTGGTGGCACTTTTTCTGGCCGTGCGCAGCGAGGCGGTGAAATTTTCAACGGCGATATCTATCTCCGCCTCGTTGCTGTATGACAGCTTGGGCTGTGCCATTCCATGCATTGCAAGCGTGAAGGCATCCCAGTTCGTGTCAGCACGTTGCCTGTTTCCAGGGGTGCTGGCAGAAATGGCGCCTCTTATCTCGAAATGCACAGGTAGATGGTCAGAGTCCAGGCTGTGATACACTTTTAGGTTTTGTGCAATCGCCATATTTTTTGAAATAACGAAGTCTAAAATTTCAGGATCCTCTCGTCCTGATCTGTGCCAAAAGGTTGGGTCATCCGGGAGGTGCACCTCGATGTCATCATTTTCTGTTATAAACTCTACCAGGAGATTTCCTGCCGCGTTTGCTCGGCGTGCGTGCCACCAGGGGTGCCGAGCGTTGAAATCTCCTGCGATTATAACATGTTCCTCCATAGCGAGGATTTGCTCGAGGTCTTGTGTATGCAGTGGTAGTTGTGGGGGTTTGTAAAGTGCCACCAACATGACTGTCCTATTATTGATATGAGTTTTAAGTGCTGTGCACTCTAATGTAGCTAATCTTGGTAGTGTTACGGAAGCGTGAGCAACATGGTTTTTTAATAAAATGGCGGTTCCTCCCCCCGGTCTGCCAAATCTGTCAGTCCGAAAGATTTGATACCCCTGTAGCTTAAAGTTTGTCTCTGCTTTTAGTTTTATTAACTGTAATTAAAATCCAACAGCTCGATGTATCTACCTTACCAGGCTTCTTGTCTCAAAAGTAAATTGGTAAATTGCATTAGAAGACATTACTGCTGCTCTATATTTCCACAAAGTAACCAGCAAGTGAAGTCTAGACCTAATTTAAACAGCAAAATTACATTGTTTTATGGAACGCAGAAAAAGTTACAATTATCTTCCAGCGGATCGTGTTTAACATTCAGTGCCATCTATGGACAGCAAAACACAGTCGGTAAATGGCTTGTTTCCTAGAGGGCAAGAATACATTAGAAAGAACATTTACTATATTATAGATCTTTATGACGGTAAACTAATATATTATAGTCACACTACTTTCTCAACCCACTCTACTACAAAAGACTGTTTTACTATTTACTCCAAATATACATTTACAAAAGTAGTTTTATTAAACATTTTGTGGTGTATACTTAAGTAAAAGTTTGAAGTGACAGTTAAATGTTTATAATGTAGGTGGTTGTGTTTGAACTTTCAAATTAACATGAGATTACACGAAACACAGGTTTGGAGCTTAGCATTACTAATCAAGGCTTCCCGGGCGATCAGCCGTGTCAGATTAATAAACGTCGAGTTCTCGGCCATTGTAAACTCCATGGCCTTCCTGAAGAATGATTAGTAATGCTCGTCGTGAAACCTTCAAGTCTTACGAGCTTAGCATTATCAAGATACAAAATTACTGAAAACTTTAAACGGAAAACAACGAATATATCGAAAGTCGTCAATGACATAGAGCCACAACTTGGAATAAATAATTTGTTATAACAGGATCTGCATTATTTTTAGTATATATCAGTCTCTGCAGTGTTACAGTGGGCCAGTGCGGGGCAGCCGTATTTTCCGACCACGGAGACTTCTCTGGGCCGATACCAGACATGGACGTGATATAAGACTTAAAGATTTATTCAGTTTGAGGCGGTCCGGCCCGTAGCGAACGACGTCGAGCTCTCGCTTGTGCTCAGCTCCTCACAATTAAGGATCGGTGGCGTGAGGAGGTTAAGGAAAGGGAGAGTGTAATCGGTTAGAGGTGACATGTAGCTCCCGCATGAGAACTCTTATCTGTACTTCAGGAGTGGGTGCGTCCTCTCAACAAGGACATGGAGCTTAGAAAGACCGAAAGCGCCACTTTAATTACTTTGGTAATTATTAGACAAGGATCAGTTTATAGAAACATATAAATTATATCACACCTTATTTTAATGGCACCTACTCGTAAGTAAATTATTTGAATCGTACTCTCAAGGGCACCAACGGGGTTGGCTCAGGCGTTTCTTCTGCGGAGGATCGGGTTCGAAACCCGTGGCTGACCTACCAGACCCGGAGGTTATTTCGGGGGTTTTCTCAGCTCGAATGCTGGGTAGGTAGTTACTCATCCCGAATTTCTTGTCCCTCCATTTCATCTCCATTATCATTTCATATCATCTGTCCTCTGTGATGATGTAGGTTTTTGAAAGCAATCGCGACACTTTGATAGGAAACACCGACAGATTTTGTCACGTGAAGTCTGTGTGGCCTGTAGGACCATCGTTTTGTTCTATGAGGCGCTTTTAAATACAACTCTAAGTATATTTAAATAGCATTTGAAATATTATTTTAAGTAGATTGGTATTTAGTGGTGACAAATAGGAAGTTCCTGAGAAGTTTCAAGTTATTATCAATAATGTGTGAACTGCATACTTTCTCTACTTAGGCTAACAGTTCACGCGGTGTAGGCCAGGGTACGTCTGAGTGGAGGGGGGAAGCAGGGCCTGCGTGTGACTGTACTGAACTTAGTTGTTTGATTCATTATTCTCTCTTATTGTAATGAAAAGTATTACTTGGAGCTTTCCTCGCTTTGAAAGTTACGACACACCATTGGTTTTGAGGGTCACCAAACAGAAATGAAGAAACAAGTAATAATAGGTTATAATTTACGCAATTTTTATTTACTACAAAATGGCCAATGATTTCGTTTTAATTGCAAATTATTTCAGATATTTAAAGTGCAAGGGACCACTCACAGAATTGTTGATTTGCGAGTGAATGTAGCAGTGTTCACGGAATAGCATTTTTTTTCTTCAGAAGAAATATCAAGTTACTCCGAACTGCATGAATCTAGTTCAAATATATTCTAAAGTGCAATCAAAAAACCTGAGACTCGTGTATTATAATAAGTATTTTTGCTTCATTTAAAATACCAGATTTGCTAGACTTAATACCGAGCGCGATAGTGGTATCGTATGTGTCCCTCATAGATACAAGGGAGCTCAAAAAATATATTTCCAGAGCATAATCAATAATACATTTTGGATAGAATGCAATTGCTCCTCTACCTACTATATACGTGGTACACAAACTATTTTAACTCTAAGAAAAGCACGAGGAAGGAAACCTACACAAACCTACATTTGTAATGTCCCGCGTGTTACCTGAGTAGATGCGATAACAGTGACACACAGTGGAAGTCTCAGGAAACACGAAGTACGGGTATGAAGCTACAGATGACGCGCAAGTAGAAGTTGCAAAATCCTCCTGCCTCAATTCACTCCAGAGGGCGTTCCGTGCCGTATCTGAATAAAACAAAAATAAGACTGTCGCAGAGGTTACTAGAGTAAACAAAACAAAAACTTTTGTACATATATCTGTAAATGAATTATACTCTATGTAATATGTCCTAAAACATTTTATAGAGAGATAACTATATTAATTATCTGTCCAGAGATGGCAGCACAAGTAGGTAAAATAAGTCAAATTTTTAAACCCTTGGTTTATTGTTTTAAGAAAGCAATGGTTTTAAATTTACTGTTGATAAGGAGTAAACGTATTTGGAATTCTATAATATGGAACTGGACGCTGAAATAATAAGTTTTAATTGAACAATTAAGAGAACACTTAAGCACTATCATGCTCATTTGAGTGATATTTGCTACTACCGTCGCGTCGTGTCTCCTGAATTGAGTCGGTCACCCGTATAACTCAAATGAGACGCTTTGACAGGGCAAGGACACCCCTCCCCATGTATTTAGTAGAACTCCCTACAGAGGACGACCTTATGAAATGCCTCAACATCTCAGTCATGATGCATTTCCGGGTCCAGGTGGAGGACTACCGGCGTCCTGCTGTTCATCTGCAGTGTCGGAGGTGCCAGGCCCTGGGACACTATGAGCGCCGCTGTATGGCCCCCCGTCCCATCTGCTCCAGGTGCGCCGCCTTCCACGAGTCGGCCACCTGTCGGGCGGCAGAAGACATAAGGCGCTGTGCCTTATGCCGTTGTTGGGGGCACGGGGCGCGGTACAGGGGATGCCCGGTGTACCAGGCAAAGGTCTCCAGCCTCAGGGAATCGGCAGCCAACAGATCTGGACCACAGCAACTGCACCAGCACGCAGCACCTGCCCAACAGCAGCACCAGAACCAACCTCTACCTCCAAGACAGACGCAGCCAAACCAACTCCAGCCTACCAGAAGCCAGCCGCCATCATCAATGCCCCCACAGCAGCCGCAACCTGGGACTTCAACTCAGTCCGCACCCCCCACAACTCCGTTTCCAGCATCTATTCCTCCTAGCATTGCCCCGGAGAGGTGGCTGCCGGGTGATGGATTGCCCTGCCTGAGGGAAACCACCAGCAGGCCAATCTTCAAGCCCGGCTGCGAGCACGTCCGGATGACGTGGACTACAGCGAGGGAAACCTTGCTCCATGTCCTCAGCCTGCTGCTTGTGCAGCCGGACGACACCCGGGACATCATCCGGGACTATGACTCCTTCTTCACATTATTTTTAAACCCCTCTGTCCACTTCTATGGCGTCTGAAAATCCCAGAATGGTAACGTGGAACGCCTATGGGCTCCGCAAACGAAAAACGGAACTCGCTGACTTTCTAACGACACACAATATCCATGCCGCTCTCATAACCGAGACCAGACTTTCGCCCCAAGACCGCTTCTCCATCCCCGACTACCTGACGTACCGCTCCGACCGAGACCGAAGGGGTGGCGGCACGGCCATTATCATTAAACGTGACGTGCTCCACAGCCAGGCGCACATTCCCCCCCTTAATCGATTAGAAGCCACAGGTGTATACGTACACATGGGACCTACCAAACTCCTCCTCATAGCAGCATACAATCCTCCCGATGACCTAGATCTACAGGACTTAGACGCGGTACTTAACATTCATCCAGCCGTCTTCATAGCGGGAGACCTGAATGCAAAGCACACAGATTGGTACGCCCGTGAAAATAACCGGGCAGGCACAAAATTATGCCGGCATGCACTGTACGCAAATTATATAGTCATTGCTCCATCTTCCCCATCTCATATCCCCTTTAACCCTAACCGGCAACCCAGCACGCTAGATATTGCACTGGCCAAAAACATTGGCAGACAACAGGTACATGCAGCGACCTACAATGCGCTATCGTCTGACCATCTCCCGGTAGTTTTCACCCTGCAGGGTTCTCTCTCCCCAACCCCGTATCTCCCGAAACATAACTACAACAAGACGAACTGGGAGGTCTTCCGTGCCACCCTGGAGGAAAGTCTCCCAGTCCCCCCAAGGGTCACACCTGAAGAAATAGAAGACGTAACACTTGCACTGGAAACCTCCATTAAATACGCCATAACAACTTCCACTCCTATTGCCTCCAAAAGACCAGGACCCAAAACCCTACCGCCGGACTTAAAAGCTCTAGCCGCAGAACGAAACAGAGCACGCAGAAAATGGCAGCGCTCCCGACACCCCCTCGACTACAGAAGATTCCGTGATCTGAACACTGAAGTACGCAGGAGAACGGCCGAAGACACCGCTGCACAGTGGAACGGCGTTCTCCAAACCCTAAACCCGGAGCGCGATAACGTTTGGCGCATCACCAAACACCTAACTCAACACCACTCGACCATCCCTCCCATTCACCACAATGGCGCAATCGCCACCACAGACACTGAAAAAGCCGAGGCGCTCGCCTCCCACCTCCAAAGCACTCTCACCCCCAATCTCATCCCAAGCTGCCCAAGATTCATCCGCGAAACCGACAATCTATCACGAGAACTGCTCTCTCGCCCGCATCATAACAACACCCGTAAGACTTGTGACTCGGAAATCCGCTGGCTAATCCGCCACCTCCCCAATAAGAAAGCCCCCGGCCCCGACGATATCCCCAACGCGGTCCTCAAACAGCTTCCCGACACGACAATCACGACAATGACCCGACTGTTTAACGCCATCCTGGACACAGGCTATTATCCCAATAGGTGGAAAAATGCCCTGGTCCTACACTTCCCAAAGAAACACAAAGACCTTACCAACCCTGGCAGCTACCGCCCCATAAGCCTTCTAAACACCATAAGCAAACTCCTTGAGAAGATAATACTCAAACGTATTAATGCATTTATTAAAAATCACAATATACTTCTTCCCGAACAATTTGGTTTCAGAGCTCACCACTCCACCACCCTACAGCTCATGAGAGCCACGGAATACATCACCCGGGGTTTCAACACCCGTAAATCTTCTGCTGCAGTACTACTAGACATAGAGCGCGCTTTCGACCGAGTTTGGCACTCGGGTCTCATACGTAAAATGTATACCTACAACTTCCCAGACTCCATTTTGAAATTAATTGCCAACTACCTTTCAGAACGGACCTTCCAGTCCAAAGTAAACATCTCAAAGTCCACCCCAAAGCCGATCTGTGCGGGAGTACCCCAGGGAAGCCTGCTTGGTCCGGTTTTGTTCAACCTGTATATCAACGATATCCCCAAAAATGCCTCAACTGAATACTTCATTTATGCAGACGATACTACAATAATGGCACAATCCACACAGATGCACCCCATCGTTAATAGACTACAATCTGCCCTGACAGCACTAGAAGCGTGGCTCACCAAATGGCGCATCCGAGTAAATACAGACAAGTGCGAAGCCATAGTCTTCAGTAAAAGAACGCACCACCGTGCAACCGCAAGATCTCTCTCCCTTACGCCTATTACAAAACCTAATTCGCTGGAAAGACAGAGTTACTTACTTGGGCGTGGTGCTCGATCCAGGCCTCACCTGGAATCACCACGTCCAGTCTATCCGCTGTAAAGCCAACGCCCAACTAGCTAATCTATACCCCCTCATTAACATGAAGTCGTCGCTACAACTAAAAATGGGTCTCACCCTCTACAAGACACTCCTGCGCCCGCTACTTACCTACGCCTCTCCTGTCTGGGGTTATGCAGCCCCTACTCACATCAAAAGGTTACAAATGCTCCAGAACAAAGTCTTACGTGTCATAACGAAAGTCCCAGCAATCACCCCTGCAAATATACTCCATAAGGAACTAAAGATACACACCATAGAACAATTCATTAAAAAACTGGCCGCTGATCTATATGACCGGGCGGCCAACTGCCATAATCCACTTGTAAGGGACCTAGGACAGTACGAGACTACACACAATAAACACAAACGGCCACTATACTTATTTGATAGAAACATGACCGAGACTATTACACAAGAAGATATAGATGACTACCTGGAGTTCCTCGTTCCCGATTGACTCAGACGCCTAGCACAAACCATCTTCGCAACTACTCACCTCTTCTGTCTTATCTCCCAACAGGTTGCCCTCCAAGTCCCTGATTACACAGGGCGGACCGGGGGGAAGAGGGCCCCCCAACTGTGACCATAAGAGACCACGCAATGGATACCGGACCTGCACAAGGAACACGACATCTCGCCCTTTTGACAAAGCGACGCCACGACTTACATAGCCCAGCTGCCTGCAAATAGCCTAAGTATCACTTTGCATGCCGTAGACTAACCAAAGTAGTTCGCCCACCTATGCATTTCTTTAACTTGTCGCCCATTCCACCTCACTTGTTTATCCCCCCAAACTAAACTTCTCCTCTACTCCAAAACATCACCAAGACCCAAAGAGGCCCCTTCACGCTCCACGGCTCCACTCAGGACCTCGGTCATGGGTGCAGCCCTGGCCTGCATTTTCGTCACCCGCTTGCATGCATCGCATGCTCGCCCGCAATTTCACCTACTACTAACCAGGGTGCTCTTAGCGGAACCTGACCAACTTGCAGTAGATAGATTAGACTGACAAGCACCCTCCCCTTGCCCTTGCATGATTAGTCTTACTCACTGCACGTGCATGGGGGGACGATGTAGCCTCTTCAAGGCGGACGATCGTCACCGGGGGCGGCGGGGTGGGGCCGCCTCCAAAATAATTAAAAAAAAAACTGAATTGAGAATCTACCAGGAAGGCGGTTATTGCCTCTAGGAGACCTGCTCCAGGGCCAATAACCCAGAACACCCGTTCTGAGCCAGTAGCGGAGAGGGCAACCTCTTCCATAGCACCACGGCAACAATTGCCTAACTCCAATAGTGCCCCATCCTTTGCTGGGGTGGTGCGCAAACCAGCCGGTGACTCGACGACTTTGCGGGGCAAGACACAACCCCCCAAGGATGCACACACACGCACAGCAAAGCCTAAAAAACAACACAAAGCTCCAGCCCCACCTAGAGCCACTCCCAGAAGGGAGGAGGGTCGTGAGGCGGCCAAAAGGGCGGACTCGGATTCCGAGGCTGGGAGCGGGTCTGGAGAACCCAAGCCCGCTCGACAGATTAGGGACGAGAAAGCCAAAGGTAGGCCAGCCCCAAGACACTCCTCACCTTCGAAGTCCCAAACTTCACACACAACTCCCTCCACCTCACCACGGTCGGAGTTGCTGACGTGGCTGTATCAGTTGTTACAGTCCCACGGTGAGCGACTCTGTGAACTGCTGGTGCGGTATACATCCACGACAGACCCCGCAACCCGCATGGTGACAGCCATGGAGGGGCTTGCCCTTCTGACCTCCTTTACCGCCCCGGCCCAGAATGGCAGCACGAACTAGGTCAAGCACCTCGTTCAGGTTCGCGTTCTGGAACGCGGCTGGAGTGGCGGATCAACGGGACGAGCTCCTACATTTTGCAAGATCCAATGTCTTGGACCTCATCTTGGTGTCGGAAACCCATCTCCGCCCCCAGATCCCCTTCCATCTCTCGGGGTATCACTGTCTCCGAACGGATCGCGCTGGTCGCCGAGGAGGTGGCACAGCGATCCTGGTGAGGAGAAGTGTGGTCCATCGAGCTGTCCAGCTTCCACAACTCCAGACACTAGAAGCCACGGCAGCCTGCGTGAACCTTGGCGGTTCTGAAGTCCTGGTAGTATCAGCCTACCATCCTCCCCGCTCACAGTTCATAGCCAATGACTACCAATCCATTCTTTCTTTACATCCCAATGTCATTATGGCGGGGGACTTCAATGCCAAACATCAGCGTTGGCATTATGGTCCCCGAGCGGATAGGAGAGGCAGTGACATTATCCGCGTGGTAGATGCGGACCCTCACCTTCGAGTTGAGGGCCCATGGCAACCCACTCATTACCCGCGTGGTCGGGGTCGCCCATCTCATATCGACTTCGCTATCATCAAACGCTTCCCATTTCATCTCTCACTCACTTCACTTAATGCATTACATTCAGATCACAACCCAGTACTTGCTGAGGTTAATACACGGATTGCCAACCATGACGTCTCGGTTCAAAACCGGGATGTGGACTGGGATTGCGTCAAAGTCTGCCTAAATGACTCCATTCCTCCCAACCCCAACATAACCGACATTCCCTCCCTTGAGGCTGCGGTCTCGTCCTTCACCTCAGTCGTGAAGCGAACGGTCCGCAACCTTACAGTTATCACCCCAGACCCCCTTCATCCGGATGTTCTTCCCCTAGACATCCTACTTCTCATTCGCCGTTCTTGGGCAGCAAGGCGGCTCTACCAAAGACACCGCACGCCTCATAATCGAGGACTTCATCGGCGACTGTGCCGAGAGGTTCGTGCCCGCCTCCGTGAGCACAGAGTGCGCGCGTGGGAGGACACGATGTCTCGTATGAACCTCGAGGATGGTGACGTGTGGAGGGTCATTAAAAGACTTCGGAACCGCCAAGGGACACCAAACTCCCCACTCGAGGGCATCCAAGTCCTGTCCTACGAACCACAGGCCAAGGCTACGGTGTTCGCCGACTACCTTGAGAGGACCATGAGGCCTAGAGAAGACCCCCAGGACCCTGCCTTCTCTGACCGCGTTAGGCAGGAGGTACGTCGATACTTTCGGCGACCCCCGGCTGAGGCGGACAGACTCCCAGTCATAAGGCCCAGTGAACTTCAGGGCGTACTCCGGCGCCTCAAACCAAAAAAGGCAGCGGGACCTGATGGCATAACGCCACTCATGCTCCGCCACCTTCCCTTCAGGGCCGTGTTATTTCTAACCAAAGTCTTCAATATGTGTCTCTCTCTGAGTCACTTTCCACTTAGTTGGAGAGAGGCTCGGGTGATATGCATCTTGAAGCCAGGGAAAGACCCGGTTAATCCTGCCAACTACCGCTCCATCAGCCTCCTTTCTGTTCTCTCGAAAGTTTTCGAGAGACTTTTCTTAGCCCGCATGTCCCCCCTTCTGGGTGACATACAAGCTATCCCTCCTCACCAGTTTGGCTTTCGTCCTGGGCATTCCACGTCACAGCAGTTGCTGCGCGTGGTGGAGGCTGCAGCCCTGGGTTTCCAGGACAAGGCATTCACCTCGGCGGTTTCTCTGGACGTGGAAAAGGCTTTCTCTACGACCTGGCACGCGGGTCTTCTGTACAAACTCATCCAACTGGAGCTACCCACTCAAGTCATACACCTTCTTCACTCTTTCCTAAAACATAGATTCTTCACTGTCACAGTGGCGGGAAAAACATCTACACGAAGGTCTATCCGCCTCGGAGTCCCCGAAGGTTCTGTGTTATCCCCGACGCTGTATAGCGTCTATGTGGCTGACCTTCCCACTGAACAGCACGTCAACATAGCACAGTATGCTGACGACGTGCTGCTATTCTCAACAAACAGACACCCACGCAGAACCTTCAACCCCATCCAAAGATATCTAATCCTCCTCCAGGAATGGTGCACGCTTTGGCGATTGTCCATTAATACGGAGAAAAGCCAAGCGATATTGTTCACCAAGCGCCGTTTTCCCGCCAACTTCCCCCAATTTACCTACTTCGGGCAAGGGATCAGATGGGAGAATTCAATCAAGTACTTGGGAGTCAAGCTGGACAAGGGCCTAACTTTTCGGGAGCACATCCAGGAGCAGGCTCATCGGTCGTGTGGTGCCGTGGCATCACTATACCCTGTGCTTCGGTCTGTGATGTCTGTTCCCCTAAAGTTGCGCCTCTTTATGGCTCTGGTCCTCCCTATCATGCTCTATGCGTGCGAAGTCTGGGGTATGGCCGCAGGCTCACATCTAGTTCTGCTCCAACGTGCACAGAATAAATGTCTTCGGATTATTTATTCTGTTTGTACAAGGTTCCCCGTGAGATTACTTCATGAGGCTTCATCCCTCCGATATGTGGAGGATGAAATTAGACGCCGGTCGACAAAATTCTTCGAGGGTTTGCCCCAACATCAGAGCGCCCTAGTCAGATCCCTTGGGGATTATGTTCCTCGTGAGCGTCGCTATAAGCGATACCGGTTACCCCGCATGTCTTGCGGTCACTACCGGTAACCACATGATCTCCATTCCAGCCTAAATTAAATTTCAGCTACTCCAAAATTGTTATTATGGAATATTCAAAATTATACATACCTTCTTCCTAGTTTATTAACTAACCCACCAGCGGTGCTCGCTGTCCGTAGCACCCGGTTCATCATTCCCTGAGGAGCAAAAAGCTACCTCCCTACACTAACCCCACTTAAATTACACCCGTCATTCTGCAACATCCACATCCCACCACTACGTGGTTAAGCTCTTCCCAGAGCAGGTACACGTTTTGACCGCCCTTCGGGCTGTTCCAAACAGCCTGCCAGATTTGTGCTGCTGCTGCTGCTGCTGAATTGAGAAAAACAAGGGACTTTGCTAGTCGCAAGCCATATACAAATCGAGAAGCTCCATCAGAAAGTATCAGCCTTAAGTTCTTTTGTTTCGTTTACGAAATTTTAGAAGGCTCATTCTTTCTAATGGAGCTTCTCGATTTGTTTATGGCTTGCGACTAGCAAAGTCCGTTGTTTTTCTCAACTCAGCTTCATGTTTGCTATAACGATTCGCATTTTTTGTCTATCTGTGCGCGTATTTGTTGTAGTACGCGGACGCTGCATACCCAGTGCTGCCAATCCATGGACATTACTATATGTGCCAGTCCCGTGTTATGAGATAGGGAAATCCGCGGATACGTTACATTAAAACTATACACAGCATACACACTATCGCGTAATTTTCATTTTGTTAAGAAATAGATGTGGTTTATATCGCTAGAGGAACTTTTATATCCAAATTTAATTGATGTACCGTACTTTATAAATAACCTGGCCCTTTCCCTACTTCGAAGCATAGAAGCTGAACTGAAGTAGCTAAGTGCACAACTACGCTTCGTATACCTGTGGCTAAATAAATGAACCATTTTTATGTTGCCTTTTACTTGTATTGGCTGATCTTTATTTTGAAATTTAGGTTTTGAACAAATTTGGATTACTGAAACAGATGAGTTAGCAATTCTCTGTTCTGTAATTCACGGCCACCTCCCCTATATGAGGATGTATTTGTTACTTCCTGTAATTCCTTGATTATTATCAGCAATTCCACATTGCGGAGTAATTATACTTCAGATGGCATCATTTAATGGTTGGAAAACCTCTGATAAGGTGGCAGCATTATCTGCATATTGGCAAAGTATATTAAAATTGGTGGGAAGTGGATAGTAAGTAAATAGAAAAAATACGTCATTCTTCGCTTCCTATGGTATAGGATTGCAGCGATTTGTATTTCTTCATAGTCTTCAATCTTCATGTAAGCAGGTGTCAACTTTTAGCTATTCGCAATACTGGTTTAGCAGAAAGTTCTCTGCTCCACGTGGTATTATGGTCAGGGCATGTACGAAGAGGTAGTAGCACAGTACGTGGTATTAGGGTGATAGCAACTGTAAAGAGGTAATAACACGTTAGCTCTGGAAGGGTTGGATTGCCCTGAAAGGCACGATGGCGATGACAGGAGTAAGAAATTGTAAATTCTACTGCCAGATATGACGGTAAATTGTCTCGAAACAGATATGAAGCAATAGTAGAAGCAAACATAACTTACTTGATAGCATTATAGAGCGAAATGTAATTCGTAAGTCTGTAGAATATTCATATGAAATATTTTGTAAAGAGTTATTAGGATTGAATAAATCAATATGGAAGGAAGTTGCAAGAGTTAGGTTAGGAAAGGCTTGCAGGAGAGAGGTACAGGCAGATGTTTAAAATATTGTTAAAGCTGTATAGGAGAAGAGGATGGCAAGATATTAAGTGTGTTTAGAAGAACAAAACGTTTAACACATAAGGATAGCTGGCGGGCAGGATTGGGCAGGACGATACTTGGAAAAGTTTTGGTTAGTTGTTAAAAAAGGAATACGGGATATAGATAGACAAGTTGTGTTGACTAATTGTTCGACAAGGGATCATTAGTTACATATTTAAAATTGATGAAAAATTGAAGAGGACATTATATAATAATTGAGCATAATGATAATGATAATAGAGATAATGATAATAGAGATAATGATAATAATAGTGATAATAATGATAGTGAGGATAATGATATTGATAACAATAATAATGATGAGGATAGATCCTGATAATTACACGTGGAATGTAACATTACCTTAGCTGTAAATATAAAACTAAATTCAATTTCAACATTGCTATATTATTAAACGGTGTCACTGGAAGGTCGTCGAAATTTTTTAGCAATAATTTATGGCACTTTCACTAAGATTTCTCTTCTTCACTGTGCAACTAATCACCAAAACTATTTAGAAGTTTGTGCGAGCCTTTATGATCGAGATTGCTTCTCCACTAGCTCTTCCTTTGGGCGTCCAAAATATTAAATACTTTTCATAATAATTCATTCCTTTTCTGTTCTCCTATAAACCTTTTTTCTTCTAAGTCTTTCTATCCTCTTCTCGGCTTATTGTCTAATATTTTTAAAAGGTACAGCACAATTTCCTTGTTCAATAAGTTGTTTGGTATCTTCTTTCAAAGTGGTCGAAACTTTCAAGTTCAAAGGTTCAGATGGTTTCCCAACCATTAGTTCATATGCAGCGAATCAAGTTGTAGTGTTGGCGGTATTGTTCCTGAGCTTCTGAAGTTATCGCTGTGGATAATGTGTCAAAGAATTGAATATTTTTATATCATTCCTCTTCATCGCTGTGAAAATTATTTTGCTTCTGTGAACTGTGGCAATATCTGATAATTTGGCTTTTATAGGTCCATTCTTCAGTATACAATCCCTTAACACTTTTTTTTAATCGAAGGTTTACTTTTTGGCAAAATATTCAATATGATACTAGCTTTTAACCTTTGTATCGACGTGTTTTATGTCATAATGATTATGTTAGATGTCCATTAATTAAAAAGTCCAAGTAATAGATTGTACATAACATCCCTACAAGATATCCTTGAAATAAAGTTAAACATGTACTGAATGGTAATGTTGACTTACATTTCAAAGATAAAATCAGAGTGAAGTCTTCAATGTGATAGTCAACATTTGATCTATGGATTAACATCATTGCTGTAGCAAGTTGATCATTATGAAAAAATGCTGATTCAACAGTAAAATTCCATACAGATTCATATATGTCCCAATCAGCTAATTCTCATATTTATGTTAAGATATTGGAACTCGAATTTAAACGTGAGCTACATAGTTAAACACAAATAATTATGTTAATCAATTATTCAACACACAGAATTATGTACAGGCAAAATTTTCCACAAGAGTAATAAAGTGTTAGATTTCCTATTTTTGCTATATATTAGATTGGTTGGTAAATAATCTCAAATTGTGTAAAAGGCTACCAGTTTTATGCGTTGTATTGTAATTTGACCTACTTCTAGTTAATACATAATAACAAGTTAGAATTCAAGTAATCCAGGTATTGTGACGATAGTGCTAATACAGAATATAAGTTTACACCAGCAGTTGTTTATAGAACACTGTTATACATTGGTTTAGAAAATATAGATATGACATCACAAATTACTACGTTCAAACATAAACATCTGGCATAGAGGGTTCAAAAATTTTGAACATGATATTCATCATTTTATTCCCATGGTTTTGAATAAATGTTCATTGTCTTTAGTACCTGTGTGATATAATTTTTGCAAGGTTTTGTTTTATTTAATTGTTCTAGTTTGTTCTTCACATTAAAATTATGCTGATAGGTTTATACTTGCTGTGATTTTGTTAGAATACGTTTATGTTTAGGGATAATTCATAATTAATTTAGAGGTTATTGAGATAGAGAATACTGATCATTTTCATATTTCTAGCGAGAAGTAGAAAAGGAAGGACTATCGCCTACTGATGCTTATGTTCTAATCAGGCTGACATAAGTACGTGTGAGAAGCAAGGAGATGGAGAGTAGTTCGCTCTCTAACGACTAAGGGCAACTTACACTTTTGGAGTACAGGAGTACAGTGAAGTAAACAATGGAACAGTATCTGAACTTAAAGTCTGCCGTCTATGACTGGGATCGACCCAGGAAACTTCCGTGGCCGGGAACTAAAGCTGCCACGCTCTAGCCCACTCTGCCGCCACAGGGACTGATATATACTACACAAATAATGGAGATATGGTTAAAGCAAATAATTCATTTCAGCTTTGGTCTTTATGCTATTAACGATTTGCGAGATACTCGTCATTTTTCTTTGAAAATGTTCAATACTTTTATATGTTGATTCTGCTAAGCTCCAATCTATTATTTCTTGTGGCTTTCGTGTGAATTCGAAAGTCCAAACACAATGATATACATTTTAAACATTTAACTATCGCTTCAGCCTTGTACTCAAGTATATACAACAATATGATTAATGAAACTACCGTTATAAACTTTTATCTTAAACTTGTAGTAGATAGAGGAACAGTGCTCTGTTGTAGAGTGGGTTGGGAAAGTTCTGTGACCATATCTTTATTTACGCAAATAAGGATATATAACATAGCAATAGTTGTTTTAATTCTATTACTGCCCGCTAGAGATACGATCTTTTCACCGACTGTGTATTGCTGTCCATAGATGGCTCTAGCTGGAATATGTGAGACGCTGGAAGAAGATTGAAAGTTTTTATGTTTTCTATAAGAGATTGTCATTTCGCAGTTTATATTCTATCTAGACTTGACTTGTCGTTTACGTAGTGGAAGTATACGGTTATGGTGGTGTATATTAACACAATACTGGAAGTACAAATATTTGTATTCGAGAAAGAAAGGCTGCTAAAGCGGATACATGTTTGTGCTTTTCGATAACTCATTTTATGTTTAAAATGACGGTTACTAGACACAAGTCATATGTTGGAACTTGTATAGACTTACGAATAAAACATTTGAACATTCTTTAAAATGACTAACGTGCCACCGGATATTAATGCATTGTGACTTTTTCGAGAATACTCTATTACCATTTCCTAAATGTTCGTGAGAAGTGCATCACGTTCATAAAAGTCAGTTGCTATTCATAGGGTTTGAGATTTGGTCTGGAATCACACAAGTTCCACTGCTCCCATATGTTGTCATAACCATGAATATAGTTCATATGACATTCTGCATATATTCTTCAGCAATGACACAAGTGTTTGCAGAAATGAGTTAACCCTTTGTTGTTTTACTTATTGCATGTTTATTCTTTTTTTATTCGGAACTTTTATAGTCGCTTCTAGTGACACTGCAACTAAGACAACACAGTTTAGTCCACTCATCTGAGAGTCAGTTGCTTTGTGATGACTCTCACATTCGATGCCCTTTGGTTGGTCAGGACATAAAAACAACTTCCTGTATGGGAAATGCTTAAAATATGTGCAAAACAATTTGAATGTGCTCTGAAATTTTATTCAAAAAAGAGAATTAATCATGTGTGGTGAAATAAAAGTGGATTATCTAAAAAGGAGTTTTCAAAGGGAATAGCTCATCTCTTTATTTACAACATACCACGTGACACTTACAGTAAAATTTCCAAAGAGAATCTAAAATAATTGATCCACAGACACAGATAGTATATTTGTAAATTCAGATGTACTATATTTTGCTCTATGTTATCAAAAAACTAATGGACTGTCACATCGTGAAGCGCACATTCCATGGATTCATAAGACATTTAAAACTCAAACCTAAATACACATATAGGAAGTATAGGGAAATAAACGAAAATACTCTGAAGGAATTTAACATAAACCATACACTTGAATAATTTAAACAAACTTATGATGTTAGTGTCACTAACAGTAAATATGTATAACAGCTTCCCTCAGTGCTTTAGGACTCACTTTGAATTGTTGTTCCCATTTAAGTTAAAAAAATTAACTTCAAATGAGACAGTGCCTGGATTACTTTAGGAATTAGAAAATCATGCAGGCGTAAAATAGAACTATATGAGCAAACTAGAATCAGTGACAATTAAGATTTAAAAACCACAAAAAATATTGCAAATTTCTAAAGAAGCTAGTAGAAACTGCTGAAGTATTGCATTATAATAAACTAACTCAGCGCTCAGAGAGTAAAATAAAAACCACTTGGAATACGAGTACAAAACAATGTAACACGTTAGAAAATTAGTCACTCAGTGTTGATAATCATGAAATTTCCAAAGCTCTACAAAATGCAGAGATGTTTAATATATTCCTTTTAGATGTAAGAAAAACAATTAAGTATTATTTATGAAAGTAAAAGTTGTATCTTTAGAATTACGGAGAAATAACTTTCACAAACGTTGTTCTGCTTTTAAAGTCATTCTATATATGCCCTTCTGAAGTAAATAAAATTATTGGCTCTTGTAAAACGAAGAGTTCTTCTGGTTATGACGAAATAACTACAAAACTCAGAAAATCTTGCTCCTCACAAATTAGCATTCCCCTAACGCAAAGAGTTTCCAAAGACTGGAGTTTTCCCTGATAGGATGATGCTCTTTATTTCTAAACCTCTTTTCAAAACTGGCGAACGCGAAAATGTATAATATAATGGACCGATATCTTTCTTGGCAACTTTGTTTCAGAAGTTCTCGACAAAGCAATGTTCGAAAGACTGTATGAACACCTTGAGTATAACAACATACTTGTCAGTGATCAGTTTGAACTCAGAAAGGTAATATCGACAAATGACGCAATTTATAAACTTACACATGTTTTGTTGACTGCCTTAAACGAAAACAGACATGTGGGCGGAATTTTTTGTGTTGTAGAAAAGGCTTTTGATTGTGGTAATCATGCCAGTATTATACCAGAATTGGAATTCTGTGGTTTAAATTGATTAAACTGATGAAATTGATTAAATGGATATTGTATCTCAACTAAATGAAAGAAAAGAGAGTGATGAGGTAGCTGGTGATAGCGTTTATGAAAAACAAGCTTCAAATTCGAAAATAGTAACTCATGGATTACTACAAGGTTTGGTGTTACCACCTTGACTACTTCTAACCTATATAATTGACCTCTCGCTTTATATAAAAGATATTGCATGTTAGTTTCCAGATGACCACAACAAATTTATGTCAGTGTATAGTTCATTTAAATTAAGTTTTAAACTGTACGGAATGTTTGTTTAAAGCGAACAAGTTATCTGGAAATGTAGACAAAACAAGAGTTGTTAAATTTGGAACTTGTTATACATCACACTCTCAACTAGAAATTGGAATTAGCCTTATGTTATTAAGAGAATTTGACAGTGTCACATTTCTGGGTCTTCAAGTTGACAGATGTTTAGATTGGAACATCTTAGCTAAACTCAACTCTGTGTGTTAGGCTACCGGAGTGCTGGTTTGATACACTTAAATCGGTGTGTTATGCATACTTTGACTCTATCACGGAATTCGAAATATTATTTTGGGGCAACTCCATAAAAGGTAAAAAAATATTTCTTATGCAACAGAAGGTTAGAAAAATCATTAATAATAGTCACATCAGATATTCCTATAAACATCCTTCCAGACTAAGTTTCTTGATGCGCAATCAGGTCTCATTTTTAACAAATAACTAATAGAATAAGCACTAGGCAAAAGTGTAATATTCATTATCTCAGTGCTAAACTTTCTTGCTTCCAGAAATGAGTGTATTATAAACCCATCAAAATATTTTACGTTCTTCTTAATTATCTTAAAGAAAGATATAAAGTCTCGAATAATATTGTCACCCGGGCGTTGGAACACCCTGTACCAGCTGCGAACGGAAGGTAGGGGAGGACCGCGTTAGCTACAACTCTCCCTCGTTTGTCTTGTAGTGGTGACAGGCTTGTGGTTAGGGGAAAACATGACTGGTCGCCTGTTTTTCTCTACACCTGTTTCTCGATCTTTCGTTTACTGGAACAGTCTCCTGGTCACTAGAAACCGGCGATATTCCGATATAAAGAGGGTTACAGACAGACAGAGTCAGTTGGTCAGTTGTTGTGCTGTGTCGAGTTGGTCAATCGGTTGGTTAGTGAGTGTGAGCGAGAAGACAGTCGCAGTTCTTGGTGTAAGAGTTAGTCAGTGACGTGTTAATGAACGAAAGGATTGTGCAATGGAAGACTGTACGAACTGTGTATGAGTATCGGAGTTTATGTAATCGCGAGTACAAGGAAATTGTAACGGACGAACGGGTAAATTGTAATTGTGTGCAGCAAGTAATTTTGTGTAATTGGCAAGTGTTAAACTGTAAGTCGGTGGAAATAAAGAACATTGTTGAGTGGTGTAATTGGACTTTTTATTCCACGAACCCACGAAGTCACAATATATAATACAGCAAACGTTCATTTAGTTATATTCCTGCTGGCTAGTAGATACAATCGCTCTCCGACTGTATATTGCTGGCAATAGATGGCTCTAATGCAATATGTGATATAGTGGCAGAAGATTGTTGTTTGTAGTAAGTTTTGTGACTGTGCAGTTTAAGTACAGTAGGTAAGTTAAGTAAGTAGTTCCTTCTGTATCTTACGACTCAGGGTCAACTTGCACTTCTGGAGTACAGGAGTCCAGTGAAATGAACACTGGAAAAGTATCTGGAAATAAAATATCACGTGTATGTCTGTGATCAACCCAGGGAACTTTCCGTGGCCGGGAACAACAGCTGCTACGCTGTAGCTTACTGCACCACTACAGTGACTAACATACACTACACAAACAATGGAAATGCGGGTTAAAACAAATAATTTATGTTAGCTTAGTTTATTAGGCAATTGACGATTTAGGAGATATTCATAGTTTCTTTATAATTTCAGTATTTTTATATCTTGATATGATAGATAATCTCCAGTTTTTTTTTTTTTTTGTTTCTTGTGATCTTATTTTAATTTTGAACTCCAAACACAACTTTCTAGATTTTAAACATCACTTCAGACATACTCAAGTATATACCAAAATTGTTTAATGAAACTACATTAATAAATGCTTTTCTCGATCTTGTGGTACACATAATAGCTATCTGTAGTAGATTGAATTGAAGAAGTAGTTCTCTGTAATACGTTAATTTACCGGCATAAACATTTATAATATAGCAAAGGTTATTTTAATTGTCTTGCTGCCCACTAGGAGATAGAATCTGTTTATCAATTGTATATTGCTCTCCCAAGATGGCACTACCTGTAAAATAGGGTACACTGCAAGAAGATTCTAACTTTTCATACGTTCCATAATAAATTTTAATTTCACCCTTTAGATTTAGTGTAGACTTGCCTTGTGTTTTTACCTTGTGTAAATGTACAGCTACAACAATGTATATTAAGACAATACTGGAAGTAAAAATATTTGTTTTTGAGAAAAGAGGCCTGCTAAAGTGGATATATTGTTATGCTCCTCCTAAATGCATTTTGTGCTTTTTAAGAATTCCGTTGATTTGGACTTTATTTTTTGGAACTTGTACCTAGTTTGAACAGAACATTTGAAAGTGCTTCCTTCTTATTTCGCATGAGCCATATGATCTGTGAGGCTTGAAGGTGCTGCCAAGTGAGATAGAATCTTTCGATACCGCATCAAGGTTCCCGAAAGCTGCATTTGGAGCGCTGCATGTACTCTAACAACCGGATGCGAATATTTAATATCGCCAACACAATTATCTTAGATTCTGTGTTGCACACTAATATAAAAATAACATCTGTTTAGTTCAAAATTCATATTTATTGTATTGTCTTACTGCATATGAAGTCATTTCCGTAATATTACTGGCCTATTTTATGCCTTATTTGAGCTCAATGTACGATGTGAATATGTCACTACTACGTTGGCTAAGCTATACTGTTTGTACGAAATTTTAAATCTACAAATTTCAATTGATGTTTTAATGGTATCGAAGTCAAGCAAAAATAAGTCTGAATAAAATGTTCATCGATTTGTGAAACAGTAAAGATTTGAAAGGCCTGCGAGGAAGTATGAGCAGCAAGAAGGAAGGGAAGGGATTTTCATAAAGACCTCACGCCAGACCATATGTCATCAAATACAATATAAATTTATCAATTAAGATTTATACACCCAAACCCTAATATCATCCTCAGTACCTCCTCAGTACCTCGATCAGGGCTTTTTGGCCCAGCAAAGCAAATTTCACCCGCCCGTCGTTATTGCCCGCCGGCTCCGCACTTGCACCCAAAGTAACGGGGCTGCGATTAGCAGGACCCCTACAAGCACCAATCTTCACCCTCTCAAAATAATTGACACCTGCAAACATAGGCGATATTAAAACTAAACAAAAAACTTTAAAATGGGGCAAACAAATGTATTACAGTCACACTACTTTCTCAACATACTCTACTACAGAGGACTGTTTTACTATATCTTCCAAGTTTAATATAAACATTTATAAAAGTAGTTTCATTAAACATTTTGTTGTATATACTTGAGTACAAGTCTGAAGTAATAAATAAATGTTTAAACTGTAGGTGGTTGTGTTTGGACTTTCAAATTAATTATTAATTATATTCAACTAAATTAACGAACTCTATAAAACAATTTACAGTTTCTCCTTTTCTTTTAATTCAAATATTATTGCTCATTTACTAAAGTCATCGATAAATGTAAAAATATTTTTCTCCACCATAACCAGTTGTGATGTGTGGACCATTGAAACAATTATTGTCACCGATCGCATTGTTGCGACAAGCGCAGCCGACGTCCACAAAGAGACAGATAGTGCAGCGCGGAGATTAAAGCTTGCCGAAACATAAAGAGACAGATAGCTGACTGGAAGATTGGATCTCTTGTTTGTTACAGAGCATTTCATTTGTTTCTAGAATTTTCCGTAGGCTAGGATCCGTCCCCTTCGGCTGCTTTAGTGCGGGCGCTGCGGACCCTTATCACTCGTGGTACCTCTGACGATACTAGAGGAACCTCGGGCCAAACATTCGAGCCCCTCCCGGAATGGGAGTTTTTCGGATTGGTTTGGACTCGAGGGGCAATGTGTTCCCCAAACCCGCGGGAAACGGGTATCTCCGGCCAGGTACCTCCGGCCTGCGGGGTTGACGCGCGTAAGTGACGTATCCACTTCCACCCGTCTGTCTTTTCTTTTCCTTTTTATTAATTTATGTCCTAAAACGTTAAGTCATATCGGACGATGAATGGAATGGGTGAAATGATGCTGAAATGAGTTACCCGACATTGGTCTTTCAGGATAAGGAAAAAACCCGGAAAAAACCTTATACAGATAACTAAACCTGACCGAGCTTCGAACTCGGGACCTCTTGAAAGTGAGGCAGACATGCTACCACCACGCTAACGAGGCGGGCTCCCACCCGTCTTGACGTTGTTGTCGATGAGGGGGGCTTTATAGACTCAAGGTATTTCCCCACGGAAAGGCTCCCGGAGTTTTCCATCGCTGCCGGGTAACAGAGGCCGGTTTCTTCGGACTTTCAGGTAGACCTCACTTGACATGTTTATAGAAATATGAGTAAAGGTTTAAAAATGGGAAGCTGCGACAAGTGAAAGTGTCGTAATCCTAACTGATAATCTTGTGCCAGCAGCTGTGATTTGAAAGTGAACTCTTTTGTATATTTACGAGTGCAGAAGTGACGAGAGATTGTGTTGGTTTATGTTCCGTCATCTTGTTGCCAAGGGTTGTCCAAAGGGTATTTCTATGAAAATAAAGAACATTTTGAATTTCTGTAAATTGGACTTTTAATTTTACAAATCCACAAAGTCACAGTATGAATAAATTCTAGTATTTCAGTAGTTTTACTTCTGTTATTTTGAGAAGGTGCTTTAGTCATATTAGTTTCAAAAAGAATTAAACGTTTCATTTCCGTGTTTTCAATCTTATCTGGCAAACCTACCAACAATTAATCATTTATCAATTTATTTGACTATTGAAAATTAACATAACCAAGTGCCCTATGCTAATTGTACGTATCAGTTAAATTTTATTGTGTTTACATACATTTTATTGTTATCAGTATTTGAAACAAAACTTTTTAAGCAATACAAATTGTCTATTTCATTACCAACAACTACTAATTCTCTTGATTTGTTATAAATATTTGCATTTTCGTTTCTTGCTACTATTGTGTAACTTTTAGTTATCTTTGTGAAACAGGTTTTGCATAACTTCTTTTACATAATAAACATTTTTCAAATCAATGTGTTTCATATTATAATAAAATTTGAAATAGATTTTAACAGTTACCTACTTTGGTTGCTATTAACACTTTACCATATGGCAGCTTCACATCAATGGGGATTTTAAATCTACATAGCTACAGAAGTCAGTCTTTATAATATGACGAGTTAATTCCATTATTATTATCATATTTCCTTTCGCTACAGCCCATTACCTTATTTACTTCGGATTACATACATGAGCTGTCATGATGCGGCTGTAGAGCTGTCTTGCTGAGTGTTCAACGACTCACCTCTGGGGTAACCTTGTTCTCTGCTCGGCTACGACCTCGCATGAATCCACCTTTGTTGAAATCTCTCTGTAATCCTTGCTGGCGTTGACTGTGTAGATATCTTCCTTGGTAGCTTTGTTGTCCGCCAGTTTTCAGATCGTGCCAACAGTCCTTCTTGAGATCGCCGGTCTTATCACAGTAAAACATCTTGCTTTGGTTTTTGTTGAAAACGTACGCCTATCAATTTTCTTGTCTGTGTCACTGGTAAACATATTTTTCTCTTTTATTTTAGATTTTACATAATCTACTGTTCTCTGTTCCTCTGTAATTACATCTATAAAATCTCCAATAATACTGTAACTTGGAGGTAAAGTTCTACCGAATCATCTCATCTTTTCGGGTTCATCAATATACCCACTGGACGATTTGACGTCTTTCGTACTTTTCTGAAAATTAACAAACAAATCTATTGTATTGTACGTGTTTAATTTAATCTCTTCAATTTTTCCTCTGGAAATATATTGCATAGCAGTAGTCTGGGTTAAATATATCTAGTCGTACTTTCTCATCATTTCATAAGTCGTTGTCCATTCGCTAATACATTCCAATTGTTTGTCAGAAATTGTACTCATTATTATAGTTCTTGCATGAAATCCAATTTTTCCAATCCATATTTTTATCAGCATGTTTAATAGACATCATGCAAATGGCAGGCTCATTACATTCTTTGTATTCTAATAAAGTTACTAACCTTAATTTGCAGATTGAATAGTTTAAACCATAAAGAATGGGTATCATTATGTCTTCAATCCTTGCTTGTTTAGTCATTTTGGTGAAGATAAAGTCCATTTTGCAGTATTTTTCAATCCCTAATATATACCAGGCCTGACATACTTTCTGCGTGGCCTCTTCTTAATATTACTTTATTAAACTTTTTCGGCTCTTTCACGCAACACATTTACTCAACTTTTATAGCTACGCTCTGCTACCATGTTTGAGTGGTGGATATTTTAATAAAATAGGCCATTAGTGGTTTTACTTAACTTTATTTTATTTAACATTGGTAGAGACAGAGTGTAACAAAGGAAGAAGACGCCATAAACAGAATTAAATAAAAGAAAAGCGCATAGAGATTATACATAAGCTCAATAGGTGGCGCTAGGTGTATCATTACGAAGATTAAGAATGTATCATTTACTGCATAATACAACAGAACCTTTTCAGCTTGTCTCAGTTTCATTTGACAATTCCCGCGTGTTAGAAACATAAATATCGGTTAATATAAGTAGTTCTAGAGCTCCCTTTTATCTAACCAAGAGTCGAACCAAAGAGTTCACAAGCGGCCACGTCGCTTTCACGGCAACTGTGAGGAAACTAAAGTAACTTTGATTCGACCGTAAATTCATGATTGGAGCACTGAAATTTCTTTGATACCAAACCAAGCTAGGTTCCAACATAATCTCTTCATCCGAAAGTTTATTGATTTAGAAATAAAACATCAAACAAATTTAGGAAAAATACCGAGATATAGGCAACATAACATGTTTCCTTTCGCAAACACAAATATTTGTATGTCCAATATTGCCTTAAAGTGCATTACTGCAGATGTTTACTTCCAGGAAGTAAAGCCCAAGGCAAGCCTAAGCCAAAGTTGAACAGGACAATTAAAATCTGTGATAAAACATACTAAACATTGCAATTAATTTTCCGGTGTATCATATATTACAAGTAGCGCCATCTGTGGACGGCAATATGCAGTGGATTAAAATGATATATCTTCTAGTGGGACAAACGACAGAAATAAACATTTGCTAGGTATATCATGCCTATATCTCCATTGCGGTTAATTAAGGTGTTATAGTCACACTACTTTTTCCGCCCACTCCACTACAGAGTTCTGTTTTTTTTTATCTACTCCAAGTTTAAGATAAACATTTACAAAAGTAGTTTCATTAGATATTTTGCTGTGTATACTTGAGTACAGGTCTGAAGTGATAGTTAAGTGTTGAAGAAATACGTCGTAGTATTTGGACATTTAAATTAACATGCCAATAAAGGAAACAAAAGAATGGAATTTTGTATTATCAAGAAATAAAATCATTGAAAACTTTGAACGGAAAACAACAAATATCTCGGAAATTGTCGATGATGAAAAGACGTTAGTCGACATAAATTATTTGTTTTAGCCATATCAATATTATTTGAGTAGTATATTTCGTGTCCCTACTGGTAATGTGGGCCAGAGTATGGAAGTTGTATTTCGTGGCCTTGAAATATTCCTTTTGTCCATCCCTCACATACACTGGTACTTCTATCACCACGA
Source organism: Mantis religiosa (assembly GCA_030765055.1). Taxonomy (NCBI): domain Eukaryota; kingdom Metazoa; phylum Arthropoda; class Insecta; order Mantodea; family Mantidae; genus Mantis; species Mantis religiosa. The sequence continues at coordinate 26,199,909 of CM060951.1, read as the reverse complement.
GAATTTCAGCATTCCAGAGATGTAAACTGAACCTTAATTTTGAGATACAGCAGGATTTTTCACCATCTCTTCGCTCCTAACCACAGACTCATACCACATCATCAACTGTATGGTAGGGGATGAGGGGTGGAGCGCTTTCCCTGACGTTTAGAGTGTGACTTCTTGGAACTAAGAATTGGGTCGGGAATGCAGAGAAGTGAGATGTGGTACAGCTGTTTCTCCCACCCGTCCCCGGCCATCATGTTCACCGACTAGGAGATTGTGTATAACGTAACTCAATAAAAGATTATGCTCCGAACCATTACTGGTTTTTGTGGTTTTAATTAGGTAGAGAAAGTGACGGAACTGTGTGAAATAGAAAATAATTTAGTAGGTCCAATTTAATTGATCACACACTTAAGCATTAGATACTATGACAGTCCGTAATTCAACGTTAAGGCATATCGGAAAGCGAATGAAGTGGGTGAAATGATGCTCAAATGTGTCCAGGATCCATGGAGCTCAGAGCTACCGGACATTCGTTTATAAGGATAAAGGAAGATACCGGAAAAAATATTATCCAGGTTACTCACCATGATCGAGATTCGAACTCGGGACCTCATGAACGAGAAGCAGACACCCTCTAAGCCACCGAGGTGAGCATAACTCCTTATTTGTCACTGGAATGAGACACGAAGTACATTATATAACAAAATACTGTGCAGTTACTTCTACTTTTCAAAATTGTGTGGCTTTGCATCACTGCATGTAACAGTTGGCTCATATATTGTGTTAAGCACTTTTTTCTATGTCGAAGTATGAGATTGTCATTGCAACTTAGAATAATGATAAGATGCTTAACACTTGAAATTGAATGTCTTTAGAATTTCTAATAACATGGTTATTAAAATTATAACCAAAATTCAGTTCACTAAAGCCATGAATAATTTTGAATGAAATATCCAAAATAACATCTTCAGGGTTGAGGAATTAGTGTGACTAATTCACAGACATAAAAATGTATAATACAGCAAACATTCCTGCTAGCTAGGAGATACAATCGCTCACCGACTGTGTATTGCTGGCAATAGATGGCTCTACATGCAATATATAATACAGTGGTAAAAGATTGTAGTTTGTAGTCTCTTTTGTGACATATTGTAACTGTGCTGTTAAAGTGCAGTTTTGACTTCGTATTTAACTCGAAAACATAAAAAGTTGCAATAATGTACATTAACATAATATTGGACGTGCAAATATTTGTTTTTTGAATGGAAGCCTACTAAAATGAATATATATCTGTGATTCTCGCTAATTTATTTTATGTTCTTATTCTGCTTCTAATACCATTAACCTTTGTTGGATATTACAGATTCTCAAAATCATCAAAAGGTTTGAAATGCCCTTGATTGGTATTAATTACACTTTGTTTTTTGCAGAATTGTTTGGTTTAATTCCTACTAAGTTTGCTTATCCACTTGGATCGGTGATCAAAGTTAGTTAACCTTTTAGTTGCATTACTTATAATACGTTTATTCTTCTTGTGTATTCCCAATTTTTAAAATCACTTCTACTGACATTTGTAATAGGACAATACAGTGGACTTAAGGATATTGTCAAATTATTTTAGAGCCAGTCGCTATGTGACGGCTTTCACATTGCATACCCTTTGTTTGGGCGGGAAATAAGAGCAGCTTTGTGTATGGGAAAACAAAAAACGTTTGAAAATTGAAATAAATAACAGGGAATATCTCGGAAATGTTTAACTCCAAAAATTTATTTACATAAATTTAGTCGTTTGATCAGACCTATATACCTTTTAGGAATTTGTCTTCTCTTAGTTTACCAATTAGCAAACGTCATTCAGAATTAAAACTACTTCAGAGGACATATACAAGATATATGTTCCATTATATTATGAATATATTATATTGATATCAACTTATGACATTTTAATTCAAAATTGAGGCAACTTTTGAAAGTCAGATTTGTTTAGCTACTTGTATAGAAATAGTATCAAGACTTTTATTTTATTTTTGTGGCACATCCTTACAAGACTTTAAGCTACAATACTAACTTCTGCTCTTTACACAGACCTTTACAAAATGTGAGCCATTTGAATTCAGAGCACCTCAAAACGTGTATTGCCAGTCATATCTCAATACCAAATTTTGGTAAGATACAATAATTATCAACTAAGCTATTTCTCTGATGATTCTGGAATTCTCAGAAACGAAAAAGTGAGTTATTTCATGAAGAAATGAAGGCGATGGACAGGAGATATCAGGCTCAATGGAACATTTCTAGCCGACTACACTTGTTGCTTGGAAAGAGAAGTTCTTTAATCACGACTTAAACGTAAATCAGCCAATCAAATTCACGCAAGAGAAAAGTAACGTAACTCCATATTTTACAGATACACACTTATTTCTATATATTTATAGAATCAGAAGTTCTGCGTTCTTATTCATTTTATAATGCACGACTTTTACATAGAAGCACTATTTCCAAATTACCATTTAGTCATTTGTGAGAGAGCCTTACGTGATAGAGAAAAATGGACAGCAACATTGAATTTAGCAAACAGAACTGAATTACAAACATCTTCGTATCACAAAGTAGCGAACAAAAGTTACATTTTTTAGTGTCAGTCAAAAACTGTTACATGCTAGTGGTTAAATGCAGTCTACTGTATTTTTATTTACTTGTGGGAATGTCATAATGACAAGTTCATGTTCAGGTATTCCTGTTTTCGCCCGTCTCTGTAGCGTAGATGGTAGCTGGGAATGAATAGCAACTGACCTTTTTGGAAAATGGTTACGGAATCTTCTCACAAACATCACACTGCGTTAAAGCACAATGATTATTGTATAAATACAAATTCCAATAAAACTCCAAAATTGGAGAAATTGAGGATATAAACAATGACAAAATAAAACTCCAACATAGGAGAAATTGGAAATATAAACAATGACAAAGTTTAGAAAATGTGAAAATATATATTTAACTTAGAAGCCTTCATTTCTCAAACACAAATGTTTGCATGCGTAGTAGTGTCTTAATGTACACTGTTGCAATACTTTGTTTACATGATATAAAGGTTAAGTCAAGTGTAAACTAAATTTGTATAACACAACTGCAATCCAAAGCAAAGCGTACTAAAAATCACAATCTTCCTTCACAGCATCATGTACTACAGGTAGAGCCATCTATTGAGAGCTGTGGACACTCGCTAACAGGGTTATATCTCCTAGCGGGAAGGAATACAACTAAATGAACGTTACCTATATTGTTTACCCACTCTACTACGTATAAGTATTTTCCTATCTGCTCCAAGTTTAAACTTTTACAAAAGTAGTTTGATTAAATATTTTGTTCTGTTTACTTAAGTACAAGGCTGGAGTGAATGTTTAAAGAGTAAGTCGATGTATTTGGAATTTCAAATTAACATGAAATTACAAGAAACACGAGGAAGGAGCATAGCAGTATCAGGTATTAAAATATAGAGACTTTTAAACGAAAAACAAGGAATAGTTCGAAAATCGTCACTAACATAAACAGCCAACTTCACATAAATTGTTTATATGGATCTCCATTATTTGTGGGATCCTGTAATAGTAAACTGAGCTACAGCGTTGTTGTTTAGTTCCAGGCCACGAATGTTCCATGGGAAGTTACCTGACATAGATCTTGTGTGTTTTCTAGTGTTCACTTTACTGTCCTCTTGTACTCAGAAGTGTAAGTTGACACTTAGGCGTTAGACACAGAAGGAAGTACTCACCATCTCCTCGCTTCTAACATTGTTTTATGAAAATCTAGGCACGACATAAACATCAGTGGCGAATGTTTCTTCTTCATTTGTTTGTTCAATATTTGGTTCATGTAACCCTTACACTTCATTATTATACATATTAAAATGGTCCACATATTCACTAACTGAGTAATCTTTGAATTGATTATGAATTATACCTAAAACTGGATGTATTCTAAGACAAACATGACAAACGTAACATAGCATAACCTTCAGAGTCCAAAGAAACAGTGAAACAAAACTAAAATAAAACAGAACTATCGTAAAGAATCTGTCACTTGGATTAAAATCCGAGGAATACTTTTTCAAAGCTACAACGCTCTAGCTCACTGTACTATTGCATGGACTCACAGATACTACACAAATAATGAAAATCAGTTTAAAACAATCTATATGAACTTAGTTGTTTATATCATTGACGATTTCCAAATTATCCGTTGCTTTTCGTTTAAAATGTTCCATGTTTTAATATCTGATAATGCTCAACTCCTTTCTTGTGTTTCTTGTAATTCCTTGTTAATTTGAAAGTCCAAACTGAACGACCTACTTTGTAAACATTTAACATTTACTCCAGATCTGTAGTCAAGTATAAACAACAAAACGTTAAATGAAACTACTTTGGTAACTGTTCACCTTAAACTTGGAGTAGATAGAAAAACAGTCCTCTATAGTGGAATAAGTAGACGAAAAAGTTTGTCTAAGACACATTAGTTTACCAGTATAAAATTGTACAATTAGATAACGTTCAGTTAGTTGTATTCCCGACCGCTAGGACATACAACACTTTTACCGGGTGTGTACTGCGGCCCATAGATGGCTCTATGTGTAATATATGATACTGTGAAGCAACAGTGTGATTTTTAATACGATTTATGATGGATTGTAGTTGTTATTCAAATATAGTTGAGATTTGACTTGCCCTTTGCCTCATGGAAACAAAGTGTTGCAACATTGTACATTAAGACATTATCGAGCATACAAATATTTTCCTTTGACATTGCAAGACTCCTAAGTTGAATATATCTATTCACTTTTCCTAAATTCGTTTCCTAATTATTATTCCCTATTTGTTGTTTTTCGGAATTTTGTGGGAATTTGTATCTATATAATAACCATTTGACTTTGACGCATTATGAGGTTTGTGAGAAGAATCCATAACAATTTCTAAGATATATTAGTTGCTATTCATATAATGTAAGATTTGGTTTGGAATCGCACAAGTTTTACTGCTTCCATATGTTGTCATAATCATGATTTTTTTTTAGACTTTTCACATATTTTCTTCAACAATTACTACAATTGTTCACAGAAACAGCTACCCTGTTTGTAGGGTTACTGATTTTATGTTTATTCTCTCTGTGCTTACAATAGGAATTTTATGACAGGTAAGCCAATAGCAAGAGAAATCATTCTAATGTTAAATTGTTTACATTTTGGTCATTGTTTCAAAAACCAAGCAAATAAAGAAAAATGAAACTAAGATGTAGTTTGAACCAGATGAAAAAGAATAGTAAAAAAAATTGTGCTAGAGATCATAGTGCCAATTCTAAAGGTTGCTGGAATACATTTTTGAAGCAGAGGTAATTAAAAAACTTACAGGCATGACAACTTAGAGATACTAAAAGAAGCCATACTTATACAGATAAAGTTAATTCTGGGTCTAATCCAAAATTAAACTTCCTTTTACTATGCTTAAAGAGACTTGGAGTTATTAAACAATTCAGTTAATTCAATTAAGTCAAGGTACAAAAAAGTTGTAACTAAAAGCAAAATAGTAAAGAATAGAAGAACTAGTAGAACTACTAGTCTAATTATGCAAACAAAATTCTTAATTTAAACAAAGTATTAGTGATCCAAATGGTACATTTCAGAACCAAAATTCAAACCTTTATTTCAGACAATTGAGAGTAAAGAATACAAAGTTGTGTAGCAAAAGAGGAAAATGAAACTTTTTCATTGCAGATAATTACAGAGTAGATTATAGTCACTTAGCAGTTACTAATTCTTTGGTCTTCAATAACTTTGGCTAAGCTTGGGAATGAAGTTAACAGATTATTATTGAACTGTTGTATATTACAAATTGATCACAACACAAGCAGATATCACCGGACTGCATTTCCTTGTACACCTTGGGAAATATTTGAAAAAAGTCCTGGCTACATAATCATCTTTTATTAGTAAAGATACAGACTGTGGCCTTAATTTGAATTAGGTTCAGGAAAACATTCGCTAAAATCGATAGCTTACCTACACTATTTTGAAGTTATTTCTACGTTTCTGAAGAATAATTGTTTATTAGCAGTAAGCCTACACAATATTAAAGGTAAGCATGCAGTGCAACTAATCTTATTAATGGAAAATGAAAACAAATTAAAATACCTTCGAAATGAAAAATGCATTATTACGTTGATGATCACAGAGAATTTACTCTACATCCTGAATATCATTGCTGAGAGAAGAGATTAACTATTGAGAGGTTGCCCCAATGTTCGTCCTTGTCTTATTTTATATATTATATATACGCTATATCTGGAAAAATATCTTATTAAAGAGTTTCATGATCTGGAATTTGTAGATAATTGACTGCTATACATTTACTGTACAAAACATAACTTTGATGGAGTCATAGTAAAGTTTGCAGAGAACGTCTACAATATATTAAGCCATCTGGAAGACAACTGAATAACTTAAATGCAGACAAACTTATTTGGATAATTTAAAAGAAGGAGAAATATTAACACTGGTAACTATGATATAGCATCTAGATCTTATATAAATGTCCTGAGACTCAATTAGGACTGCAAACTGACTTGGAATATTCACATAAAGAGTATCATCCAACAATTAAATAAGGCCTTTTACATATTTAAATACATCTGTGAAATAAATTAGATGTATATTTACATACCCTAACATTTCCAAACAATAATTTAATAAATTCTGTTATAAAATATGGAGCATTGTCTACAGTAAGCATCCTATTAAAAGTAAAGTAAATTAAACTTCGCCATACAAAAAAAATTTTAAGCTATATTTTGGAATCAATGGAACCCTGGCACTAACAGTAAGAGTAATTGGAGAACTACCAATTAAACTGATACATGTTAATCTTACATAGAATTACACAATTGTTGCGGTATTGTTAATTTAGTTGCTCATCTCACATAAAAATGTAGAGGCTTAAGTATCTACAAAAGTGATAAAATTATAAAGTTGCTATTTTTGGCATAAACTAGATTGACTGATAATTAATCTGAAACTGTGTAACACTCTACTAGCTTTACGCATTGCTTTGTATTTTTATTTACTTCTAGGAAATAAACAATGACAATTAGGAATTTATATATTCCAGTGATTATGATGATAATGTTTATACTGAACATAGGTGTACACTAGATGCTTTATATAACATTGATTTCAAAGCTGCACATATTACATGACCAATTACTATGCTTCAGCCTAAAGAAATGGCAATTATTTACCTAACTTCTAGCGTTAAGTATTTGGAATACTGAGTTTAAAAATTTTGAATCTGATCCCTACTTCTCTTTTGTTCGTGCTTTTCAGAAAAGCTTCCTTGGCTTTATATCTGAGTGATTTAATTTGTGTATTGTGCAGCTAGGCTTACATTTGTCGTGTTTATCTTATAATACGTTTATGTTTAGGCATACTTTATCATTGTTTTAGAGAACATGTTAATTTGGAGTTCAAAACACAGCGTCCTACAAATTAAGTATTTAACTGTCATTTCAGACTTGTATTCAAGTATATACAACAGAATGTTTAATGAAACTACTTCCTTTTGTAAATGTTTATCTTAATCATGGAGTAATAGAGTGGGTTGAAAAATTAGTGTGACTATAATATATTAATTTACCGTCATAAAGATATATAATATACGTAATGTTCCTGTAATTGTATGGCCTGTCCGCTAGAAGATCCATGCGTTTCACTGACTGTTACTGCCGTCCATAGATGGCTCTAACGGTAATCGTATATTATACTGTGGAAGAGTATTGTTATATTTAATATGTTTTATCGCAGATTGAATTTTTTTTTTTTTTTTTTCATATGTAACTTAGACTTGACTTTGTATTTAACTTGTTGGAGGAAAAAGTTCAGCGGTGTACATTAAGGCAATAGTGCACGTAACAATTTTTGTGTTTGGGAAAGGAAGCATATTAAGATGGATAATTCTGTGTAGTTCTCCCAAATTTGCTCCGTATTTTGAATAGCATTATAAAATTCACTTATTGGAATTTTGTTGGAACTAGAATCAATTTAAAATTAAGAAGAACTTTCATACTGCATTTTTCAACTGTCTCATGAGCCTGAGAATATTGACACAGTGTGTCGTTTCTGGGAAGATTGTGTAGCAGTAGTCAGTTGTTATTCATTTGTTTGAGATTTGCTCTGGATTCACATATGATTCACTGCTCCATAAGTTGTCGTAATTATGAAGTTACTTCACATGACTTTCTACACATATTGTTCAACAAATTATTACAAGTCTTTGAAGAAATTAGTAATCCTCTTTGGTTTTTTACTTATTCTTTGTTTATTCCTTTCGTGTATTCTTAACGAAGAAAGCCGCTTCTACTGACACTGTAAATAGGACAATATAGCAGACTTAAGAGTTTAGTATAATCATTTTAGAGGCAGTTGCTATGGAATGTCTTTGAGAGTGCATTTCTTTTGTTTGGAAACAACGTAAAAGCTACCTCCTATACGGGAAAACAATAATTATTTGAAACTTGAAACAAATAATAGGGAATGATCAACGCCACGAAATTGTTGGTATATATTTTTTAACATTTGAAACAGTTCAGATACTCAGATAATTCAAGGTATATATTCGCTTTTAGCGTGAGAATATCTGTAACTGATTGCACCTTATTTAAACAATAAATTTAGTCAAAAATTAAATTTGCGAAAACAAGAATATACTTTTTGGCTGTTGCTTAAAGGTTAAGAGAGGTTACAGGGCACGTTAAGGTGTTCATATTCCGTTTCGTCAAATGGTTTAACATCAAACTGTAGCAGAGAAAGCTGCCGATCAAGATGATGTTAGTAGGACTCTTACAACCGCAACTCCTTCTCGTCATGAACACTTGTACATCTGCTTGTTGTTTAAATAACACTACTAAATCCAGATTTATAAAGTATAGGTATCACGTGACCAACTACTGCGAGATTTTTATTTGCGTGTTTACCTTAAAATACGTTTACGTTTAGGACAGTTCATAATTAATTCAGAGACTCTGCCGATAGGGAAAAAGATGATACTTTTGGTACTTGTGACATGAAGTGCAAGGGAAGAAGTAGCAAATGTGGGAGATGAAGAAACAGATAAAGGAGGTCCATCCACCAATGATGTCTCTGTCCTGCCTAGATTGTCATTAAAACAATATTAGAAGCAAGGAGATGGTGAGTAGTTCCTTCTGTATCTAACGAGTAAGGGTCAACTTACTATTCCGGAGTACACGAGTCCAGTGAAGTAAAGACTAGTAAAATACCTAGACATATCAGTCACGTCTATAGAAATGTCTGGAATCGACCCAGGGAATGTTACGTAACCAGAAACTAAGACTGCCACGCTTTAAGCCACCTCACCACTTGAGAGACAGATATATTCCACATATAATGGAGGTCTGGTTAAAGGAGGAAATTTATTTCAGCTTCGGTCTTTAAGATATTAACGATTTGCAAGAAAATAGTTGTTTTTATTTTAAAATGTCCAAAAATTTTATATCTTGATAGTGCTAAGCAAAATTCTTGTGTTTTTGTGATCCCATGTTAATTTCAAAGACCAAACATAACGTGCTACATTTTTAACATTTAACTATCACTTCAGACATATACTTATACACAAAATGTTTAATGAAACTGTTTATCTTAAACTTGGAGTAGATAGAAAAGCAATCCTCTGTAGTACACTGAGTAGAGAAAGTACTGTGACTATAACAGTTGATTTACTTTAATAAAGTTATACAATGTAGCAAACATTCAATTAATTTTATTTCTGTCCGCTAGGAGATACATCATTTTACTGACTGTGCGTTGTTGTACATAGATGGCTCTACCAGTCATATACGATACGCTGGAAGAAATTTGTAACTTTTTATACGTTCTATGACAGAATATAATTTCGCCGTTTATATTTGATCTAGACTTGAACTGGCGTTTACTTAGTGGATATATACGGTTACAGTAGTGTATGTTAATTCAATATTGGACGTACAAGTATTTGTGTTTGAGAAAGGAAGTCTGCTAATTTGGATACATGTTTGTGCTGCTCCCGAAGTTGTTTCAAGCTTTTAATTCTACTACCTTTCACATGTACTTTTTGTTTGTTGGAACATGTACCCAGTTATAATGTACACAACACTTTAAAGTGCCCCTCTCTCTTGTCTCATAAACCATAGGATTTTTACGTAGTGAGATGTCTGCGAGTACATAACCATTTCCAACAACCTGACAAGCCTGACAATTCCATAAATGTCAGATGCTATTCGTATGGTTAATGCTCTCAAATGTTGTAATTAGAGCTAGGATTTTCATGAACTGCATATTCTTCCCCTTTGTTTATACACAAATAAGACTGATAAATGTCCATAAATTAAAACGTTGGCTATGTTACATATTTGATCATCATAACATTTCCTTTTACATATTTGGTACATTTTGTGTGTAAAATTGCACATTCTGCCCCTTACCGCTTATCTTTTAATCTATTTTATGAAATTTAAATACAGTAAACTCCCGATTATTCAAGATATATGCTTCTTTGTGTAGAACAAAAGGGAGAGAGATAAAGAAAAGTTCTTGCATAAGTTTTGCGTTCACTTGAACTAAGCTTTCTGTGTTTGATTCTCAGAGAGGGAGCGTTTAGGCAGCAATAAAGCATTGCACCGTAAACGATAGATTACCGTTCATTCCCAGTTTCTTGTGTAAGCTCGACAAAGGAAGTTATTCAGTTCGTACATTTAAGCTTCCTTTGGCAACAACCGTGTTTAATTGAGATGCCTCCAGTAGGGTCAAAGTTATCAAAATAAAGTTATGGGTTGCAATAGATGATTCATTCAGTAATGAAAGAGATGTGATCTTCTGCCAGGCTTGTACTTAGAAGTTGAAATGTTCAATGCAATGCAACTCACCCAACATGTGCGTAGTGCCAAGCTTACTACGACTAGAGCACTACAAATATCTAAAAGGCAAGTTCTTCTATCTCAAATGCAACAGTCTGCAGGTGCAGGGAACGCATTCTTCCATGGTATGTGTACTGCTATGTTTGCCGCAAAAAATCCATGGTACAAACTCCAGGTACCTAAATATCGCGCATTTTTAGCGAAGCATTGTGCGAGGCAGATACCCAATGATTCTACGCTACGAAGAAACTACCTGCCTTTGTGTCACGAAGTTGCTCTGGTAAATATGCAACGTCTTATAGGTAGCAATTATAAATGGCTCGCTGTCAATGAAACTACGGACGTGAAAGAACACTATATTGTCAATCTTATGTTGGTAAGCTGGATGGAACACATCCCGATATACTTTTTGTGATTTCTTAGACAGTGTTAGAATATACAAATCATGCAAGTGTAGCTATTTTGTGAATGATGAATTAAAAGTTTTGTGGCCTGAAGCCGTTCCGGAAGACAAAGTTCTTATTCCTTATTCTGATGCTGCAGCATACATGCTAAAGGTATGGACTACATTACGTGTGTTCTATCAACATATCATCTATTTCTCCTGTCTCGCCTATGGACTGCAACGTGTCGCCGAAGTGCTAAGTAAATACCCACAAGTGAACCGTATCATTTCAAGCACCAAAATGTATTTGTTGTGTGCTGCACTTCAAATAACTACTGCCAAATGTGGAATTGTACCCAAAAACTGTCCTAACTAGGTAGGGTAAGTGGATCGAAGATACCTGTTTTATAGTGAACATTTTAAGAATGTGAAGTCTCTGGTAGATTCATTCCCATCGAAATCAGCAGTTTCAGTGAGAGACGCCCAAAGTGGCTTCAAAGATCCTAAAATGCAGTGACAATTACCTTATATCCAACGCAATTTTGTATTGATTGCAGATAGTATTTTGAAATTATAAACTCGTGGCATTCCCTTGAAGAAGTCATTGAATATTGTGGAGGATGTTAAAGCCAAGTTATGTTCTGTTGAAGGGATTGTTGGAATACAAGTATTACAGAAATTGGAGTCTGTGATGAAGAGAAACCCTGGCTTCTCGACAATGACTTCAGTGTGTAAGACCCTCAACAGCGAAAAAGTGAAACCTCCAGATTATATCTCTCCTGAAAAATGTTATTCACTTACATTTGCACCAGCAACTTCCTGTGACGTGGGAGACCATTTTCAATATTCAATAACATGCTCTCTGACCGGCGACATTCCACGACAATACAAAACTAGGAGATATGTCTAATATTTCATTGTAAGTCAGAATGAAGAACATTGTGTTCTGCAAAGTGATGCTTATTGGACAGCCAATTTAATTTCCTACTGCACTTTGATCCTTTATTTTTCGAAAACCTAAAAAGCTTTCATTTATATTCACTTCACGTTTCCAACTAACTCGTATATTTCCTGGAATACCACTTGGGGTTCTCGTATGCAATGAGATACACACCGTTGGTAGCGACTTACTATGCTATGCTTACTACTTCATAGTTGAACAACTATTTTTAGATTTGTTGATGGAAATTAATCGTTTTTCCACACGAGCCGTGTGTAAGCTATAGTTTGTTTAGGTAGATTGAGCCTGAAAAATTCAGCTGCCGCGCTGTAGCCAACTGTACCACCGCAGAGACTGACATATACTAAATAAAACTGGGAATTGTGTTACAAATATAATTTATATTAACATAGTTCTTTAAGCTATTAACGATTACTGAGATATTCGCTGTTTCTCGTTAAAAATGTTAAAAGCTTTTAAATCCTTATAATGCCAAGCTCCGTTCTTGTGCTTCTTGTAATCGCATGGAATTTGAAAGCCAAACACAACGACCTAGGTCCGTATTCATAGTTGTCACTCTGTTCTACACTATCTTCCGACTAACTTGGTCCGGACCAAAGGCAGTCCAACTTTTTGGTAGTCATAGACGATAAAAAGCCTCGGACCAAGTAAAGCCGTGGACCAGCACGAAGCAAATGTTACACGACGTAGAAAAGTGCTTCTGCGCATGCGCGGGTCTCACAGAGTGCTAAACAACACACAGTGTACCTACAAGTTTATAAACCTCTGTGGTAGCTTCACAGCTGTTTCTAAATTATTCTTAAGGTTACTGCTTCTGTTTGAGGTTAAGTAACATAGTTTGGTCTGCTGTGAATATGGATAATATGAAGAGGCGTGGTGTCAATTGATACAGCTGTATAGGAAAAGATGATGGCAAGATATTAAGTGTGTTTAGAAGAACAAAAAGTGTAACACATAAGGATAGCTGGCAGGCAGGATTGGGCGGGACGATTATTGGAAGAGTTTTCGTTAATGGTCAAAAACAGAATACAGGATAAAGACAGACAAGAGGTGTGGCAAGAGACCATTAGTTAAATATTTAAAATTGATGAAAAATTGGGGAATAGGAAATTTTATAATAATTGAATATAATAATAATGATAGAGATAATGATAATGATGACAAAGATAATTATAGTGATAATAATGATAGTGAGCATAATGATAAGTATAAAACTAAATTGAATGTCAACATACGTATATTATAACCCGTGTCACTGGGAGGTCATCGAAATTGTTTTGACAATAATTTAGGGCAGCTTCCCAACGATTTCCCATCTTCACTGTGCAACTCATCACCAAATCTATTCACAAGTTTGTGCGAGCCTTTATGAGCAAGATTGCTTCTCCAGCAGCTCTTCATTTGGGCGCCCAAGATATTAAATTCTTTTCATAATATTTCATTACTTTTCTGGTCTCCTATGAGCTTTTCTTCTTCTAATTGTTTCTATCCCCTTCTCAGTTTATTGTATAATTCTTTTGAAAGTTACAGCTGAACTTCGTTGTTCAATAAGTTGTTTGGTATCTTCTTTCAACCATTATTTCATATGCAGCGAAACAAGTTGTTGTGTTTGCAGTATTTTTCCTGAGTTTCTGAAGTTATCGCTGTGGATAATATGTCAAAGAATTAAGTGCTTTAATATCATTCCTCTTCATCGATGTGAAAATTATTTTGCTTCTGTGAACTGTGGCAATATCTGATAATTTGGCATTTATAGGTCTATTATTCAGTATACAATCTCTTATCACTTCTTTTAAATCGAAGGTTTACTTTTTGGCAAAGTGCACAATTTGAAACTAGCTTTTAACCTTTGTATCCACGTGTTTTATATCATAATGATTATGTTGGATGTCTATTAATTAAAAAGTCCAAGTAATATATTGTTCATAACATCACTAAAAGATATCCTTGAAATAAAGTTAAACATGTACTGAATGGTAATGTTGACTTATATTTCAAAGATAAAATCAGAGTGAAGTCTTCAATGTGATAGTCAACAATTGATCTATGGATTAATATCATTGCTGTAGCAAGTTGATCTCCATGTAAAAATGCTGATTCAACAGTAAAACTCCATACAGATTCATATTTGTCCCAATTAGCTAATTCTCAAATTTATCTTAAGATATTGTAACTCGAATTTAAAAGTGAGCTTCATAGTTAAACATAAATAATTGTGTTAATCAATTGTTCAACACACAGAATCATGTACAGGCATAATTTGCCATAAGGGTGATAAACTTCTAGAACTCCTATTTTTGCTATATCTTAGATTGGTTGGTAAATAATCTCAAATTGTGTAAGAGGTTACCAGTTTCATGCGTTGTATTGTAATTTGACCTACTTCAAGGAAATACACAATAACAAGTTAGAATTCAAGTAATCCAGGTATTGTGACGATAATGTTCATACAGAATATAAGTTTACACCAGCAGTTGTTTATATAACACTGTTATACATTGGTTTAGAAAATATAGATATGAGGTCACAAATTACTACGTTCAACCATAAACATCTGGCACAGAGGGATAAAAATTTTGAACATGATCTTCATCATTTTATTCCCATGGTTTTGGATAAATGTTCTTTGTGTTTAGTACCTGAGTGAAATAATTTTTCCAAGCTTTTGATTTATTTAGTTGTTGTTATATTCGTCACATTAAAATTATGCTGATAGGTTCATACTTCCTGTGATTTTGTTAGAATATGTTTATGTTTAGGGATAATTCATAATTAATTTAGAAGTTATTGAGATAGGGAAAATGGATAATTTTAATATTATCCAGCGAGAATTAGAAAAGGAAGGACTATCGCCTACTTATGCGTATGTTCTACTCAGACTGACATAAATACGTGTTAGAAGTAAGGAGATGGTGAGTACTTCCTTCTCCAACGACTAAGCGTCAACTCACACTTTGGAGTACAGGAGTACAGTGAAGTAAACAATGGAAAAATATCCGAACTTAAAGTAGGACGTCTATGAATGGGATCGACCCAGGAAACTTCCGTGGCCGGGAACTAAAGCTGACACTCTCTAGCCCACTGTACCGCTACAGGGACTGATATATACTACACAAATAATGGAGATATGGTTAAAACAAATAACTCCTTTCGGCTTTGGTCTTTAAGCTATTAACGATTTGCGAGATACTCGTCATTTTTGGTTGAAAATGCTCAATACTTTTATATCTTGATAATGCCAAGTTCAATTGTAGTATTTCGTTTGACTTTCAAGTGAATACGAAAGTTCAAGCACAACGATAAACATTTTAAACGTTTAAATATCACTTCGGCCTTGTACTCAAGTATATGCAACAAAATGTTTAATGAAACTACCTTTATAAATTTTTATCTTAAACTTGGAGTAGATAGAAGAACAGTGCTCTGTTGTTGAGTGGTTTGGGAAAGTACTGTGACCGTATCTTTATTTACGCAAATAAGGACATATAATATAGCAATAGTTGTTTTAATTGTATTACTGCCCGCCGGAGATACGATCTCTTTACCGACTGTGTATTGCTGTCCATAGATGGCTCTAGCTGTAATATATGAGACGCTGGAAGAAG
Source organism: Mantis religiosa (assembly GCA_030765055.1). Classification (NCBI taxonomy): domain Eukaryota; kingdom Metazoa; phylum Arthropoda; class Insecta; order Mantodea; family Mantidae; genus Mantis; species Mantis religiosa. The sequence goes on along the minus strand of CM060951.1, from coordinate 26,184,020 downwards.
ATTGAAAGTTTTTATGTGTTCTATAAGAGACTGTCATTTCGCAGTTTATATTCGATCTAGACTTGACTGGTCATTTACGTAGTGGAAGTATACGGTTTTGGTAGTGTATATTAACACAATACTGCAAGTACAAATATTTCTATTCGAGAAAGAAAGGCTGCTAAAGCGGATACATTTCTCTGCGTTTCGTCAACTTATTTTATGCTTATAATGTCTGTCTCTTCAAATATAATTTATTTTGGAACTTGTATGCACTTATAATGATCAACACATTTGAACATTCTTTAAAATCTCTCACGAGCTATAGGATCTTAATGCAGTATGACTCTTGCGAGAATACTCTATTACCATTTCCTAAATGTTGGAGAGGACAGCACTTTTATAAGAGTCAGTAGCTGTTCATTGGGTCTGAGATTTGTTCTGGAATCACACAAGTTCCACTGCTCCCATATGTTGTCATAATCATGAATTTAGTTCACATGACTTTCTACATATATTCTTCAGCAATGACACAAGTGTTTGCAGAGATTATTTAACCCTTTGTTGTTTTACTTATTGCATGTTTATTCTATTTTTATTCGGAATTTTTAAAGTCGCTTTAACTGACACTGGAACTAAGACAATACAGTTTAGTTCACTCATCTGCGAGTCAGTCGCTTTGTGATGACTTTCACATTCGATTCCCTTTGTTTGGTCAGGACATAAAAACAACCCCCTGAAATTTTATTCAAAGAGGAGAATTGATCATGTGTGGTGAAATAAATGTGGATTATCTGAAAAGGAGTTTTCAAAGGGAATAGCTTATCTCTTTATTTACAACATACCACGTGACACATACAGTAAACTTGCCAACGAGAATCCAAAATAATTGATCCACAGACACAGATAGTGTATTTGTAAATTCAGATGTAACTATATATTGCTCTATGTTATCAAAAAAGTAATGGACTGTCACATCGTGAAGCACAAATGCCATGGTTTCATAAAGTACATTTAAAACTCAAACCTAATTACACATATAGGAAATATAGGGAAATAAATTAAAATACTCTGAAGGAATTTAATAAAAACCATACACTTGAATAATTTAAACATACTTATGACGCTAGTGGAACTAACAATAAATATGTATAATAGCTTCCTTCAGTGCTTTAGGACTCACTTTGAATTGTTGTTCCCATTTAAGTTAAAAAATTAACTTCAAAAGAGACAATGCCTGGACCACTTTAGGAATTAGAAAGTCATGCAGACGTAAAATAGAACTATATCAGCAAACAAGAAAAGTGACAATTAAGATTTAGAAAAGCACAACAAATGTTGCAAATTTCTAAAGAAGCTATTAGAAACTGCTGAAGTATTGCATTATAATAAACTAATTCAGCGCTCAGACAATAAAATAAAAACCACTTGGAATACGAGTACAAAACAATGTAACAGGTTTGAAAATTAGTCAATAACACTCAGTGTTGATAATCATGAAATTTCCAAACCTCTACAAGTTGCAGCAATGTTTAATATATTCCTTTTAGATGTAACAATAAAAGGAATTAAATATTAATTATGAAAGTAAAGCTGTAGCTTTAGAATTACTCGGAAATATGTTTTACAAACGTTGTTCTACTTCTAAAGTCACTCTAGCTACGCCTTCTGAAATAATTAAAATTATTGGCTCTTATAAAACGAAGAGTTCTTCTGGTTATGACAAAATAACTACAAAACTCTGGAAACCTTGCTCCTCACAAATTAGCATTCCTCTAACGCAATGAGTTTCCAAAGACTGGAGTTTTCCCTGATAGGATGATGTTCTTTATTTCTAAACCTCTTTTCAAAACTGGCGGACGCATTAATGTATAATGTAATGGACCGATATCTCTCTTGCCAATTTTTTTCAGAAGTTCTCGACAAAGTAATATTCCAAAGACTGTATGAACACCTTGAGTATAACAACATACTTATCAGTGATCAGTTTGAACTCAGAAAGCTAATATCGACAAATGACGCAATTTATAAACTTACACATGATTTGTTGACTGCTTTAAACGAAAACTGACATGTAGGTGGAATTTTCTGTGATGTAGAGAAAGGCTTTTGATGGTGGTAATCATGCCAGTCTTATACCAGAATTGGAGTTATGTGGTTTAAATTGATTAAGCTGATGTAATTCATTAAATGGAATTTGTATTTCAACTAAATGAAACAAAACAGAGTGATGAGGTAGCTGGTGATAGCGTGACTTTCTTAATCATATTATTCAAAAATTAATTGCAAGTGTGCTGAAATTAGTTAACCCCACTTTGTTTTACTTATAATATGTTTATTATTATTGTGTATTCTGAATTTCTAAATTCGCTTCTACTAACACTGGAAAAACGACTATACCCTAGTCTTAAGAAATTAAACAAATCATTTTAGAAGTAGTTGCCATGTGGTGACTTAACCTTTTGTTCCCTTTGTTTGGTCAGGACATAAAAGCAGTTTCCTATATACAAAAGCATTAAGCATTTAAGCAAATAATGGGAATATTTCGGACAGGGTTTCTCCACAAAATTGTTGGATATAAATCTAGTCGTTTAGTGAGACCTATATACCTTTAAGGAATATATCTGTTTCTTAGTTTGCCAAGTATAAAAACATCATTCAGAATTACAACGACTTCAGCTGTTATTTTCAATATATTCAAGATATATTTTCCATTTTATCATGACAATAATTTTAACTCGTGCCACTTCAATTTAAAATTGCTTGAACCAAGATTTAGAAGTCAATTTTAATTAGTATTTGTATATAAAGAGTATCTATCACAACTGCTTTTTAATTCACGTGTTCAGCCTTACAAGACCTTAAACTACAATGCTAATCAGCTGATAATTGTGCGGCTGCAGCTGTGATTTGAAAGTGATCTCTCTTGTTTGTTTACGTGTCCAGAAGTGACGGGAGATTGTGTTGGTTTATGTTACGTCAATTAGCTCCCTAGGGTTAACCAAAGTGTATTTGTAATGAAATAAAGATAATATTGAATTTCTGCAAATTGGAGTTTTAATTTTACGAATCCACAAAGTTATAAATTCTAGTATTTCAGTAGTTTTATTTCTGTTATTTTGAAAAGGTGCATTAGTCATATTAGTTTCAAAAAAAATTGAACGTTTCAGTTCCGTGTTTTCAATCTTATCTGGCAAACCTTCCACTGATTTATCATTTATCAATTTATTTGAATATTGAAAATTAACATAACTAAGTGCCCAATGATAATTCTTCTTATCTGTTAAATTTTATTGTATTTACATACATTTTATTGTTATCAGTATTTGAAACAAAACTTTTTAAGCAATGCAAATTGTCTATTTCATTACTAACAACTACTAATTGTCTGGATTTGTTATAAAATTTTGCATTTTCGTTTCTTGTTACTATTGTGTAAATTTTGGTTATCTTTGTGAAACAGGAATTGCAAAATATCTTTTACAAAATAAACATTTTTGAGATAAATGTGTTTTATATTATAATGAAATTTGAATTAGATTTTAACAGTACCTACTTTGGTTGATATTAACACTTTACCATCTGGCAGTTTCACATCAATGGGGATTTTAAATCATCATAGATACAGAAATCAGTCTTTATAATATGACCAATGAATTTTATTATTATCATATTCCCCTTAGCTACAGCCCATTACCTTATTTACTTCGGATTACATACATGAGCTGTCATGATGCGGCTGTAGAGTTGTCTTGCTGGGTGTTCAACGACTCACCTCTGGGGTAACCTTGTTCTCCGCCTCGGCTACGACCTCGCTGAAATCCACCTCTGTTGAAACCTCTCTGTAATCCTTGCTGGCGTTGACTGGGTAGATATCTTCCTTGGTAGCTTTGTTGTCCGCCAATTTTCAGATCGCGCCAACAGTCCTTCTTGAGATCGCCGGTCTCATCATAGGTAAAACATCTTGCTTTGGCTTTTGTTACAAACGTACTCCTATCAGTTTTCTTGTCTGTGTCACTGATAGTCATATTTTTCTGTTTTATTTTAGATTTTACATAATCTACTGTTGTCTGTTCCTCTGTAATTACATCTATAAAATCTCCAATATAACTGTAACTTGGAGGTAAAGCTCTACGCAAGCATCTCATCTTTTCGGGTTCATCAATATTCCCACCAGCCGATTTGAAGTCATTCGTAGCTCTCTGAAAATCAACAAATAAATCTATTGTACTGTACTTGTTTAATTTAATCTTTCAATTTTTCCTCTAGAAATTATTTGCATAGCAGTAGACTGGGTTAACTACACCTTGTCGTATTTTCTCATCATTTCATAAGCCATTGTCCATTCGCTAATACATTCCAATTGTTTGTCAGAAATTGTACTCATTATTATAGTTTTTGCCATTAAATCCAATTTTTTCAATCCACCTTTTTATCAGCATGTTTAACAGACATGCAAATGGCGGGCTCATTACAGTCTTTGTATTCTAATAAAGTTACTAACCTTAATTAGCAGCTTGAATAGTTTAATCCATAAAAAATGGGTATCATTAGGTCTTCAATCCTTGCTTGTTTAGCCATTTTGGTGAAGATAAAGTCCATTTTGCAGTATTTTTCAATCCCTAATATATACTAGGCGTGATTTACTTTCTGCGTGGCCTCTTCTTAATATTACTTTATTAAACTTTTTTTGCCTTATTCAAGCAACACAAATACTCAACTTTTATAGCTACGCTCTGCTACCATGTTTGAGTGGTGGATATTTTAATAAAATAGGCCATTAGTGGTTTTACTTAACTTTATTTTATTTAACATGAGTAGATACACACTAACAAAGGAAGAAGACGCCATAAACAGAATTCAATAAAAGAAGACGCACAAAGTTTATACATAAGCTCAATTGGTTGTGCTAGGTGTATCATTACGAAGATCAAGAATTTATCATTTACTGCATAATACAACAGAAGCTTTTCAGTTTGTCTTAGTTCTATTTGACAATTTCCGTGTGTTAGAGACATAAATATCGGTTAATTTAGGCAGTTCTAGCGCTCCCTTTTATCTAACCACGAGTCGCACCAAACCGATCAGAAGCGGCAACGTCGCTTTCACGGCAACTGTGAGGAAACTAAAGCAATTTTGATTCCACCATAATTGTATGATTGGAGCACTGAAACTTCTTTGTTACCAAACCAAGCTAGAATCCAACAAAAGCTCATACAAAAGTGCATCTATTTTAAAACATATGAAACAAATTTAGGAAAAAATACAAACATATATGCAACAAAACAGTTTTCCTTTCGCAAACACAAATATTTGTATGTCCAATATTGCCTTAAAGTGCATTATTGCAGCTGTTTATTTCCAGGAAGTAAAGCACCAGGCAAGTCTAAGCCAAACTTGAACAGGACAATTAAAATCTGTGACAAAACGTACCAAACACTGCAATTAACTTTCGGGTTTATCATATATTACAGGTAGAGGCATCTATGGACAGCAGTATGCAGTCGATGAAAATGATATATCTTCTAGTGGGAGAAACTACAGAAATAAACATTTGCTAGGTATATTATGTCTATATCCTCTTTACGGTTAATTAAGGTGTTATAGTCACACTACTTTTTCCACCCACTCTACTACAGAGTACTGTCTTTTTATCTACTCCAAGTTTAAGATAAACATTTACAAAAGTAGTTTCATTAGATATTTTGTTGTGTATACTTGAGTGCATGTCTGAAGTGATAGCTAAATGTTGAAGAAATATGTCGTAGTATTTTAACATTTAAATTAACATGCCAATAAAGGAAACAAAAGAATGGAACGTTGTATTATCAAGATATAAAAGCATTGAAAACTGTGAACGGAAAACAACAAATGTCTCGGAAATTGTCGATGATGAAAAGACGTTAGTTGACATAAATTATTTGTTTTAGCCATATCAATATTATTTGAGTAGTATATTTCGTGTTTATATTGGTAAGGTGGGCCAGAGGGTGGAAGCTGTATTTAGTGGCCTTGGAATGTTCCTTTTGCCCATCCCTGAAAACACGTGGTACTTCTATGTCCACGGGATTTCAGCATTCCAGAGCTGTAAACTGAACCTTAATTTTGAGATACAGAAGGATTTACTCACCATCTCTTCGCTCCTAACCACAGATTAATACCACATCATCAGCTCTATGGTAGGGTTGAGGGGTGGAGCGCTTTCCCGACGTTTAGAGTGTGACTTCTTGGAACTAAGGATTGCGTCGGTAATGCAGAGAACTGAGATGTGGTACAGCTGTCTCTCCCACCCGTCCCCGTCCCTCATGTTCACCGACTAGGAGAATGTGTATAACATAAATAACTAAATAAACGATTATGCTCCGAAACATTACTGGTTTTTTGTGGTTTTAATTAGGTAGAGAAAGTGACGGAATTGTGTGAGTTGAAATAGAAAATAAGTTAGTAGGTCCAATTTAATTGATCACACACTTAAGCATTAAATACTTTGACAGTCCGTAATTCCCCGTTTTTTACAGTTTAGGTCCTTCAACGTTAAGGCATATCGGAAAGCGAATGAAGTGGGTGAAATGGTGCTCAAATGTGTCCAGGATCCATGGAGCTCAGAGTTACCCTACATTCCTTTATAAGGATAAGGGAAAATACCGGAAAAAAACGTATCAAGGTAACTCGCCATGACCGAGATTCGAACTCGGGACCTCATGAACGTGAAGCAGACACGCTACCATCTAAGCCACCGAGGTGAGCATAATTACTTATTTGTCACTGGAATGAAACAATAAGTACATTATATAACAAAATACTGTGCAGCTATTTGTACTTTTCGAAATTGTGTGGCCTTGCATCACTGCATGTAACAGATGGATCATATATTGTGTTAAGCAAATTTTTCTATATCGAAGTATGCGATTGTCATTCCAACTTTGAATAATGATAAGATGCTTAAGACTTGAAATTGAATGTCTTTAGAATTTCTAATAACATGGTTATTAAAATTATTACCAATATTCAGTTCACTAAAGCCCTGAATACTTTGAATGAAATATCCAAAATATCTTCAGGGTTGAGGAATTAGAGTGACTATGGTACCTTAATTCACAGACATAAAAATGTATAATACAGCAAACGTTCATTTAGTTGTATTCCTGCTCGCTAGGAGATACGATCACTCACCGACTGTGTATTGCTGGCAATAGATGGCTCTACATGCAATATATGATACAGCGGTAAAAGATTGTAGTTTGTAGTCTGTTTTGTGACATATTGTAACTGTGCTGTTGAAGTGCAGTTTAGACTTGACTTCGTATTTAACTCGAAAACATAAAAAGTTGCAATAATGTACATTAACATAATACAGGACGTGCAAATATTTGTTTTTTGAATGGAAGCCTGCTAAAATGAATATATATCTGTGATTCTCGCTAATTTATTTTATGTTCTTATTCTGCTTCTAATACCATTAACTTTTTGTTGGAAATTACAGATTCTCAAAATCATCAAAAGTTTTGAAATGCCTAGATTAGTATTAATTACACTTTGTTTGTTGCAGAATTGTTTGGTTTAATTCCTACTAAGTTAGCTTATCCACTTGGATCGGTGATCAAAGTTAGTTAACCTTTTAGTTGTATTACTTATACTATGTTTATTCTTCTTGTGTATTCCCAATTTTTAAAATCACTTCTACTGACATTTGTAATAGGACAATACAGTGGACTTAAGGGTATTGTCAAATTATTTTAGAGCCAGTCGCTATGTGACGACTTTCACATTGCATACCCTTTGTTTGGACGGGAAATAAGAGCAGCTTCCTGTATGGGAAAACAAAAAAACTTTTGAAAATTGAAACAAATAACAGGGAATATCTCGGAAATGTTTAACTCCAAAAATTTATTTACATAAATTTAGTCGTTTGATCAGACCTATATACCTTTTAGGAATTTGTCTTCTCTTAGTTTACCAATTAGCAAACGTCATTCAGAATTAAAAATGCTTCAGAGGACATGTACAAGATATATGTTCCATTATATTATGAATATATTATATATCAACTTATGACATTTTAATTCAAAATTGAGGCAACTTTTGAAAGTCAGATTTGTTTAGCTACTTATATAGAAGTAGTATCAAGACTTTTATTTTATTTTTGTGGCACATCCTTACAAGACTTTAAGCCACAATACTAACTTCTGCTGTTTACACAGACCTTTACAAAATGTGAGCCATTTGAATTTAGAGCACCTCAAAACGTGTATTGCCAGTCATATCTCAATACCAAATTTTCGTAAGATACAATAATTATCAACTAAGCTATTTCTCTGATGATTCTGGAATTCTCAGAAATGAAAAAGTGAGTTATTTCACAAGAAATGAAGGCGATGGACAGGAGATATCAGGGTCAATGGAACATTTCTAGCCGACTACGGTTGCTGCTTGGAAAGGGAAGTTCTTTAATCACGACTTAAACGTAAATCAGCCAATCAAATTTCAAGCAAGAGAAAAGTAACGTGACTCCATATTTTACAGATACACAGTTATTTCTATATATTTATAGAATCAGAAATTCTGCATTTTTATTCATTTAATAACGTACGACTTTTACATACAAGCACTATTTCCAAATTACCATTTAGAGATTTGTGAGAGAGCCTTACGTGTTAGAGAAAAATGGACATCAACATTCAATTTAGCAAACAGAAATTATTTACAAACATCTTCAGATCAGAAACTAGCGAACAAAAGTTACATTTTGTAGTGTCAGTCAAAAACTGTTACATGCTAGTGGTTAAATGCAGTGCACTGTATTTTTATTTACTTATGGGAAGGTCACAATGACAAGTTCATGTTCAGGTATTTCTGTTTTCGTCCGCCTCTGTAGCGTAGATGGTAGCTGGAAATTCATAGCAACGGACTTTTTAGCAAATGGTTAAGGAGTTTTCTCACAAACATCACACTGCGTTAAAGTACAAAGATCAATGTATGGATACAAGTTCCAAGGCTCCAAAATTGTTGAAAATGGGAATATAAGCAATGAATCAGCAGCAGCAGCAGCACAAATCTGGCAGGCTGTTTGGAACAGCCCGAAGGGTGGTCAAATCCTGTACCTGCTCTGGGAAAAGCTTAACCACGTAGTGGCGGGATGTGGATGTTGCAGAATGACGGGTGTAATTTAAGTGGGGTTAGTGTAGGGAGGTAGCTTTTTGCTCCTCAGGGAATGATGAACCGGGTGCTACGGACAGCGAGCACCGCTGGTGGGTTAGTTAATAAACTAGGAAAGCTAAGTCAAGTGAAACTAAACTTAAACAACAAAACTAAAATACATCATGAAACGTACTAAAAATCACAATCTTCCTTCACCGCATTTTACATATAACAGGTAGAGCCATCTATGGAGAGCAGTGGACACTCGCTAACAGGGTTGTATCTCCTAGCGGGCAGGAATACAACTAAATGAAAGTTATCTATATTCTTTACTCACTCTACTACCCATGACTATATTCTTATCTGCTCCAAGTTTAAACTTTTCCAAAGTAGTTTCATTAAACATTTTGTTGTGTATTCTTAAGCACAAGACTGGAGTGAATGTTTAAAAAGTAAGTCGATGTATTTGGACTTTCAAATTAACATGAAATTACAAGAAACACGAGAAACGAGCTTAGCAATATCAGATATTAAAACATTGAAAATTTTAACCCAAAAACAACAAATAGTTCGGAAATCGTCACTAACATTAACAGCCAACTTCACATAAATTGTTTTATATGGATCTGCATTATTTGTGACTTCCTGTAATAGTACACTGAGCTAGAGCGTTGCTGTTTAATTCCAGGCCACGAATGTTCACTGGGAAGTTCCCTGACATAGATCATGTGTCATTTCTAGTGTTCACTTAACTGTACTCCTGTACTCAGAAGTGTAAGTTGACACTTAGCCGTTAGACACAGAAGCTAGTACTCACCATCTCCTTGCTTCTAACATTGTTTTTATGACAATCTAGGCACGACATAAACATCAGTGGCGAATGTTTCTTCTTCATTTGTTTGTTCAATATTTGGTTCATGTTACTCTTACACTTCATTATTATATATTCTAAATGGCCCACATATTCACTATCTGAATAATCTTTAAATTGATTATAAATTATACCTAAACATGGATGTATTCTAAGATAAACACGACAAACGTAACATGGCATAACCTTTAGAGTCAAAAGAAACAGTGAAACAAATATAGAATAAAACAGAACTATCGCAAAGAATCTGTCACTTGGATTAAAAGCAGAGGTATACTTTCTCAAAACTACAACGCTCTAGCTCACTGTACTATTGCATGGACTCACAAATACTACACAAATAATGAAAATCAGTTTAAAACAATCTATATGAACTTAGTTGTTTATATCATTGACGATTTCCAAATTATCTGTTGCTTTTAATTTAGGATGTTCTATGTTTTAATACATGATAACGCTGAGCTCCTTTCTTGTGTTTCTTGTAATTCCTTGTTAATTTGAAGGTCCAAACACAAATAACTACTTTGTAAATATTTAACATTCTCTCCAGACCTGTAGTCAGGTATATACAGCAAAAGGTTTCATGAAAATACGTTTGTCAATGTGTTTCTCAAACCTGGTGTAGATAGAAAAACAGTTTGTCTAAGATATATTAATTTACGAGCATAAAATTGTACAATTAGCTAACGTTCAGTTAGGTGCATTCTCGGCCGCTAGGACATACAACACTTTTACCGGGTGTGTACTGCGGCCCATAGATGGCTCTATCAGTAATATATGATACTGTGAACAAAAATTGTTATTTTTAGTAAGTTTTATGATGCATTGAGTTTGTGTTATTCAAATTTAGTTTAGGCTTGACATGACCTTTACCTCATTGAAACAAGGTGTTGCAACATTGTACATTAAGACATCATCGAGCATACAAATATTTTGCTTTGACACAGGAAGACTCCTAAGTTGAATATATGTTTTCACTTTTCCTAAATTCGTTTTTGTTTATTATTCCCTTGTTGTTGATTTTTGGTAGTTTGTGGGAAGTTATTAGACAATCTAGTTAATTCAAATAAGTCAAAGAACATAAAGGTTGTAACTACAAGCAAAAGAGTAAAGTATAAAGAACTGGTAGAACTACTAGTCTAATTATGCAAGCAAGATTCTAAATTTAAACAAAGTATTAATGATCCAAATGGTACATTTCAGAACCAAAATTCAAACTTTTAATTTAGACAATTGAGAGTAAAGAATACAAAGTTGTGTAGTAAAAGAGGAAAATTAAGCTTTTTCATTGCAGACAATTACAGAGTAGATGATAGTCACTTAGCAGTAACTAATTCTTTTGTCTTCAATGACTTTGGCTAAGCTTGGGAATGAAGTTAATAGATTATTATCGAACTGTTGTATATCACAAATTGATCACCACAAAACCTCGTGAAAATTGTGAAATATAAAATTAAATACATAAATAATAAAATTATACTTGAAACTGAGAGCACTTAGTAGATTACTACAATTTGAAGTCATAAAGTAAAAATCAACAAAATCTTATGGTATTTACGTACATTCTATTAGCAACTCAAAAATACCATTCAAATTTAAAAAAAAAAATATTATAGCTTTAACAAAGAACTATAATTGCCAATCAAAAAATTCAAGACCATTTCAATTTATAATTCAATTTTGTAACAAACATTTCTCCGGATTGTGGCAACGTTAATTTTCTTTAAGATATATCCAAATTGATTCAAGAAGAAGGGGATCATTTGTCAGAAATAGAATGGTGTCAAGTTATTGAGCTGCATGAAGTAAAACCACTAATCTCCAAGCACAGCAGCAATACACCAGGAGCAGATGTAGTCAGCTATCAGATGATACAAAACATATCAGACAATAGTATGGAAATATTAACTAGTGCCCTTAATTGCATTTTAAAATCTAATAAAGAGATGTAGTATTCTGAAAGAGTACTAGAAAGAAAAGGTTTTATATCAGACCTATATTGAAACGAAATAATGATTTGAAATCAACAAACAGATATCACACAACTGCATTTCCTTGTACCCCTTGGGAAATATTTGAAAGAAGTCCTGGCTAACATAATCATCTTTTATTAATAAGGATACAGACTATGGCCTTAATTTGAATTAGGTTCAGGAAAAAGTTTGCTAAAATCGATAGCTTAGCCACAATATTGCTGAAATTATATCTATGTTTCTGAATAAAACGTGTGTATTTGCAGTAAACTTACACATTATTAATGGTCAGTATGCAGTGCAACCTATGTTATTAATGCAAAATGAAAACAAATTGAAATACCATCAAAATGAAAAATGCATTATTACGATGATAATCGACAGAGAAATTACATCCTAAATATCATTGCTGAGAGAAGAGAGTAACTATTCAGAAATTACCCCAAGGTTCATCATGATGTCTTATTTTATATATTAAATATACGCTAAATCTGGAAAAATTTCTCATTAAAGAATTTCATAATCTGTAATTTGTAAATAATTTACTTCTATACACTTGCTGTACAAAACATAACATTGATGGAGCCATAGAAAAGTTTGAAGAGAATGTCTACAATATAGTAAGCCATCTGGAAGACAATGGAATAACCTATAATGCAGACAAACTTATTTGGATAATTTAAAAGAAGGAGAAGTATTAACACTAGTAACTATGATATAGCACCTAGATCCTACAGAAATATCAGAGACTCAATTAAGTCTGCAAACTGACTTGGAATATTCACTTAAAGAGTAGCAATCAGCAATCAAATAAGGCCTTTTATATATTTAAATACATCTCTGAAATAAATTAGATATACATTTACACATCCTAACATCTTCATACAATAATTTAATAAATTTTGTTACAAAATATGGAGCATTGTTTTCGTTAAGCATTCTATTAAAAGTAAAGTAAATTAAACTTTGCTATATAAAAATTTTAAGCAATATTTTGGAATCAATGGAACCCTGACACTAACAGTAAAAGAACTTGGAGTCATACAAATTAAACTAATACATGTTAACCTTATATAAAATTATAAAAATGTTGAGGTATTGTTAATTTAATTGCTCATCAAACAAAAAATTATAAAGTTGCTATTTTTGGCATAAACTAGATTGACTGATAATTAACCGAAACTGTGTAACACTCTACCAGCTTTATGCATTGCTTTGTCTATTTCCTTCTATAAAATAAACAATGACAATTAGGAGTTCATATATTCCAGTGATTATGATGATAATGGTTATACTGAACATAGGTGTACACTAGATTTTGTTATATAACATTGATTTAAAAGCTACACATATTACATGACCAATTACTATGCTTTAGCCTAAAGAAATGGCAATTATTTACCTATCTTCCAGCGTTAAGTATTTGGAATACTGAGTTTAAAAATTTTGAATCTGATCCCTACTTCTCTTTTGTTCATGCTTTTCAGAAAAGAATCCTTGGCTTTATATCTGAGTGACATAATTTGTGTATGAAAATTTTGTTTTATTTTGCTTTCTATTTATTTTTGTTTTAACAGTTCAACCTGTGCAGCTAGACTTACATTTGTCGTGTTTATCTTATAATACGTTTATGTTTAGGCATGCTTTATCATTGTTTTAGAGACCATGTTAATTTGGAGTTCCAAACACAACGTCCTACAAATTAACCATTTAACTGCCATTTCAGACTTGTATTCAAGTATACACACCAGAACGTTTAATGAAACTACTTCCTTTTGTAAATGTTTATTTTAATCTTGGAACAATAGAGTGGGTTAAGAAATTAGTGTGACTATAATATATTAATTTACCGACGTAAAGATATATAATATACGTAATGTTCCTGTAATTGTATGGCCTGTCCGCTAGAAGATCCATTCATTTCACTGACTGTTACTGCCGTCCATAGATGGCTCCACCGGTATTCGTATATTATACTGTGAAAGAATATTGTTATTTTTAATATGTTATATCGCAGATTGAAATTATGTTGTTCAGATACAACTTAGACTTGACTTTGTATTTAACTTATTGGGACAAAAGGTTTAGCAATGTATATTAAGGCAATAGTGCACGTAACAAGTTTTGTGTTTCAGAAAGGAAGCCTGTTAAGGTGGATACATCTGTGTAGTTCTCCCAAATTTGCTTCATATTTTGAATCGCATTATTTCCTTGATTATTGGAATTTTGTTGGATCTTCAATCGATTTAAACTTACGAAGAAATTTCATAGCGCATTTTTCAACTGTCTCATGAGCCTGAGAATATTGACACAGTGTGACGTTTGTGGGATGATTTTGTAGCACTAGTCAGTTACTATTCATTTGTTTGACATTTGGTCTGGAATAACATAAGTTTCACTGCTCCATATGTTGTCGTAATTATGAAGTTACATCACATGACTTTCTACACATATTGTTCATCAAATTATTACAAGTCTTTGAAGAAATTAGTTATCCCCTTTGTTTTTATACTTATTCTCTGTTTATTCTTTTCGTGTATTCTTGACGAATAAAGCCGCTTCCACTGACAGTGCAAATAGGACAATATAGCAGACTTAAGAGTTTAGTATAATCGTTTTAGAGCCAGTTGCTATGTAAGGTCTTTGAGATTGCATTTATTTTGTTTGGGCCCAACGTAAGAGCTACCTCCTATACGGGAAAACAATAATCATTTGAAACTTGAAACAAATAATAGGGAATGATTAACGCCACGAAATTGTTTGGTATAAATTTATTATTTGAAACGGTTCAGAGAATACAGATAATTCAAGGTATATATTCGATTTTACTATGAAAATATCTGTAACTGATTGTTCTTTAACTAAACAATTAATTTAGACAAAAAATTAAATTTTCGAAAACAAGAATATACTATTTGGCTGTTGCTTAAAGGTTAAGAGAGGTTACAGGACACATTAAGGTGTACATATCCTGTTTTGGCAAATGGTTTAAGACCAAACTGTAGCAGAGAAAGCTGCCGATCAAGATGATGTTAGTGGGACTCTTAAAACATCAACACCTTCTCGTCATGAACACATGTACATCTGCAGCAATTCGTTGTTTCAATCAAGATCTTAGTACATGCATCTAAGTTTTTTTTTTTTAATTTATACAGATAGTATCTGAATTTGAAGCTTACTCCGCGAAGTGACAAGTGTAATTTTTAAGATGTGCGAAACAGAGATGTAAGAAGAAAGAAAATTCACTGTTACGAATCATGTATATGCTGATACCCATAAACGGAGAGATACAGAATAACAGAGTATTTGTCAAACAATCAAGAATATGGCAAAGAAAGCAGGTTTACAACTTTATCACTCTTGTGGCAACTTTAGCCTATACAAAGTGAGGGGGAAGCCCCCGCCTGTGGCTCAGGTATTTATCAAGGGTTCACTTCCTGGATCAGGAATAGGAGAGAAGGAGCAAAAGGTATCAAGTGGAATTTCGAGGAACATTGAACACTCACATAGTTTACTTTCGTAACCCCTGAGTACTCACACTACAATCGCCCAATTTATCAACGATCAAAATGTGAGAATCACTTCTATAAATTGGTGTTCTATGACTTAATGTAGTTATATCATTAATCTGTCTCACATCAATATATGTAACGAGGTATTTGTGATTACTGTGATTTGTATTGAGGTTTTGGGACACCCTGATATGGCTGCTCTCAAATACATGGTACATGGAGTATATGACAGCAGTTACTATCAAGTTATTGATTGTACACATATATTTATATTTACAATTTTATACTGAATTATACACTTTGTATCACTATAATAATCCTATTTACTTTCTTCGACGACAACATTTTTGTTCCTACATTTGTTTATGTATTTCAAAATTTCAGCAATTATTAAGGAATATGTTAATATGTGCGTTTTTAAAGGATAACCATTCTTCAGTTATACAGACGGTATTTTAATTACATACTTTATGCTCCTCTATCCACTGTGTTCGCATACTTACCTATTGAACATACATTTACACTAGATTTGTTTATATCCATTAATTTAAAGGTATAGAAATTCAGATGACCAAACTCTTTTTTTTTAACGAACTACTAAGATAGAAGGTGAAAAGTGAGGAAGACATTGAGACATTGTAGTGGTTTGTCGGGATTCCGCACTGAGCACTCCCATTATTCTAGGTGATAGTGCAGAGCCGGCCGTCTATTACGGCGAGCGGGTAAAGGATAGGTCCAAGGGGCCGAACATGACCAGAAGGCCCTGAGCGACGCCTGGGGAGTGAAGGTGAAAGTGAGGAGTGATAGTCGGGGTGGAAGTAATCTTTATTAGTTGTAAATTGTATATATTGGAGGGCATAATCTCCGGTAGTTAACCGGGAGGAGGTCAATGAGGCCATCAGATGTGCGTTGTGGACCTGGCGGTGTGCGTATGTTGATGTCCTGGGCGTCGTATTCAGCTAGTCTCTGTTCGGCGTAGTTCAGATAGTGGAGTCTAGTGTGGAGGCTATTGTCCATTAGGGTCATCAGCGAGTGGAGCTCGTCGAGTCTGCTGTTTACGGTGGATATGTCCGCAGGTTGGCAGGGTGATGAATCGGCGAGGAAGATGATCAAACCTAGAACAACTGAATGATAAAGGATTTACACATCCTCCTTTTAGCTTCTGGGACACGGGGTTTTCAAATTTTGAATGGCATCTTTATTGTCTTATACTTTTGAAACGGTCTCTTTTCTGACATAATTTGTGTTCAAATATTTAATTATATTTTATCTTTTAGTTTTTTTATAAATGTATTAAAAATTACAAGTTTCTATCAATGTATTACATATTACGGTTACAGCCATCTATGGACAGCAGTTCGCAGTCGCTGAGAAGCTTACACCACCTATAGGGCAAAAGTACAACTAAAAGAAGATTTGCTATCTTTTTGACAGTCAGTTAGTATATTAAAGACACACAACTTTCTCAGCCCACTGTCTACTCCAAAGTCCTCTTTTGTTCAATATTTGACTGATATAATTTGTGTGCGAATAGTTTATTCTTTGTATTGCACTTTTATATTCACTATGGAAAATGTGCTGGTAGTTTACATTTTGTAAGCTGAGCTCGATTGAAACATGTTGATTTAATAGTAAACTCTCAAAAGGACTCATATTGGACTCCGTAAGTTAATTCTGAAATTCTTGTTTAGATATTGGACCTCAGTGCTAATTGACAACATTTTGGGCTTCATAGTTTACTAAAATTGAATAAAAAACGTTTAGTTAATTGTTCATTACACAAATTATATATCAGCTAAATTTGCTACAGGAGGGATAAAGTTTTATACCTGCTATAATAGTTGATTTACTGTAATAAAGCTATACAGTATAGCAAACATTCATTTAATTGTAGTTCTATCCGCTTGGAGATACATCCTTTTACTGACTGTGCGTAGTTGTACATAGATGGCCCTACCTGTCATATACGATACGCTGGAAGAACCTTGTTACTTTTTATAAGTTCTATAACAGAATGTAATTTCGCCGTTTAGATTTGATCTAGACTTGAACTGGCGTTTGCGTGGTGGATATATACGGTTGCAGTAGTGTATGTTAATTCAATATTGGACGTTCAAGATTTCGTGTTTCAGAAAGGAAGTCTGCTAATTTGGATACATGTCTGTGCTTCTCGCGAATTTGTTTCATGTATTTAAGACTATCACTACTTGTCTGCATTTTGTTTGTTGGAACATGTACCCAGTTATAATGTACACAACACTTTAAAGTATCTCTCTCTCTTGTCTCGTAAGCCATAGGATTTTACGTATTGAGATGTTTGCGAGTAAAATACCATTTCCAACAACCTGACAAGCGTGGCAATTCTATAAAAGTCAGATGCTATTCATATGGTTACTGCTCCCAAATGTTGTCATAATTAGAGCTGGGATTTTTATGTACTACATATTGTTCCGCTTTATTTATACACAAATAAGAATGATAAATGTTCCAAAACTAAAACGTTGGCCATCTTACATATTTGATGATCATAACATTCTTTTTTACATATTTGTACATTTTGTGCGTAAAATTACATATTCTTCCTCTTACCGCTGTTTTTTTTAAACTCTTTTATGATATTGAAATACAGTAAACTCCCGATTATTCAAGATAGATGCTTCTTTGTGTAGAACAAAACTGAGAGAGACAGCAAAGTTCTTGCATAAGTTTTGCGACCACTTGAACTAAGCTTTCTGTCTTTGATTCTCAGAGAGGGAGCGTTTAGGCAGCAATAAAGCATTGCACCGTAAACGATAGATTACCGTTCATTCCCAGTTTCCTGTGTAAGGTCGACAAAGAAAGTTATTCAGTTCGTACATTTCAGCATCCTTTGGCAACAACCGTGTTTAATTGAGATGCCTCCTGTAGCGTCAAGGTTATCAAAGTTAAGGTCGTGGGTTACAATAGATGATTCATTCAGTAATGATGGAGATGTAATCTTCTGCCAGACTTGTACTTAGAAGGTGAAATGTTCAATGCAATGCAACTCACCCAAAATGTGCGTAGTGCCCTGCTTACTACTACTAGAGCACTAAATAAATAAATAAATAAATAAATAAATAAATAAATAAATAAATAAATAAATAAATAAATAAATAAATAAATAAATAAATAAATAAATAAATAAATAAATAAATAAATAAATAAATAAATAAATAAATAAATAAATAAATAAATAAATAAATAAATAAATAAATAAATAAATAAATAAATAAATAAATAAATAAATAAATAAATAAATAAATAAATAAATAAATAAATAAATAAATAAATAAATAAATAAATAAATAAATAAATAAATAAATAAATAAATAAATAAATAAATAAATAAATAAATAAATAAATAAATAAATAAATAAATAAATAAATAAATAAATAAATAAATAAATAAATAAATAAATAAATAAATAAATAAATAAATAAATAAATAAATAAATAAATAAATAAATAAATAAATAAATAAATAAATAAATAAATAAATAAATAAATAAATAAATAAATAAATAAATAAATAAATAAATAAATAAATAAATAAATAAATAAATAAATAAATAAATAAATAAATAAATAAATAAATAAATAAATAAATAAATAAATAAATAAATAAATAAATAAATAAATAAATAAATAAATAAATAAATAAATAAATAAATAAATAAATAAATAAATAAATAAATAAATAAATAAATAAATAAATAAATAAATAAATAAATAAATAAATAAATAAATAAATAAATAAATAAATAAATAAATAAATAAATAAATAAATAAATAAATAAATAAATAAATAAATAAATAAATAAATAAATAAATAAATAAATAATAAATAAATAAAATCTGAATATTCTACCCCGGCACCTAGACAACTATACCGGGGCATATATCCAAATTTTCTCTTTATTTTTCCATAAGATCCTTACAAATGTTATAATTATAAAAATCTCTCAGAAAACTACTCTACAAAAATAAAATGAAATAAAATAACAGAAATAAACACAAAAAAAGCAAAAAAAAAAAAAAAGAAAGAAAACAACTATAAAAATTACAAAATCCTTATTTCCTAAATCTACATCTAAATACCAAGCTGCGTTCTTGTGCTTCTTGTAATCGCATGGAATTTGAAAAAAGAAAAATAATAATAAAAATAAAATCTGCATTACTGTGCCTTGGTATCTAATTCCTTAACCAAGGCATAATATCCACCGTTTGTATTTCTCAGTTTTATACTTTATTAAATACTACCAATTTTTGCAGATACATGTTACATTATAGAACTTAACTACCTATCTAAACTAATCTAATGCTACTGTTTCTAGTAGCTTACAATAAAATCTAATCCTATTTCTGTTCAACAGTCCTCTAATAAAAGAAATGTAACAATTCAGTCTAAATTGAACTATTGTCACGTGTTTGTTTGTACTGAGTAACAATTAGACTGTTGGTACTACACTATATAAGTTTTACAATTTTGACCTGGTATTGATACACTTCCTCAACAAGTTACATGATTTGACATCAGGAAAAGGAGCAGTTCATCATTTCGTCGTTTGATCCATCCTAACTTTTATTAATTTAAATATCTTCTTTCTCGTCTAACTGGATTATCCTCCATTTGCTGCCTGCTTCAATCCTGCCCGTGAAATTCCAGTTGCTTTCGTCTGTTAATTGTCAATCGTCCTCTTCGGAATGTAGATGATGTTCCTCCTCCTGCTCTACTTGTCTCCTTTGTCTTAATCTAGCAGATCTCCTTAGTGGTTGATGTTCTACTTCCTCTCTTTGTAAACATTTATGTAAGCCCAGTTGTTTCTCTTGTAAATATCTGCCGTAACTCAGTTTGCATACTATTCCTGCCATCTGTTTTAATATTGTGTAGTGTTCTTTATTTTTGATTACTGTTGCTATTTGTTTTCCAGCTAATTGCTGCCGTTGATCCTGAAGTTCTTCTCGGTAATTTTGGCATTCAAATAGAACATGTTCGGCTGTATCCTGTAGTCCATAAAGCTCACAATTATCATCTCTTTTCTTGTTGATCTTCTTATAGATAGTGCCATGCGGTCCATGACCCAATAGATAATGTATAAGTCCTTGCTTGGGATCAAGATGTTGTAGTCTAAGTCTTTCTTTGATGTTTGGAAAAATACTTAAACTTGCTTCCTTTTTCTAAACGGTTCCATTCTTGTTGCCATACATATATTAATTCCGAATTAATTTGTCGTTTGTCACTGCATCTTTTACCAACTATTTCCTTTACCCAATCCAAACTTTCTCTTTTGAGCCAATAAATGGCTGCCCTTCTTCTGATAGCAAGATCCAGAGGCCATATACCTAAAATAATAAGTAGTGCCATTGTAGATGTTGTTTCCGTTGCACCTGTTGCTCTTATCAAATATTGTCGCTGCGTCTTCCTAATTATTCTAATGTTCTTCTACAGACTAAGACGGTGAGCCCATATGGCCGCTCCATATCCCGTAATTCCCAACATAACACCAGTGTGACAAGTTCTTATTGCGTTCAAATGTAGTTTGAAATTTCTTGTTGTTAATGTCGCTATTTTCACCATAATATTTGAATTTGAAAGGCCAAACACAACAACCTAGGGCCGTATTCATAGCTATCACTTTGTTCTAGACTATCTTCAGACTAACTTGGTCCGGACCAAAGGCGGTCTAACTTTTTGGTATTCATAGACGATAAAAAGTCTCGGACTAAGTAAAGCTGTGGACCAGCACGGAGCAAATGTTACACGACGTAGAAAGGTGCTTCTTCGCATGCGTGGTCTCAAGTATGTGCGAGCCTTTATGAACGAGATTGTTCTTCAGTAGCTCTTCTTTGGGGCGTCCAAAATATTAAATTCTTTTCAAAATAAGACATTCCTGTTCTGGTCTCCTATGAGCTTTTCTTCTTCTAAGTCTTTCTATCTTCTTCTCAGCTTATTGTCTAATTCTTTAAAAAGTTACAGCATAATTTCCTTGTTCAATAAGTTGTTTGGTATCTTCTTTCAAAGTGGTCGAAACTTTCAAAATCAAAGGTTCAGGTGGTTTCCCAACCATTAGTTCTTATGCAGCGAATCAAGTTGTTGTGTTGGCAGTATTGTTCCTGAGCTTCAGAAGTTATCGCTGTGGATAATATGTCAAAGAATTAAATATTTTATTATCATTCCTCTTCATCGCCGTGAAAATTATTATACTACTGTGAACTCTGGCAATATATGATAATTTGGCTTTTATAGGTCCATTCTTCAGTACAAAATTTCTTAGCAATTTCTATTTAAACAAAGGTTTACTTTTTGGCAAAGTGCACAATTTGAAACTAGCCTTCAACCTTTGTGTCCACGTGTTTTATATCATAATGATTATGTAAGATGTCCATTAATTAAAAAGTCCAAGTAATATATTGTTCATAACATCCTTACAAGATATCCTTGAAATAAAGTTAAACATGTACTGAATGGTAATGTTGACTTACATTTCAAAGATAAAATCAGAGTGAAGTCTTCAATGTGAGTAGTCAACATTTGATCGATGGATTAATATCATTGCTGTAGCAAGTTGATCTCCATGAAAAAATGCTGATTCAACAGTAAAATTCCATACAGATTCATATTTGTCCCAATCAGTTAATTATCAAATTTATCTTAAGATATTGGAACTCGAATTTAAAAGTGAGCTTCATATTTAAACAGAAATAGTTGTGTTAGTCAATTGTTCAACACACAGAATTATGTACAGGCAAAATTTGCCACAAGAGTGATAAAGTTCTAGAATTCCTATTTTTGCTATAACTTTGATTAAATAATAATAAATAATAATCTCAAATTGTGTAACAGGCTACCAGTTTTATGCGTTGTATTGTAATTTGACCTACTTCTCGGAAATACACAATAACAAGTTGGAATTCAAGTAATCCAGGTACTGTGACGATAGTGTTCACACAGAATATAAGTTTACACTAGCATTTGTTTATATAACACTGTTATACATTGGTTTAGAAAATATAGATATGAGATCAAAAATTACTACGTTCAACCATAAACATCTGGCATAGAGGGATAGAAATGTTGAACATGATCTTCATCATTTTATTCCCATTGTTTTGTATAAATGTTCTTTGTCTTTAGTACCTGAGTGACACAATTTTTGCAAGGTTTTGTGTTATTTAATTGTTCTAGTCATTTTCGTCACATTGAAAGTTTAGGTTTATACTTGCAGTGATTTTGTTAGAATACGTTTATGTTTAGGGATCATTCATAAATAATTTAGAAGTTATTGAGATAGGGAAAATGGATCATTTTCGTATTTCTATCGAGAAGTAGAAAAGGAAGGACTATCGCCTACTGATGCTTATGTTCTACTCAGACTGACATAAGTACGTGTTAGAAGCAAAGAGATGGTGAGTAGTTCCTTCTCTAACGACTAAGGGTCAACTTATACTTTTGGAGTACAGGAGTACAGTGAAGTAAACAATGGAAAAGTATGTGAACTTAAAGTATGACGTCTATGACTGGGATCGACACAGGAAATTTCCGTGGCCGGGAACTAAAGCTGCCACGCTCTAGCTCACTGTACTGCTACAGGGACTGATATGTACTACACAAATAATGGAGATATGGTTAAAACAAATAATTCATTTCAGCTTTGGTCTTTAAGCTATTAACGATTTGCGAGATACTCGTCATTTTTCGTGAAAATGCTCAATACCTTTATATTTTGATAATGCTAAGCTCCATTCTAGTATTTCTTGTGACTTTCCTGTGAATTCGAAAGACCAAACACAACAATATACATTTTAAACATTTAACTAATGCTTCAGCTTTGTACTCAAGTATATAGAACACAATGTTTATTGAAACTACCTTTATAAATTTGTATCTTATACTTGGAATAGTTAAAAGCAGTCCTCTATTGTAGAGTGGTTTGAGAAAGTACTGTGACCATATCTTTAAGCAAATAAGGATATATAATATAGCAATACTTGTTTAAATTGTCTTACTGCCCGCTAGAGATACGATGTTTTTACCGACTGTGTATTGCTGTGCATAGATGGCTCTAGCTGCAATATGTGAGACGCTGGAAGAAGATTGAAAGCTTTTAGGTGTTCTATAAGACACTGTCATTTCGAAGTTTATATATCCCCATGATGCGCTCAGGAATGCCGACACCCCTTAAGTTGCGCCTTTTTCAGGCTTTAATTCTTCTAATAGTGCTTTATGCTTGTGAGATCTGGGGCATGGCCGCAGGATCCAATCTGCGTCAAATTCAGCGTGTACAAAATAGATGTCTTAGGGCCATCTATTCTGTTTGCTGGAGGTTTCCCGTGAGATACCTTCATGAAGCCTCATCTCTCCACTATGTGGAAGATGTCATTAGGCGCCGGGCCACAAAATTTTACGCGAGTTTGCCTCAACATCAGAGCGCCCTGGTTAGGTCTCTAGGGAACTACAGAACAACCGAAAGACGCTACAAGCTATACCGGCTTCCCCGCATGGCATGCGGGCACACCCGGTATTTCAACCTAAAATTACTACTGTTTGAATTTAATAGACATTCTAAATTAAACTCTTCCTGAAAATTATCACACCAGCGGTGCTAACATAGCGTTGCACCCGAGTTGGCTACCATGAGGAGCTACGGCTACCTCCCTTCTTTTCATCTACATTATCTTAAACCACCAACCTGCAAAACCCCACATTTCCTGTCATTAAGTGGTTAAGTCCGTGTAGGACAGGTACACGAATGACACACATCGTGCTGACCCTCAGTCAGCCGCCAGCTGCTTGAATGAATGAAAAAAAAGTTTATATTCCATCGTGACTTGAGTTGTCGTTTACGTAGTGGAAGTATACGGATGTGGTAGTGTATATTAACACAATGCTACAAGTACAAGTATTTGTATTCGAGAAAGAAAGGCTGCTAAAGCGGGTACATCTTTGTGCTTTTCGCAAAACATTCTTTATAATCTCTCACGAACCTCAGGATCTTAATGCAGTTTGACTCTTGCGAGATTACTCTATTACCATTTCCTAAAGTTTCGAGAGAAGGACATCACGTTTATAAAAGTCAGTTGCTCTTCATAGGGTTTGAGATTTGGTCTGGAATCAAACAAGTTCCACTGCTCCCGTATGTTGTCATAATCATTAATTTAGTTTACATGACTTTCTACATATATTCTTCAGCAAAGACACAAGGGTTTGCAGAAATTAGTTAACTCTTTGTTGTTTTACTTATTGCATGTTTATTCTTTTTTTATTCGGAATTTTTAAAGTCGCTACTACTAACATTGGAACTAAGACATTAGAGTTTATTCCACTCATCTGAGAATCAGTCGCTTTGTGATGACTTTCACATTCGATTCCCTTTGTCTGGTCACGGCATAAAAACAACTTCCTGTCTGGGAAATGTTTCAAATATTGACAAAAGAATTTGAATATGCTCGAAATTTTATTCAAAAATATAATTAATCATGTGTGATTAAGTAAATGTGGATTATCTGAAAAGGAGTTTTCAAAGGGAATAGCTCTTTATTTACAACATAACACGTGACACATACAGTAAACTTTCCAAAGAGAATCTGAAATAATTGATCCAGAAGCACAGATAGTATATTTGTAAATTCAGATGTAACTATATTTTGCTCTATGTTATCAAAAAACTAATGGACTGTCACATCGTGAAGCGCAAATTCCATGGATTCATAAGATACATTTAAAACTCAAACCTAAATACACATATAGGAAATATAGGGAAATAAATGAAAATACTCTGAAGGAATTTAACAAAAACCATACACTTTGAATAATTTAAACAAACTTATGACGCTAGTGTAACTAACAATAAATATGTATAATAGCTTCCTTCAGTGCTTTAGGACTCACTTTTAATTGTTTTTCCCATTTAAGTTCAGAAATTAACTTCAAAGGACAATGCCTGGATCACTTTAGGAATTAGAAAGTCATGCATGCGTAAAATAGAACTACATCAGCAAACTAGAATCAGTGAGAATTAACATATAAAAAACACAAAAAATATTGCAAATTTCTAAAGAATCTAGTAGAAACTGCTGAAGTATTGTATAATAATAAACTAACTCGACACTCAGACAATAAAGTAAACACCACTTGGATACGAGTACAAAACAATGTAGCACGTTAGAAAATTAGTCAATAACACTCAGTGTTGATAATCATGAAATTTCCAAACCTCTACAAGTTGCAGAAATGTTTAATATATTCCTTTTAGATGTAACAATAAAAAGAATTAAATATTAATTATGAAAGTAAAGTTGTAGCTTAAGAATTACTGAGACAAAACTTTCATAGACCTTGTTCTAGTTTTAAAGTCAATCTACGCCTTCTGAAATAAATAAAATTATTTGCTCTTATCAAACTAAGAGTCCCTCTGGTTATGACGAAATAATTACAAAACTCTGGAAATCTTGCTGCTCACAAATTAGCATTTCCCATAACGCAATGAGTTTCCAAAGACTGGAGTTTTTCCTGATAGGATGATGTTCTGTATTTCTAAACCTCTTTTCATAACAGACGAACGCAATAATGTATAATGTAATGGACCGATATCTCTCTTGTCAACTTTTTACAGAAGTTCTCGACAAAGTAATGTTCAAAAGACTGTATGAACACCTTGAGTATAACAACATACTTGTCAGTGATCAGTTTGAACTCAGAAAGGTAATATCGACAAATGACGCAACTTATAAACTTACTCATTATTTGTTGACTGCTTTAAACGAAAACTGACATGTAGGTGGAATTTTCTGTGATCTAGAAAAGGCTTTTGACTGTGGTAATCGTGCAAGTCTTATACCAGAATTGGAATTCTGTGGTTTAAATTGATTTAACTGATGAAATTGATTAAATGGATTTTGTATTTCAACTAAATGAAAGAAAAGAGAATGATGAGGTAGCTGGTGATAGCGTTTATGAAAAACAAACTTGAAATTCGAAAATAGTAACTCATGAATTACCACAAGGTTTGGTGTTAGGACCTTCACTACTTCTAACCTATATAATTGACCTCTAGGTTTATATAAAAGATATTGCATGTTAGTGTCCAGATGACCACAACAAATTTATGTTAATGTATAGTTAAATTGAATTATGTTTTCAAATGTATGTTATGTTGGTTTAGAGCGAACAAATTATCTGTGAATCTACACAAAACAAGAGTTGTTAAATTTAGAACTTGTTATACATCACACGCTCAGCTAGAAATTGGGATTAGCCATATGTTATTAAAAGAAACTGACAGTGTTACATTTCTGGGTCTTCAAGTTGACAGATGTTTAGATTGGAAAGTTTACACAAGGTACATCTTAGCTAAACTCAACTCTGTGTGTTAGGCTACCGGAGTGCTGGTTTGATACACTTAAATCGCTGTGCTATATATACTTTAATTCTATCACGGCATTCGGAATATTATTTTGGGGCAGCTCCATAAAAGATAAAAGGCATTTCTTATGCAACAGAAGGTTAGACAAATCATTAATAATACTCACATCAGATGTTCCTACAAACATCCTTTCAGACTAATGAAGATATTAACTCTTCCTTGCGAGTATATAGTCTCGAACCTAAATTTCTTTATGCGCAATCAGGTCTCACTTATAACAAATAATTAATAGAATAAACAATAGGCAAAAGTATAATATTCATTATCTCAGTGTTAAACTTTCTTGCTTCCAGAAATGAGTGTATTATGAAACCATCGAAACATTTGACGTTCTTCTTAATGATCTTAAAAAAATTGATCATTGCGGCGCTTTTAAAAATGCTGCTATGCTCATAATCATCTTTTTCTGTACAAGATTATCGGAATGACAAAGTATCCTGATAATGTTTACGTATCTCTGTAAAGTAAATCTAACTGTTCTAATGACAAATCATTGCCAATAAATCTTTGATGTGTACTCAAAAGCTAGTTTAATGTATATACATTTAAAAATGGTTATAAATTGCATCGAGACGTACTGACAAAAGCCAAACGACACTTGATTAAAAGTGATTTTGTATCATATATTATCCATGACTATTTTCCTGTATTTATTTTTATATTGCGTGTTGATAACGCAATTCTTATTGTCTTATGCTACGTTTTCAGGCTTATGTATTTGACACGGCTGATCACCTGCGAAGCCTTGATTAGTAATGCTCGCTGTGAAAACTTCAAGTTTTACATTTTTGAATTTTTAAATATTTCTCAAAACATTTAACCCCTGAAATTAAATGTCTTTAGAATTTCTAATAACATGGTTATTAAAATTATTATCAAAATTCAGTTCACTAAAGTGAAGCAGAAACCTCAGGTTCTAAGAGGGAAAAGATCAATAGAAACTAATACAACAGTAGAGATCATAAATAAGCATAATGGGAATAAAAAGGGAATAAATGATATAAGAAACATAGCTAAAAAGAATATTCGAAATAGCAATACAGTACAAATTAAGGAAAAATTGGACAGGAGTTGCCTTTGGGCACACAGAGACAAGGCAGGAAACACAGAACAATAGAACCGACACCAAGACGCCAGTAAAATATGCGAGGTATAAGGAAAACTCAGCCAAGCATGATAGAATACCGTTATGACGCTGAGAGGTCATACAACCCAGAGGGGCGGAGAATAGTATTGATGCATAGGAACGACATACGGAGGTGACCAATAAGAGAAAATTAAAGAAATAAACTCTGCCAATAAAATGTAGAGTAAACCACGTGATAGGCGTAAAATAGGAAAGGAATAGAAAATGGGCGGTGATAGGAAAGAAAAGCTAGGATAGAAGCTGAAAATACGACGGGCAAAGGAGCGTCACTCTGCTAGTGAGGACGACGGGGAGAAGACGTGTTATTGGAAGGTTACTCCGGTACTGAGTATTGTGATAAAAGTAGGATCAGATGTCGCAGTCCGACTTAGAGTTATGGTCTTGAAGATAGTGCAAATATAGGGAATAACAAGGGAGTTCGCGAAGCAACGTAAAAACATCGTAAAGGGGAAAGGAAAATTAGGAAGACAACGCAAGTGTTAACAAGAGAGCTACGAGAGCCCGGCTAAAGAAAAATAAAGGAATTGAAAGACGGTCAACACGACTTTTCATAACCGAACCCTGAGAAAGAGATCCCAGCTCACCGACGATTAGACAAAACTCCCACCTTTCCACCTCACCGTCAAACCTTTCACACTCCAGCCCTAAACAAGCACACATTAGGACAACGAACCGAAAAAGAACCCACACCAAACTGGCACCCAACGTGTCCTAAACCAACTCTGAAGTTCGGCACTACGACAACGAGGAACATACAACTTTAGCATCACGACACCGGATACGCACGCCGACGACCACGGCGACAACAGGAAGCAACAACTACAACTCCAACATCACGACAACGGAGAAAGCCAGGGACGAGGGCATCCAACACGACAACAGGGACGTCACAACCATCAGAGCCAAAGGAGGTAAAAACAACACATCAGCACGAGTAAGTACACCTTAAACATCTTTCTACAAGGAGAAGAGACATAGGGCCAGCCAAGTAGTGCATCCGTAGACTGTCGTTAAGTATATGCTACTGAGAAGTGGTAGAACGACAAAAGTAACAATGGCGGAACAATCACAGGAGCAAAACATGAACAGCCCAGCACAAGACATTAGTACTGCAACAGTAGTAAGCCTCACAACTACAATGCAACAGATGCTCCAACAATTTCAGAACAATATAGAAACTAGATTAGAAGAACAAAGCCAGCACATAGAAACTAGGTTAGAAGAACAAAGTCAGCACATAGAAACTAGATTAGAAGAACAAAGCCAGCACATAGAAACTAGATTAGGAGAACAAACCCAGCACATAGAAACTAGATTAGGAGAACAAACTCAGAACATAGAAACAAGATTAGGAGAACTAGGTGAACAAACCCAAAGACTAGAAACTAAAATTGTAGAGCAGAACCAGACCCTAGAAAGTAGATTAGAAGAACAAAATCAGAACCTAGAGACCAGATTAGGAGAACTAGGAGAGAAAACCCAAAGACTAGAAACGAAAATATTAGAGCAAAATCAGACCCTAGAAAAGAAAATAGCAGAACAAACACAAACTTTACGAAACCAGTTAGAAAGTAAACTAATAGAACAAAATAGACACCTAGAGAACATTAGGTTAGGACAGGCCACAACTCAGGCAGAATTCCTACACATGCGTACAGAAATGCATGATGCACAGCAGGACATTGTAAATATCAAAGAAAGAATAAATAACATGTCTAGTACCAGTAACAATGTGCATGCCCAGTTGAGCGATGAGTTGCGAAATACCTGCGCCAGTATAGAAAATAGACAAAAGGAATGGCACGAGCAGACACAGTCTGAACTCATAATAATTAAAGAAACTCTGACGCAGGCGGCCGCAGCTCACCGGTCAACGCAAGTAACCATTGCAAACCATACGCGAGAAATGACAGTGCTCAAAGAGGCCATTAACGACCTCAGAATAACAAATGACCAGCCTCAGAGTACTGACATTCCGAACGTACCGGTTAGGCAGGGGATGTTGAACTCGTGCCAGAACACGCCTTCATCAGCCCCCACAGATACATGTAATAGTGTGAATCAGGGTAGCATTTTCAATAATTGCGCAAATACAGGATACCCCTACCATTTTAACCTATTAAATGAAATTACCGTGCCAACATTCAATGATGAAAGGGACAACGCGAAGCGTTATATAATGGACGTAGAAGCATATTTCACTCTTAAAAACATCCCAGAGGAATACAAAATGCTTATTATTAAGAAAGGCTTACAGGGACGATCACTCACGTGGTTTCGATTAGCAGTTGGTGACCATACCAGGTATGCAGAGTTTCGACAAAACTTTCTCACCAAATATTGGAATAGCGCCACACAATATGCTGTGCGGACCAAAATAAATACAGGGAAATATCTGCACAGGGGAACACAGATGGTTGACTACTTTCTAGACCTAGCACAACAGAGTAAGATACTTGACCCGCCGATAGAAGATCACGAATTCATTAATCTCGTGATAAAACATTTCCCAGAACATATAAAGAACCATTTAATAGTAGCAAGATCGAACACTATAAACGAGACGATCGAACTTCTGACGGCACTGCAACCACAGATGACGGACTCAAACACAGGACCACGAGAGGGCAGACCGGTATACAATGAACCGAATCTTAGTGGGACCAGGGCATACAACACAGGAAATGCCCGGAGAAATGACAACGCCCAGAATAGAGAACGATACAGAGACCACGTACCTGCATTTGAACACAGAAACTACAATACACGCTACCAAAGACAAACCCGAGAAAATCCCCACCATTTTCTGGAACCACAACTACACAACGTACATTGGGTACGTACACAAAGACCACAGCAAAGGAGAAACGGCTACGATAGGAACACAACAAGAGAGAGAAGATACAATGCTTTTAGGAGACCCTATACGAACGACATACCACGAGAAAATCCACCAGACCGTAATTGGACCAATAACGGACATTACCAGGAAAACCGACCCGCCGTGACAGACAACCGGACAGAACACATGAACAGTAGGGAAAACCAGCAAACGTCGAGGCAAGAAAACCCAGGCAATACATCCCCAACGACAGTATATAATAACAATGGCGCAGTGACACGACAGAAATGGTTTGCAAATCAGACGTTCGTCCCAACTACACACACATCTCTAAACGGCGCAACGAACACACTCCACCAGGAAAACTAGATGTGGGTAGGATAACGTTCCCGAATCCGACCCCGAGGTATGTGAAACAAGATGGGAACAGGAGCAAAGCTGTAGCAAAATTACAAATACAGGCAGACGAGACAGTAGCGGAAAGTGACAATACGACTGGAAAAATAAAACAACCGGACATTGTAGAAACGCCACAAATAGAAATCACCATAAACGAAGAAATTTATCAGGCAACCTTGGATACAGGAGCAACCGCTTCTGTATGCAGTTTAAAATTCTTTAACGACTTAGAAATGAAAGGTTTACGTCTACAAACACTACCCACAAAGAATGTATATATTTTGACAGCCATCAGCAGGAAAAAACAACGCATTCAAAAACAAACAATGATTCCATTTCGTTTAGGACAAATGCACGTCGAACTCATTTTCTTAATAATACCACATCTGGCAGTCCAAATCATTTTAGGAAGTGATTTCCTAGAGGCATTTAAAGCCAACATCAATTATGCCAACAGGTATTTAACTATACGACGAGATAACGAAGAGGCAACGATCGGGTTCTCTCAGCTGACTGACCAGGTCATTAACTTAACAGAAGCAGAAAACCTATTAGAGGAAGAAACCTTTTTTGTGCAATATGTGCAGGTAAAATCAGGTGTTCACATTGCGGAACTTAGAATCCAGGAAGTAAACAAAGATGATACAGTCGAGGATAATTTTGACGACACCTGCGAGAGCAAGGAAGACCCAGGTAGACGAAACGAAACCAGTTATCCACACATCACTATAAGAAACGGCTCCCTGGACGTAAGAGAAAATACACCTGTCAAACAAGGAGAGACAGAATCAACCTTTAAACTTTCCCCTGAAATACCAGATCTGCAGGTAAACATATGGACGTATTTACCAAATTCACTAAATTATACCCGATGAAGATGCCAACAAGCGCAAATTGTGCAAGCAAAATTCTGGACGATTTTATACCGAAATATGGTAAAATGGACGCCATTTTGGCTGATAACGCGTCCATACACAAAGGCAAACATTTCGTAAATAAGATAAGAACATCAGGTATCAAAATATATAATTCCACAGCATACCACCCGGAAAGTAACCCGTGCGAGAGATCGATGAGGGATCTATCCATCTACCTGCGAATATTAACATACCGCAAAAGACATACCTCGTGGGTCACCCAACTACCACTAATAGAAAAAATCATGAACAACACGATCAACCCGAACACTGGTATAGCGCCAGTCAAGCTACACCTAAACCAAACGCCAGCAAGCATTTTACCAGGCTTAAAAAGAGCAATTAACACAGACGAAATGAACGAAATCCAGCAAATACAAGAAGCCTACGAACGCCTAAGGAAACGAGCAGAAACTAGAAATAAAAGGAAGAAAAGATACAAAAAGAAATGGACGCCGAACATAGGAGATAAGGTGCTAGTGAGAACCCACAACAAATCTTCAATGCTTAACAAAACATCACAAAAACTGCATATCCTTTGGGAAGGGCCGGCTATGATCGTTGCGAAGTTCGGTGATCGTTCTTTTGAGCTGGTAGACTATAAAACGAAGAAAAACATAGGTAGATATAACATAGCACTATTACGACCCTTTAAAGAATTGGAAATCACACATACTCAAACCATTACCTGACGCGAACCGGAGTCACTGAACTCATTAATGTACGGCACAGGAAATTAGTAAACACCACTTTGTTACAAATAGAAGAAATACACACGTTTCACAGAAATAAGAATAACGGACATAGAGAGTAAACGCCATGGAATTTAACTATAATATAAACAAATGCTACACCTGGTTATACTAATAAAAAAAAAAAATTTTGTACTTAGAATAAGTTAGCGGAACATACAAGGAGTTAAAAATACAAGTGCCGAAAACAAAAGCAATCACGACATTGCAGTGACGCGAGTGACAGTGTATGAAACATTAAAGGTTCACTATACTTAAAGAGGCAATGTAAAGCCCACAAGACAACAATAAAACATATAATGTAAATAAATAGAGAAAATCAGAGACAATCCAAAAATGCAAAATCAGATTGATAACGTAATGTAAAATATTGGACACATTGAAAAGTAAGAAAATATATAATAATGTATATAAGGGCATAAATGTATAAATGTATGTATGTATTTTATTGTAAAAAAAAAACAACCAAACAAACGTTCTAAAGCTCCTTGCTTGCACTTGCGTTGACGAAGGGAAAGAGGAGAAACTAGGTAACAATTGTCAGCGTTAGCACGTTAGTTAAACTTTGAAGGTCGCGGTTTAGTGGGACTTTCGAAGGAATTTGAAATTTTTCCCAACTTGTGAGAAAAATAGCAATATTCCTCCGAAGGGCATTTGAAGCAGAAACCTCAGGTTCTAAGAGGGGAAAAGATCAATAGAAACTAATACAACAGTAGAGATCATAAATAAGCATAATGGGAATAAAAAGGGAATAAATGATATAAGAAACATAGCTAAAAAGAATATTCGAAATAGCAATACAGTACAAATGAAGGAAAAATTGGACAGGAGTTGCCTTTGGGCACACAGAGACAAGGCAGGAAACACAGAACAATAGAACCGACACCAAGACGCCAGTAAAATATGCGAGGTATAAGGAAAACTCAGCCAAGCATGATAGAATACCGTTATGACGCTGAGAGGTCATACAACCCAGAGGGGCGGAGAATAGTATTGATGCATAGGAACGACATACGGAGGTGACCAATAAGAGAAAATTAAAGAAATAAACTCTGCCAATAAAATGTAGAGTAAACCACGTGATAGGCGTAAAATAGGAAAGGAATAGAAAATGGGCGGTGATAGGAAAGAAAAGCTAGGATAGAAGCTGAAAATACGACGGGCAAAAGAGCGTCACTCTGCTAGTGAGGACGACGGGGAGAAGACGTGTTATTGGAAGGTTACTCCGGTACTGAGTATTGTGATAAAAGTAGGATCAGATGTCGCAGTCCGACTTAGAGTTATGGTCTTGAAGATAGTGCAAATATAGGGAATAACAAGGGAGTTCGCGAAGCAACGTAAAAACATCGTAAAGGGGAAAGGAAAATTAGGAAGACAACGCAAGTGTTAACAAGAGAGCTACGAGAGCCCGGCTAAAGAAAAATAAAGGAATTGAAAGACGGTCAACACGACTTTTCATAACCGAACCCTGAGAAAGAGATCCTGTGGGTTGCGTGTGTTTTGGTATCTACGTCTTGCTTTGTTTTTGGCGGTTATTAGCTAACGTATTGGTTGGGGAAGGGGTTTCTGTGGATTGTATTGGGCTCGTCGAACTGGTGTTGCTTCTTTCCCCAGCTCACCGACGATTAGACAAAACACCCACCTTTCCACCTCACCGTCAAACCTTTCACACTCCAGCCCTAAACAAGCACACATTAGGACAATGAACCGAAAAAGAATCCACACCAAAAGCCATAAATAATTTTGAATGAAATATCTCTAATAACATCTTCAGGGTTGGAGGAATTAGTGTGACTATGGCACGTTAATTCACAGACATAAAAATATATAACAAAGCAAGCGTTCATTTAGTTCTATTCCTGCTCGCTAGGAGATACAAACGCTCTCGACTGTGTATTGCTGACAAAAGATGGCTCTATATAGAATATATATTACAGTGGTAGAAGATTGTAGTTTGTAGTAAGTTTTGTGGCATATTGTAACTGTGCTGTTGAAGTACAATTTAGAGTTCACTTTGTATTGCAACAGTAAAGATAAAAGGTTGCTATAATATATATTATCATAATACTGGACGTGCAAATATTTGGTTTTGAGAATGGAAGCCTGCTAAAGTGATTACATGTATGTGCTTCTTGGAAGATTTATTTTATATTGTTATTCTGCTTGTCAAACGACAATCCTTTTGTTGATAGTTGTGAAATTATTTGTTTCATGTGTCACATTTGCCTTATGACTTTAACGCAGTGAGAGATTCGTGAGAACACTCCATGCATATTTCTAAAACCTTTGTCACCCTTTTAATGTCAGTTAACATACATGTAGTTTGAGATTAGGTCTAAAATCACGTAAGTTTCACTGCTACCATATGTTGTCATAATCATTAAGTTAGTTCACATGGCTTTCTTAATCATATTATTCAACAATTAACTGCAAGTGTGCTGA
This sequence comes from Mantis religiosa, assembly GCA_030765055.1. Lineage (NCBI taxonomy): Eukaryota > Metazoa > Arthropoda > Insecta > Mantodea > Mantidae > Mantis > Mantis religiosa. The sequence continues at coordinate 26,148,604 of CM060951.1, read as the reverse complement.
AATTAGTTAACCCCTTAATGTTTTACTTATAATATGATTATTATTTTTGTGTGTTCTGAATTTCAAAGGTCAATTCTACTAACACTGGAAAAACGACAATACACTAGGCTTAAGAAATTAAACAAATCATTTTAGAGCTAGTGGCTATGTGATGACTTAATCTTTTGTTCCCTTTTTTGGTCAGGACATAAAAACAGCTTCCTATATACAAAAGCAATAAACATTTGAAAATTGAAGCGAATAATAGGAACATTTCGGAAAGGGTTATCTCCACAAAATGGTTGGATATAAATCTAGTCGTTTAGTGAGACCTATATACCTTTAAGGAATATATCTGTTTCCTAGTTTGCCAATTATAAAAACATCATTCAGAATTGCATCGACTTCAGTTGTTATTTACAATATATTCAAGATATATATTCCATTTTATCATGATAATAATTTTAACTCATGACACTTCAGTTCAAAATTGTTCGAACCAAGATTTAAAAATCAATTTTAATTACCTATTTGTATATAAAGAGTATCTATCACAACTACGTTTTAATTTACGTTTTCATCCTTACAAGAACTTAAACTACAATGCCAGCGCTTTTGTTTTGAGTTCTGTTGTTCACATTGGCCTTTTTAAAATGTCAGCCATTTGAATTCAGAGCACTTCAAAACGTGTATTGACAGTTTATCTCGAATACAAGTTTTGGTAAGATACAATATCTACCAAGTAGTGATGGAGAACGTTACAAATGTTTATCTCTAATAACCTGAAGTGAAAGAAGAATGAAGTTTTTAAAGTATAATGAACGAGTAGAGAAGTTTATAAAAATTTAACACAACAGGTTGTTTTGTGATGATGCTCAACTAAAATATCAAGTTTGAATTTTAACTTATCATTTTTGTGTTGTGCTGTTCAATAAACATGTTCACGAACATTTTATAACATCCAACATTTAGTGATATCGGACAATGAATGAAATGATGTTCAAATGAGTTCAAGGTACATCGAGCTTAGAGTTACCGGACATTCATTTTTCATGCTGAGGGAAAACGCCCAACGTTAAATTGTATCAGAAGATGAGTAAAATGATGTTCAAATGAATACAGGGTCCATAGAGCTTAGATAATATCTCCATTCTACGTTTCTCAGCTTCTGTATGACATTACCTCGTGGAAATATAGAGCTGCAGTGGTATATATTAACAAATACTGCAATTACAAATATTTATATTTGATAAAGGAAACCTGCTACTTACATATTCTTGTTTCTCGAAAATTTGTTTGATACTTTTAATGACAATGACGTTGTTTGTTTGCAATTATCCCCAGTTAAAATGAACATAACATGTGTCAGTGCTCCACAACCATTTCCAAAATATTACTGAGAAGCATGTCACGCTTTTTAAAGTTAGTTGCTATTCTTATGTTTGTATGCAATTACGGAAGCTTCACTACTCTCATATGTTGCCATAATCATGACTTTAGTTCACATGACTTCTACATATATTCTTCAACAATTACTACAAGTGTATGCAGTAATTTGACTAACGCTTTGTTGTTTTATTTATTCTATGTTTATTGATTTTGCGTGTTCAACATTTTTAAAGTTGCTCCTACTGTCAGTGGAAATAGTGGAAAACCATTTTAGAGCCAGTCGCTATGTGATGTCTTTTACATTGCATTTTATTCGGTTGGTCAGGACATAAAGACAACTGCTTATATGGGAAAACAATAAACAGGGAATATCTGGGAAATGGTTAACTCGACAAATTGTTTGATATAAGTTTGGTCGTTTAACGTGGCCTATATATATTTAAGAATTTGCCTACCTCTTACAGTTTACCAATCATGCAAACATAATTCAGAGTCAAAAAGGCTTCAGAGGCTGTTTACAGGAAATTCAAGATATATAATATGTTTTAAGAGGAAAATATTTAACTTATGGTACTTTATTTAAAGATCGTTTGTACATAACTAAGGTGAGACGTTTCAACTTACTTTCATCTGAAACAGAAAAGGATCCTTATAGAAAAAGATCTATGAACAACGATCTTGTTGCTTATCTAGCAAAGTTGGCACCAAGAACTTTAATACAATACACCCTCAAGAAAGTACCATATAAATAATAATAATTTTAATCTTCAGAATATCTTATATGCTTAATATGTTTCCTTAACAGATATAAATATGTATAACTTGGGAATTGTTCCTTGTAAGTTCTGGAAACTGTCACGTAAGTAGTAAACAAAGTAAACTTAAGAAAGTCTAGATCGCGTTTAAACACTAAAGGTAGCTATATCTGAGTGAGGAATTAATATATTGGTCTACATTCAAATTCTTGGTATCAGTACCATATAAATGGTAATGAATTCCCTTCACACACAAAATTGAAATCCAGCTTTCACTGTCAATAAACGTTTTGAGATAAAGTACGAGACGTCTCTTTGTTCAGAGTATATAAAAATCAAAGTGTGTTAACATCAAAATTGATACTTAAATACCACAACATGAGACTAGCAAAAGGTAAAGGATAGGCCATAGCTTGCTAATCAGAATATGAAATTCTCTTTAAAGCAAACAAACTGTGACAGCTTCAGTTTTATATGTAGTGATAGCTTTCCGAGAAATTTGCTATTATTGGTTTGAAGTCTTAAATGCTTATATTTTCACAAATGTTACGTGCTGAAACACGTCATCACGTGCTATCGTGTCGTGTGCTTGAGAGCAAAGGAACATCCTCTTTACTTCGTTTAAGGATTAACGTTTAAGGTTTTTACAATGTTTTCCCTCATCCTGAAAGACGAATGTCGGGTAACACTAAGCTCTATGGACCGTGGACTCATTTGAACATCATTTCATACATTCCATTCATCGTCCGACATGACTTAACGTTGGAGGACGTCAATTAAAAAAATTATGTTAAACAACGAACTAATTTTTACCGACCAACAGTCTATACTACAATAGCAGTCAATGAGACGTGATAAGGTCACGTGACCGTGAACTGATACAGGGCAAGCTTATGTGAAACAAGGATTAAACCGTCGAACACACTTTTAAATTTGTCGCGAGGCATAGTTAGGTTGGTAGAACCAGAGTGAAAGAGACAGATAGCGTCCAAACCACGCCGGCGGACTGGCCAGCGCGTGTGCGCAGCGCTAATCACTTGTGGAGAGAGACCAATAGAGGGAGAAAGAGACCGGTCCATGGTGTTCTCGCTACATCACGAATGATCGTGCTAGTTCGGTAACTTTCGAGAAACGATAATTCGGTTATAAAAGCGTCACACCTAATCGAACAGCTCAGTCGTGGAGTGACAGCTGCCAGTCAGTGAATGGAGTTAGTTGCTATCCAATTGTCTATGGACTTGTGAATTGACTATGTGGACGTGTGGCAGACGGCATTGAAGGTTGCGTTCCTGTGTGTTACGTCATTCTGCTGATATCGGAGTTGTACAAGTCTCTTTCTACAGAAATAAAGAGAATTTTGAATTTCTGCAAACTAAACTTTTAATTTATCAGACTTAGAAAGTGACAATATTGAGTTGGGTATCAAGATGTCAAGAAAATCCATATAACCGTAAATATTAACGCAATTTTTATTTTCTAAAAATGGCCAATGATTTTGATTAAATTGCCAACTGTTTCAGATATTTTAAGGGCAAGGGAACACTCAAGAACTGTTGGATTGTGAGTTTATGTACCAGTGTTCACGAAAATGCATTCTTCTTCAAAGGAAGTATCAGGTTACTCCAATCTGCATGAACCTAGTTCAAATATATTCTAAAGTGCAACCAAATGACGTGAGCCTGGTGTATTATAATTAGTTTTGTTGCTTCATTGTAAATACCAGATTTTCTAGAGTTATTACCGAGTGCGATAGTGGTATCGTATGTGTCCCGCATTTGGATGGTCGGAGTTTGTGACCATAGATTTTCCGGGTTACCAAGTGAGTGTTAGAAAAGAATATTTATCTAACAACATCCGTTCATTCTCTAAATCCAATCTTTCCAGGTAATGAAGTCGCCGCTGCAGATAAAGTACAAATCGATTGTTTATTTGACTTTCCTCATTTGAGTTTTGCTGAATATCTGTGCTTTAGATACAAGGGAGCTCAAAAAATATGTTTCCAGAACATAATCAATAATACATTTTGGATAGAATGCAATTCCTCCTCTACCTACTATATACGTGGTACACAAACTATTTTAACACTAAGGAAAAGCACGAGGAACAAAACCTACACAAACCTGCGGTTGTAATGTCCCGCGTGTTACCTGAGTACATGCGACAATAGTGACACCCAGTGGTAGTCTCACGAAATACGAAGTACATGTATGTCGCTACAGATGACGCGCAAGTAGAAATTGCAAAAGCAATTTCAAAGATAACCCCTAACCTTTTGCAATTTCAAAGATAACCCCTCCCCCCCCCCCAAAAACACTCCTGCCCGAAATTTTTCCAGATGGTGTTCAGCGCCGCATCTGAATAAAGCAAAAATAAGACTGCCGCAGAGGTTACTACAGCAAACCAAACAAAACGTTTTGTACATATAACTGTAATTGTGTTATACTCTATGTAATATGTGTCTTAAAGTATGTTATAGATAGATAAATATTTTAGTTATCTGTCCAGAGATGGCAGCACAAGTAAGCAAACTAAGTACAATTTTTAAATCCCCATTCATTGTTTTAAGAAAGCAATGCTCTTAAATTTACTACCGATTAGGAACAAAAGTGTATTAAATTGTATAACATAGAATTGGACATTTAAGAGAATATTTAAGCACTGTCATTCACAATGGAGTGATATCGGCTACTAACATCGTTTCGTGTCTCAACCGTCTATCTACGACAGCATACAGTAACAATAACAGTAACACCAGTAATAGTTGTAAAGAGCTTGCGGCTAGTAAGCAGCTCAGCTTAATCCTTTTGCAATAACGATCAGCATTTGTATAGCAATCTTCTGCTGGGAAATTATGGTCATCTCATTCATTGATATTCATGCAATGGTTTATCAGCATGTTGTACCTGCACACACATCAGTAACTGGACAATACTACAGGGATATCCTGAAAACATTGTAAGTCCATATCAGGCGCAAAAGACCGCATTTCCATGAAGCAGGCGCGCAATGCAACTGTAAAGGTCACTCTAGAAAATTGGAAGTCTGTCTGTGAAAATGTGAATGGGATACAAGAAATGAACTGAAAAAAGACTGCTTAATTGATGATATGTTGGACAATTTAATCATAAATTTAAAATGAAGTGACTCTTAATCGTCGATGTGTATTTGTGGTAGTGCGCAGACGCTGCATACCCAATGCTGCCAATCCGTGGCCATTACTAAATGCCCCAGTCCCGTGTAATGACTTAGGGAAATCCGTGCTACATCCGTGGATACATTACATTTAATCTATGTACAGCATATTCAACAACACTCAATTTTCATTTTGTTAAGAAATAGATGTGGTTTATAACGTTAGAGGAACGATTATGTCCCAATGTAATTGATGTACCGTAATTTATAAATCACCTGGCCCTTTCCTTACTTCGAAGCACAGAAGTAACTAAGTGCACAACTATACCTTGTATTGAAGTTGGTTCATAAATTAACCATTTTTATGTTGCCTTTTACTCTGTTCTCAAATTCTCTGTTCCACGTGGTATTAGGGTCACAGCAAGTACGAAGAGGTAGTAACACTACACGTGGTATTAGAGTGACAGCAACTGTGAAGAGGTAATAACACGGTAGTTCTGGAGGGGGTAAATTGCCCTGCAAGGGAGGACGGCGATGACAGGAGTAAGACATTGTAAATCTTACTGCCAGATATGACGATAAATTGACTCGAAACGGATATGGAGAAATAGTAGGTCGCATTGTAGAGCGAAATGTAATACGTAAATCTGTAGAATATTCATATGAAATGTTTTGTAAAGAGTTATTGGGATTGAATAAATCAATATCGAAGGAAGCTGCAAGAGTTAGGTTAGGAAAGGCTGGCAGAAGAGATATAATGAGAGATGCTTAAAATATTGGTACAGCTGTATAGGAAAAGAAGATGGCAACTTATTAAGTGTGTTTAGGATAACAAAAATGAGCACGTAAGGATAGCTTTTGGGCAGGATTGGGCAGGATGATATATGGTAAGATTTTGGTTAATGGTTAAAAACAGAACACAGGATATAGATAGCCAATCGGTCAGGGAGGGGTAATTGTTTGGCAAGAGATCATTAGTTATATATTTAAAATATAAGAAAAATTGGGGAAGAGGAAGTTTTACAATTTAATATAATAGTTATAATAATGACAGTGATAAAGTTGATAGGATAATGATAATGATAATAGTAATGATGATGATGACGACGATAAATCCTGATAATTACACCTGGAACGTAACGTTACCTTAGCTTTAAATATAAAACTAAATTCAAGTTTAACATATGTATATTCTTAACCAGTGTCACTGTGAGGACGTCGAAATTGTTTTAACCATAATTTATAATTTAATAATTTATGGCATTTTTCCAAAAATTTCCCATGTTCACTTTGCGGCTTATCACCAAGCCTATTCACAAGTTCGTACGAGCCTTTATAAACGATATTGCTTCTTTAGTAGCTCTTCTTTTGGGTGTACAAAATATTAAACTCTTTTCATAATAACTAATTCCATTTCTGGTACCCTATGATATTTTCTTCTTCTAACTTCTTCTGTCTAGTTCTTTTAAAAGTTACGGCACAACCTTTTTCTTCAATAAGTTGAATATCTCCTTTCAAAGTGGTCGAAAACTGTCAAGAACAAAGGTTAATGTGGGTTCCCAGCCATTAGTTCATATGGTCGCGAGCATTGTTGCGGCCGGACGCACAAAGGGACAGATAGTGCAATGCGGAGATGAAAAGTAAGCCTTATACTTAAACACAATTAGATAAATCAAAGGTAATTAACTGTTCGAAACATAATCTATGTGCAGTCTAAATTTGCTACAAGAGTGATAAAGTTTTAGAATTGCTATTTTTGGTATAAATTTGAATCGTTGGTAAATAATCTGAAATTGAGTAACAGGCTACCAGATTTATGCATTGTTTTATATTTGTATTTACTTCTAGGAAACACATAATGACAAGTTGTATCTCAAGTTATCCAGGAATTCTGACCATAATGTTCATACGGAACATGAGTTTACACTATCTTTTTATGTCACACTGTTATACATGATTTTATATGTATAAATATGAGATCACCAATTACTACGCCCAAGACTAAACATCTGGCATAGACAGTTCACAAATTTTCAACATGATCTTTTTTTTTTAAAAAAAAAAAAAAGCTTCCTTGCATTTAGTATCTGAGCCACATCATATCTGTGCAGTAATTCTGCTTCAATTTATCTATTTAATTTGTTTCCTGTTAAATTTATGGCACTAATATATGCCGTGTTTTTCTTACAATACATGTATGTTTAGGGACAGTTTCTAATTAATTTAGAGATTGTTGAGATAGGAAAAAGTGAAACATTTTAATATTTGTAGCAACGAAGTGGAAAGGGAACAAGGACTATCTACCACTGATGTTTCTGTTCTGATTAAATTGTCACAAAAACAGTTTTAGAAGCAAGGAGATGGTGTGCAGTTCCTTCTGTAACTAAAGACAAAGCGTCAACTTACACTTCTGGAGTACAAGAGTATAGTCAAGTGAACACTGGAAAAATACCTAGACATAAAGTAACGCGTCTCTGTCTGAGATTGACTCAGGAACCTTCCGTGGCCGGGAACTAAAGCTACCACACTTTAGCTCACTGTATCACTACAGGGAGTGACATATGCCACACAAACAATGGAGATCTGGAAGTGCAAATAATTTATATGAACCCACGCCTTTAAAACATCGACATTTACGCGATATTCGTTGTTTTTACTTAAAATGTTCGATGAATATCTCAGAAATGTTTAACTCCAAAAATTGATTCACATAAATTTGGTCGTTTAACCAGACCTATATACCTTTTAGGAATTTGTCTTCTCTTAGTTTACCAATTAGCAAACGTCAATTCAGAATAAAAACTACTTCAGAGGACATGTACAAGATATGTGTTCCATTATATCATGAATATATTATAATATGTCAACTTATGATAGTTTAATTCAAAATTGAGGCAACTTTTGAAAGTCAGATTTGGTTAGCTACTTGTATAGAAATAGTATCAAAACTTTTATTTTATTTTTGTGGTGCATCCTTATAAAACTTTAAGCTACAATACTAACTTCTGTTGTTTACACAGACCATTACAAAATGCCAACCATTAGAACTCAGAGCACCTCAAAACGTGTATTGACAGTCTCAAGTCAATACCTAATTTTGGTAAGATACAATAATCATCAACTAAGCTATTTGTCTGATGATTCTGGATTTCTTAAGCATGAAAAAGTGAGTTATTTCATCAAGAAATCAGGGCCATGGACAGGAGATATCAGGGTCAATGGAATATTTCTAGCCGACTACAGTTGTTGCTTGGAAAGGGAAGTTCCTTAATCACGACTTAAACGTAAACCAGCCAATCAAATTTCAAGCAAGAGAAAAGTAACGTAACTCCATATTTTACAGATACACACTTATTTCTATATATTTATAGAATCAGAAATTCTGCGCTTTTATTCATTTTATAACGCACGACTTTTGCATAGAAGCACTAATTCCAAATTACCATTTAGTGATTTGTGAGAGATTCTTACGTGATAGGGAAAAATGAACAGCAACATTCAATTTGGCAAACAGAAATTAATTACAAATATCTTTAGATCACAAACTAGCAAACAAAAGTTACATTTTGCAGTGTCAGTCAAAAACTGTGTTACATGCTAGTAGCTAAATGCAGTGTACTGTATTTTTATTTACTTATGGAAAGTCACAATGACAGGTTCATGCTCAGGTATTCCTGTTTTCGCCCGCCTCTGTAGCGTAGATGGTAGCTGGAAATGAATAGCAACTGACTTTTTGGCAAACGGTTATGGAATTTTCTCCCAAACATCACACTGCGTTAAATTGCAGTGATTATTGAACAGATACAAGTTCCAACAAAACTCTACATATGGAGAAAATGGGAATATAAATAATGGAGAAAATGGGAATATAAATAATGGAAAAATTTAGGAAATGTGAAAATATATATGCAACTTAGAAGACTTCATTTCTCAAACACAAGTATTTGTATGCCTAGTAGTGCCCTAATGTACACCCTTGCAATACTTTGTTTACGTGAGGTAAAGGTTAAGTCAAGTATAAACTAAATTTGAAGAACACAACTGCAATCCATCGTAAAGCGTACTAAAATTCACAATCTTCCATCACAGCATTATATATTACAGGTAGAGCCATCTATGAAGAGCAATAGATACTCGCTAACAGGGTTCTATCTCCTAGAGGGTAGGTATACAACTAAATGAGCGTAAACGGTACCTTTTACCCACTCTACTACCCATGACTATTTTCCATTCTGCTCCAAGTTTAAACTTTTCAAAGTAGTTTCATTAAACATATTTTGTGTATACTTGAGTACAACTCTGGAGTTAATGTTTAAAAAGTAAGTCCATATATTTGGACTTTAAAATTAACATGAAATTACAAGAAACACGGGTAAGGAGCTTAGCACTATCAGATATGAAAACATTGAAAATGTTAACCCAAAAATAACGAATAGTTCGGAAATCGTCACTAACATAAACAGCAAACTTCACATCAATTATTTTATATGGATCTCCATTATTTGTGAGTTCCTGTGATGGTACAGTGCACTAGAGCGTTGTTGTTTACTTCCAGGCCACGAATGTTCCATGGGAAGTTCCCTGACATAGATCTTGTGTGTTTTCTAGTGTTCACTTAACTGTACTCCTGTACTCAGAAGTGTAAGTTGACACTTAGCCGTTAGACACAGAAGGAAGTACTCACCATCTCCTTGCTTCTAACATTGTTCTTATAACAATCTAGGCACGATATAAACATCAGTGGCGAATGTTTCTTCTTAGTCATTTGTTTGTTCAATATTTGGTTTATGTTACCCTTACACTTCATTATTATTCATTTTAAAATGGTCCACATATTCACTATCTGAATAATCTTTTAATTTTTTGTGAATTATACCTAAACATGGATGTATTCTAAGATAAACATGACAAATGTAACATGGCATAACCTATAGAGTCAAAAGAAACAGTGAAACAAAACTAAAATAAAAGAGAACCATCGCAAAGAATCTGTCACTTGGATTAAAAGCCGAGGAATACTTTTTCAAAACTACAACGCTCTAGCTCACCGTACTATTGCATGTACTCACAAGTACTACACAAATAATGGAAATCAGTTTTAAACAACCTCCATGGACTTAGTTGTTTATATCATTGACGATTTCCAAATTATCCATTGCTTTTCGTTTAAAATGTTCCATGTTTTAATATCTGATAATGCTAGGCTCCTTTCTTGTGTTTCTTGTAATTCCTTGCTAATTTTAAAGTCCAAACTCAACGACCTACTTTGTAAATATTTATCATTCTCTACAGCCCTGTAGTCAAGTATACTCAACAAAATGTTAAATGAAACTGCTTTTGTAAATGTTTATCTTAAACTTGGAGTAGATAGAAAAACAGTCCTCTGTAGTAGAATGAGTAGACGAAGTAATTTGTCTAAGATACATTAGTTTATCAGTATAAAATTGTACAATTAGGTAACGTTCAGTTAGTTGTATTCCCGCCCGGTAGGACATACAACACTTTTACCGGGTGTGTACTGCGGGCCATAGATGGCTCTATCTGCAATATATGATACTGTGAATGAAAATTGTGATTTTTAGTACGTTTTATTACGTATTGTGGCTGTGTTATTCAAATTAAATTAAAACTTGAATTGACCTTTACCTCATGGAAACAAAGTGTTGCAACACTGTACATTAAGGCATTATCGAGCATACAAATATTTTGCTTTGAGAAAGGAAGACTCCTAAGTTGAATATATGTCTTCACTTTTTTTTAATCCTGTCATTAAGTGGTTAAGTCCGTCTAGGGCAGGTACACGAATGACACACATCGTGCTGACCCTCAGTCAGCCGCCAGCTACTTGAATGAATGAATGAATTCGTCTTTGTTAATTATTCCCTTTTCGTTGGGTTTCAGAATTTTGTAGAAACCTGTATCTATGTAATATCCATTTGATTTTGACGCATTATGACGTTTGTGAGAAGACTCCCTAACCATTTAAAAGAAATATTTGTTGCTATTCATATGGTGTGAGATTTGGGCTTGAATCGCACAAGTTTTACTGCTTCCATATGTTGTCATAGTCATAATTTTTATTTTAGACTTTTTTACACTTTTTCTTCAACAATTACTACCATTGTTTGCAGAAATTAGCTAACCTCTTTGTTGGGTTACTGATTTTACGTTTATTCTTTTTGTGCTAACGATAGGAATTTTGTGACAGGTAAGCCAATAGCAAGAGAAATCATTCTACTGTTAAGTTGTTCACCTTTAGGTCATTGTTTCAGAAACCAAAAAGAAAATGAAACTAAGATATAGTTTGAACCAGATGGAAAAGAATAGAAAAAATATTGTGCTAGATATCATAATGTCAATTCTAAAGGTTGCTGCAATACATTTTTGAAGCAGAGGTAAGAAAAAAACTTACAGGTATGACAATTTATAGATTCTAAAAGAAGCTGTACTTATACAGATAAAGTTAATTCTGGGTCAAATCCAAAATTAAACTTCCTTGTACTAAGCTTAAAGAGACTTGGAGTTTTTAGACAATGCAGTTAATTCAGTTAAGTCAAGGAACAAAAAGGTTGTAACTACAAGCAAAATAGTAAAGAATAGAGGAACTAGTTGAACTACTAGTCTAATAATGCAAGCAAAATTCCTAATTTAAACAAAGTATTAGTGATCCAAATGGTAAATTTCAGAACCAAAATTCGAACCTTTAATTAAGACAATTGAGAGTAAAGAATACGGAGTGGTGTGGTAAATGAGGAAAATGAAACTGTCTCATTGCAGATAATTGCAGAGTATATTATAATCATTTAGCAGTTACTAATTCTTTTGTCTTCAATGACGTTAGCTAAAGTAGGGAATGAAGTTAATAGATAATTATCGAACTTTTGTATATTACAAATTGATCACAACAGAACCTCATGAAAGTCGTGAAATATAACGGCCACGCCGTGGCTCAGTGGTTAGACCGCTTGGCTCTCACCAAGGCGGCCCGGGTTCGAACCCAGGCGACCGCAAAGTGAGATTTGTAGTGGACAACACGGCGCTGGGGCGGGTTTTCCCCGGGATCTCCGGTTTCCCCGCCATCTCATTCCACCGGTGCTCCATCTTCATCTCATATATCATCAATGTCATCACCTGTGGTGCCGTATGTAGTAAAAGCGGGCGTTAAACACTACACATACTATACGTGAAATATAATGTTAAATACATAAATAATAAAATTATACTTGAAACTGAAAGCACAAAGTAGATTACTACATTTAGAAGTAACAAAATCTTATGGTATTTAGGTACATTCTATTAGCAACCCAAAAGTACCATTCAAATTTGAAAAAATATTATAACTTTATCAAAGAACTATAACTGCCAATCAAAAAATAGAAGACCATTTCAGGTTACAATTCGATTTTGCAACAAACATTGCTCCGCATTATGTCAACATGATTTTTCTTTAAGATATATCCAAATTGATTCAAGAAGAAGGGGATCATTTGTCAGAAACAGAATGGTGTCAAGTTATTGAGCTGAATGAAGTAAAACCACTAATCTCCAAGCACAGCAGCAATACACCAGGAGCAGATGTAGTCAGCTATCAGATGATACAAAATATATCAGACAATACTATGGAAATATTAACTAGTGCACTTAATTGCATTTTAAAATCTGATAAAGAAATGCAGTATTCTGAAAGAATACTAGAAAGAAAAAGCTTTATATCAGACCCATATTGAAACGAAATAATGATTTGAACTAAACAAACAGATATCACCCAACTGCATTTCCTTGTACCTCTTCGGAAATATTTGAAAAAAGTCCTGGCTAACATAATCATCTTTTATTAGTAAGGATGCAGACTGTGGACGTAATTTGGATTAAGTTCAGGAAAACATTCGCTAAAATCGATAGCTTAGCTACACTATTGCTGAAATTAGTTCTACGTTTCTGAAGAATAATTGTTTATTAACAGTAAGCTTATACAATATTAAAGGTCAGTATGCAGTGCAATCTATGTTATTAATGGAAAATGAAAACAAATTAAACTACGTTCAAAATGAAAAATGCATGATTATGTTGATGATCGACAGAGAAATTACTCAACATCCTAAATATCATTGCTGAGAGAAGAGAGTAACTATTCTCAGATTGCCCCAAGGTTCGTCCTAATGTCTTATTTTATATATTATATATAGTCTAAATCTGGAAAAATTTCTGATTAAAGAATTTCATAATCTGGAATTTCTAGATAATTTACTGCTGTACACTTGCTGTACAAAACATAACATTGATCTAGCCTTAATACAGTTTTAAGAGAATGTCTACAATATAGTAAGCCATCCGGAAGACAATGGAATAACTTTGAATGCAGACAAACTTATTTGGATAATTTAAGAAGAAGTATTAACACTGGTAACTATGATATAGCATCTAGATCTTATATAAATGTCATGAGACTCAATTAGGTACGCAAACTGACTTGGAATATTCACATAAAGAGTAGCATTCAACAATTAAATAAGGCCTTTTATGTATTTAAACATATCTGTGAAAGAAATTATACGTATATTTACACTTCCTAACATCTTCATACAATAATTTAATAAATTGTGTTATAAAATATGGAGCATTGTTTTCGGTAAGCTTCCTATTAAAATTTAAGTAAATTAAACCTTGCCATATAAACATTTTAAGCAATATTATGGGATCAATAGAACCCGGACACTAACAGTAAAAGAACTTGGAGGAATACCAATTAAACTAATAGATGTTAACCTTCTATAAAATTATAAAAATGTTGGGGTATTGTTAATTTAGTTAATCATCTCACATAAAAATGTAGAGGCTTAAGTATCTACAAGAGAGATAAAATAATAAAGTTGATATTTTTGGCATAAATAAATTGACTGATACTTAATCTAAAACTGTGTAACACTCTACCAGCTTTACGTATTGCTTTGTATTTCTATTTACTTCTAGGAAATAAACAATGACAATTAGGAGTTCATATTTTCCAGTGATTATGGTGATAATATTTTTACTGAACATAGATGTACACTAGATGTTTTACATAACATTGATTTAAAAGCTACACATATTACATTACCAATTACTATGCTTTAGCCTAAAGAAATAACAATTATTTACCTAACTTCCAGCGTTAAGTATTTGGAAAACTGAGTTTAAAAAGTTTGAATGTGATCCCTACTTCTCTTTTGTTCATGCTTTTCAGAAAAGCTTCCTTGGCTTTATATCTGAGTGATATAATTTGTGTATGAAAATTTTGTTTTATTTTGCTTTCTATTTATTTTTGTTTTAACAGTTCAACTTCTGCAGCTAGGCTTACATTTGTCGTGTTTATCTTATAATACATTTATGTTTAGGCATACTTTATCATTGTTTTAGAGACCATGTTAATTTGGAGTTCCAAACACAACGTCCTACTAATTATTTAACTGTCATTTCAGACTTGTATTCAAGTATATACACCAGAATGTTTAATGAAACTACTTCCTTTTGTAAATCTTTATTTTTATCTTGGGGTAGTAGAGTGGGTTGAGAAATTAGTGTGACTATAATATATTAATTTACCGACATAAAGATGTATAATATACGTAATATTCCTGTAAATGTATGGCCTGTCCGCTAGAAGATCCATGCATTTCACTGACTGTTACTGCCCTCCATAGATGGCTCTACCGATAATCGTATATTATACTGTGGAAGAATATTGTAATTTTTAATATGTTTTATCGCAGATTGAAATTATGTTGTTCAGATATAACTTAGACTTGACTTTGTATTTAACCTGTTGGAAGAAAAAGTTCAGCGGTGTACATTAAGGCAATAGTGTACGTAACAATTTTTGTGTTTGGGAAGGGAAGCCTATTAAGATGGATACATCTGTGTAGTTCTCCCAAATTTGCTTCGTATTTTGAATATCATTATAGGATTCGCTGATTGGAATTTTGTTGGAACTTGAAACAATTTAAAATTAAGAATTTTCATACTGTATTTTTCAACTGTCTGATGAGCCTGATAATATTGACACAGTGTGTCGTTTCTGGGAAGATTCTTTAGCAGTAGTCAGTTGCTATTCATTTGTTTGAGATTTGGTCTGGAATCACATAAGTTTCACTGCTCCATATGTTGGCGTAATTATGAAGTTACTTCACATGACTTTCGACAGATATTGTTCAACAAATTATTACAAGTCTTTGAAGAAATTAGTTATCCGCTTTGTTGTTTTACTTATTCTCTGTTTATTCTTTTTGTGTATTCTTAACCAATAAAGCCGCTTCTACTGACACTGTAAATAGGACAATATAGCAGACTTAAGAGTTTAGTATAATCATTTTAGAGCCAGTTGCTATGTAATGTCTTTGAGATTGCATTTCTTTTGTTTGGGCCCAACGTAAAAGCTACCTCCTATACGGGAAAAATAATTATTTGAATCTTGAAAGAAATAATAGGGAATGATTAACGCCACGAAGTTGTTTGATATAAATTTAATGATATTTGAAACGGTTTCAGAGACTACAGATAATTCAATGTATATATTCGATTTTACCGTGAAAATATCTGTAACTGATTGTACTTTAATTAAACAATTAATTGAGCCGAAAAATTAAATTTACGAAAACAAGAATATAATTTTTGGCTGTCGCTTAAAGGTTAAGAGAGATTACAGGACACGTTAATATGTCCATATCCTGTTTTGGCAAATGGTTGAAGACCAAACTGTAGCAGAGAAAGCTGCCGATCAAGATGATGTTATTAGGACTCTTAAACAGCAAACCTTCCTCGTCATGAACATAAGTACATCTGCCGCAATTCGTTGTTTCTTTCAAGATCTAAGTAAATGCATCTAATTTTTTTTTAAATTTTATACAGATTGTATCTGAATTTAAAGCTTACTCCGCGGAGTGAGAATTGTAATTTTGTAAGATGTGCGAAACAGAGATGTCAACCGAAAGAAAATTCATTGTTAGGATTCATGTATATCCTGATACGCATAAACGGAGAGTTACAGAGTTACAGAGTATTTATCAAACAATCAAGAATATGGCAAAGTAAGCAGGTTTACCACTTTATCACTTTTGTGGCAACTTAAGCCTATACAAAGTGAGGGGGAAGCCTTCCCGCCTGTGGCTCAGGTATTTATCCAGGGTTCACTTCCTGGATCAGGAATGGGAGACAGAAGGAGCAAAACATATCAAGTGGAATTTCGAGGAACTTTGAACACTCACATAGTTTACTTTCGTAACCCCTGAGTACTCACACTACAATCGCCCAATTTATCAACGATCAAAATGTGAGACACTTCTATAAATTGGTGTTCTATGACTTAATGTAGTTATATCATTAATCGGTTTCACATCAATATATGTAACGAGGTATTTGTGATTACTGTGATTTGTATTGAGGTTTTGGGATACCCTGATATGGCTGCTCTCAAATACATAGTACATGGAGTATATGACAGCAGTTACTATCAAGTTGTTGATTGTAAAGACATCTTTAATTTACAATTTTATTCTGAATTATACACTTTGAATCACTAAAATAATTCTATTTACTTTCTTCGACGACAACATTTTTGTTCCTACATTTGTTTAAGAATTTCAAAATTTAAACATTTATTAAGGAATATGTAAATGTCTGCGATTTTTAAAAGATAACCCTACCTCAGTTATACAGACGGTATTTTAATTACATACTTGATGCTCCTCTATCTACTGTGTTCGCATACTTACCTATTAAACATACATTTACACTAAATTTGTTTATATACATTAATTTAAAGATATAGAAATTCAGATTATCAAACCTAGGACAACTGAATGATAAATGATTCACACATCCTCCTTTTAGCTTCTGGGAAACCGGGTTTTCAAATTTTGAATGGCATCTTTATTGTCTTATACTTTTGAAACGGTCCCTCTTCTGACATAATTTGTGTGCAAATATTTAATTATATTTTACTCTTTAGTTTTTTATAAAGGTATTAAAAATTACAAGTTTCTATCAATGTATTACATATTACGGTTACAGCCATCTATGGGCAGCAGTTCGCAGTCGCTGAGAAGCTTACACCACCTATAGGGCAAAAGTGCAATTAAAAGAAGATTTGCTATGTTTTTGACGGTTACTTGGTATATTAAAGACACACAACTTTCTCAACCCACTGTCTACTCCAAAGTACTCTTTTGTTCAATTCTTGACTGATATAATTTGTGTGCGAATAGTTTATTCTTTGTATTTCACTTTTATTTTCACTATGGAGACTGCGCCAGTAGTTTACATTTTGTAAGCTGAGCTCGATTGAAACATGTTGATTTAATAGTAAACTCTCAAAAGGACTCATATTGGACTCTTTAAGTTAATTCTGAAATTCTTGTTGAGATATCGGACCTTAGTGCCAATTAAAAACTTTCTGGGCTTCATAGTTTACTAAAATTAGATAAAAAAGCTTAGTTAATTGTTCATTACACAAATTATATATAAGCTAAAGATGCTACAGGAGGGATAAAGTTTTATACCTGTTTCTTTTTACGTAAACTTGATTGGTTGATAAATATTCCGAAAGTGTGTAACATGCTACTAGTTGTATGCATTGCATTGTATTTTTATTTACTTCTGGGAAATACAAAATGGCAAGTTGAAATCCAAGGTATTCCTGGGATTCTGACGATAATGTTTAAACAGAACATACGTTTACACACGCATTTGTTTATATAACACTACTACCTACAGATTTATAAAGTATAGGTATCACGTGACCAAATACTGAGAGATTTTCATTTACGTGTTTACCTTAAAATACGTTTACGTTTAGGACAGTTCATAATTAATTCAGAGACTATGCCGATAGGGATAAAGATGATACTTTTGGTACTTGTGACATGAAGTGCAAGGGAAAAAGTAGCAAATGTGGAAGATGAAGAAACAGATAAAGGAGGTCCATCCGCCAACGATGTCTCTGTCATGTCTAGATTGTCATTTAAACAATATTAGAAGCAAGCAGATGGTGAGTCGTTCCTTCTTTATCTAACGAGTAAGGGTCAACTTACTATTTCGTAGTACATGAGTCCAGTGAAGTAAAGACTAGTAAAATACCTAGACATAACAGTCACGTCTATAGAAATGTCTGGGCTCGACCCATGGAATATTACGTAACCAGAAACTAAGGCTGCCACGCTTTGAGCCACCTCACCACTTGAGAGACAGATATATTCCACACAAATAATGGAGGGCTGGTTAAAGGAGGAAAAGTATTTCAGCATCGGTCTTTAAGATATTAACGATTTGCGAGATATTAGTTGTCTTTAGTTTAAATTGCTCAACACTTTTATATCTTGAGAGTGCTAAGAAAAATTCTTGTGGTTTTTGTGATCCCATGTTAATTTCAAAGTATCAAAATAACGTGCTACATTTTAAACATTTAACCATCACTTCAGACTTGTACTTATACACAAAATGTTTAATGAAATTGTTCATCTTAAACTTGGAGTAGATAGAAAAGCAATCCTCTGTAGTAGGTTGAGTAGAGAAAGTAGTGTGACTGTAATAGTTGATTTACTGTAATAAAGCTATATAATATAGCAAACATTCATTTAGTTTTATTTCTGTCCGCTAGGAGATACATCCTTTGCGTTGTTGTACATAGATGGCCCTACCTATCATATACGATAAGCTGGAAGAAATTTGTAACCTTTCATAAGTTCTATAACAGAATGTAATTTCGGCGTTTAGATTTGATCTATACTTGAACTGGCGTTTACTTAGTGGATAAATACGGTTACAGTAATGTATGTTAATTCAATATTGGACGTACAGGTTTTTGTGTTTGAGAATGGAAGTCTGCTAATTTGGATACATGTTTGTGCTTCTCGCGATTCTGTGTCATACATTTAATTCCATCACAACAACTATACATTTCGTTTGTTGGATCATGTACCCAGTTTTATTGTGCACAACACTTTAAAGTGCTTCTCTCTCTTGTCTCATAAGCTATAGGATTTTTACGTAGTGAGATGTTTGCGAGTACATAACCACTTCCAACAACCTGACAAGCGTGACAATTCTATAAAGGTCAGATGCTATTCGTGTGGTTACTGCTCCCAAATGTTGTCATAATTAGAGATAGGATTTTTATGTACTACATACTCTTCCCCTTTGTTTAGACACAAACAAGACTGATAAATGTCCATAAATTAAAACGTTGGCTATCTTATCTATTTGATCATCATAACATTTTTTTACTTATTTGTACATTTTGTGTGTAAAATTACACATTATGCCTCTTACCGCTGTTCTTTTAATCTCTTTTATGAAATTGAAATAAAGTAAACTCCCGATTATTCAAGATATATGCTTCTTTGTGTGGAATAAAAGGGAGAGAGAAAAAGAAGTTCTTGCATAAGTTTTGCGTTCATTTGAACCAAGCTTTCTGTGTTTGACTCTCAGAGAGGGAGCGTGTAGGCAGCAATAAAGCATTGCACCGTAAACGATAGATTACCGTTCATTCCCAGTTTCCTGTGTAAGGTCGACAAAGGAGGTTATTCAGTTCGTACATTTCAGCATCCTTTGGCAACAACCGTGTTTAATTGAGATGCCTCCAGTAGCGTCATAGTTATCAAAGTTAAAGTCATGGGTTACAATAGATGATTCATTCAGTAATGATGGAAATGTAATCTTCAGCCAGGCTTGTACTTAGAAGGTGAAATGTTCAATAAAATGCAACTCACCCAACATGTGCGTAGTGCCCTGCTTACTACGTCTAGAGCACTACAAACATCTAAAAGGCAAGTTCTTCTATCTCAAATGCAACAGTCTTCATGTGCAGGGAATGCATTCTTCCATGGCAGGTGTACGGCTATGTTTGCCGCAAAAATTTCATGGTACAAACTCCAGGTACCTAAATATCGCGCAGTCTTAGCGAAGTATTGTGCGAGGCAGATGCCTAATGATTCTACGCTCTGAAGAAACTAGCCGCATTTGTGTTACGAGGATACGCTGGTAAATGTGTGACGTCGTATAGGTAGCAGCTATAAATGGATCCCTGTCGATGAAACTGCGGACGTGAAAGAACACTATATTATCAATCTTATGTTGGTAAGCTGGGTGGAACACATCCCGATATACTTTTGTGATTTCTTAGACAGTGTATAAATATACAAATCATGCAAGTGTAGCTATTTTGTGAATTGTGAATTTAAAGTTTTGTGGCGTGAAGGCGTTAAGGAAGACAAAGTTCATATTCCTTATCCTGATGCTGCAGCATACATGCTAAAGGTAGGGACTACATTGCGTGTGTTCTATCAACATGGCCGACCGGAGGGGGTTGCGGGAAGCCATTAAGTATCCCGGGTACTAGCCTACATAGCTAGTAGAAGGTGTGCTAGATCACCAGGCGGCCCCACCGAGGTTATCGGTAGTCTTCCCTGCGGGGTTGGCGCGCGTAAGTGGCGTATCCACTTCCATCCCGTCTTGAGTACAAGCGGGGGGGCTTTTTAAGAAATCAGGTATTACCCTATGTAAAGACCCCCGGAGTATATATTGCTCCCGGGTAGAAGGAGGCCCGGGTCCTTGGTCCTACGGGACCAGGACTAATGGGAGTAGATCCTCTGCACTAACTGTTCTATCAACATATCATCTAATTCTCCTGTCTCGCCTATGGACTGCAACGTGTCGCCGAAGTGCTAAGTAAATACCCACAAGTGAACCGTATCATTTCAAGCACCAAAATGTATTTGTTATGTGCTGCACTTCAAAGAACTACTGCCAAATGTGGAATTGTACCCTAAAACTGTCCTAACTAGGTGGGGTACGTGGATCGAAGATGCCTGTTTTATAGTGAACATTTTAAGAATGTGAAGTCTCTGGTAGATTCATTCCCATCGAAATCAGCAGTTTCAGTGAGAGACGCCCAAAGTGGCTTCAAAGATCCTAAAATGCAGTGCCAATTACCTTATATCCAACGCAATTTTGGATTGATTGCAGATAGTATTTTGAAATTATAAACTCGTGGCATTCCCTTGAAGAAGTCATTGAATATTGTGGAGGATGTTAAAGCCAAGTTATGTTCTGTTGAAGGGATTGTTGGAATACAAGTATTACAGAAATTGGAGTCTGTGATGAAGAGAAACCCTGGCTTCTCGACAATGACTTCAGTGTGTAAGACCCTCAACAGCGAAAAAGTGAAACCTCCAGATTATATCTCTCCTGAAAAATGTTATTCACTTACATTTGCACCAGCAACTTCCTGTGACGTGGGAGACCATTTTCAATATTCAATAACATCCTCTCTGACCGGCGACATTCCACGACAATACAAAACTAGGAGATATGTCTAATACTTCATTGTAAGTCAGAATGAAGAACATTGTGTTCTGCAAAGTGATGCTTATTGGACAGCCAATTTAATTTCCTACTGCACTTTGATCCTTTATCGAAAACCTAAAAAGCTTTCATTTATATTCACTTCACGTTTCCAACTAACTCGTATATTTCCTGGAATACCACTTGGGGTTCTCGTATGCAATGAGATACACACCGTTGGTAGCGACTTACTATGCTATGCTTACTACTTCATAGTTGAACAACTATTTTTAGATTTGTTGATGGAAATTGATCGTTTTTCCACACGAGCCGTGTGTAAGCTATAGTTTGGTTAGGTAGATTGAGCCTGAAAAATTCAGCTGCCGCGCTGTAGCCCACTGTACCACCGCAGAGACTGACATATACTAAATAAAACTGGGAATTGCGTTACAAATATAATTTATATTAACATAGTTCTTTAAGCTATTAACGATTACTGAGATATTCGCTGTTTCTCGTTAAAAATGTTAAAAGCTTTTAAATCCTTATAATGCCAAGCTCCGTTCTTGTGCTTCTTGTAATCGCATGGAATTTGAAAGCCAAACACAACGACCTAGGTCCGTATTCATAGTTGTCACTCTGTTCTACACTATCTTCCGACTAACTTGGTCCGGACCAAAGGCAGTCCAACTTTTTGGTAGTCATAGACGATAAAAAGCCTCGGACGAAGTACAGCCGTGGACCAGCACGAAGCAAATGTTACACGACGTAGAAAAGTGCTTCTGCGCATGCGCGGGTCTCACAGACTGCTAAACAACACACAGTGTACCTACAAGTTTATAAACCTCTGTGGTAGCTTCACAGCTGTTTGTAAACTATTCTTAAGGTTACTGCTTCTGTTTGAGGTTAAGTAACATAGTTTGGTCTGCTGTGAATACGGATAATATGAAGAGGCGTGGTGTCAATTGATACAGCTGTATAGGAAAAGATGATGGCAAGATATTAAGTGTGTTTAGAAGAACAAAAGGTGTAACACATAAGGATAGCTGGCGGGCAGGATTGGGCGGGACGATTATTGGAAGAGTTTTCGTTAATGGTCAAAAACAGAATACACGATAAAGACAGACAAAAGGTGTGGCAAGAGACCATTAGTTAAATATTTAAAATTGATGAAAAATTGGGGAATAGGAAATTTTATAATAATTGAATATACTAATAATGATAGAGATAATGATAATGATGACAAAGATAATTATAGTGATAATAATGATAGTGAGCATAATGATAAGTATAAAACTAAATTGAATGTCAACATACGTATATTATAACCAGTGTCACTGGGAGGTCGTCGAAATTGTTTTAACAATAATTTAGGGCAGCTTCCCAACGATTTCCCATCTTCACTGTGCAACTCATCACCAAACCTATTCACAAGTTTGTGCGAGCCTTTATGAGCAAGATTGCTTCTCCAGTAGCACTTCATTTGGGCGTCCAAAATATTAAATTCTTTTCATAATAATTCATTACTGTTCTGGTCTCCTATGAGCTTTTCTTCTTCTAATTGTTTCTATCCCCTTCTCAGTTTATTGTATAATTCTTTTAAAAGTTACAGCTGAACTTCGTTGTTCAATAAGTTGTTTGGTATCTTCTTTCAACCATTATTTCATATGCAGCGAAACAAGTTGTTGTGTTTGCAGTATTTTTCCTGAGTTTCTGAAGTTATCGCTGTGGATAATATGTCAAAGAATTAAGTGTTTTAATATCATTCCTCTTCATGGATGTGAAAATTATTTTGCTTCTGTGAACTGTGGCAATATCTGATGATTTGGCTTTTATAGGTCTATTATTCAGTATACAATCTCTTATCACTTCTTTTAAATCGAAGGTTTACTTTTTGGCAAAGTGCACAATTTGAAACTAGCTTTTAACCTTTGTATCCACGTGTTTTATATCATAATGATTATGTTGGATGTCTATTAATTAAAAAGTCCAAGTAATAGATTGTTCATAACATCTCTACAAGATATCCTTGAAATAAAGTTAAACATGTACTGAATGGTAATGTTGACTTATATTTCAAAGATAAAATCAGAGTGAAGTCTTCAATGTGATAGTCAACATTTGATCTATGGATTAATATCATTGCTGTAGCAAGTTGATCTCCATGTAAAAATGCTGATTCAACAGTAAAACTCCATACAGATTCATATTTGTCCCAATTAGCTAATTCTCAAATTTATCTTAAGATATTGTAACTCGAATTTAAAAGTGAGCTTCATAGTTAAACATAAATAATTGTGTTAATCAATTGTTCAACACACAGAATCATGTACAGGCATAATTTGCCATAAGGGTGATAAACTTCTAGAACTCCTATTTTTGCTATATCTTAGATTGATTGGTAAATAATCTCAAATTGTGTAAGAGGTTACCAGTTTCATGCGTTGTATTGTAATTTGACCTACTTCAAGGAAATACACAATAACAAGTTAGAATTCAAGTAATCCAGGTATTGTGACGATAATGTTCTTACAGAATATAAGTTTACACCAGCAGTTGTTTATATAACACTGTCATACATTGGTTTAGAAAATATAGATATGAGGTCACAAATTACTACGTTCAACCATAAACATCTGGCATAGAGGGATAAAAATTTTGAACATGATCTTCATCATTTTATTCCCATGGTTTTGGATAAATGTTCTTTGTGTTTAGTACCTGAGTGAAATAATTTTTCCAAGCTTTTTCTTTATTTAGTTGTTGTTGTAATATTCGTCACATTAAAATTATGCTGATAGGTTCATACTTCCTGTGACTTTGTTAGAATATGTTTATGTTTAGGGATAATTCATAATTAATTTAGAAGTTATTGAGATAGGGAAAATGGATGAGGTAGCAGGTGATAGCATTACCACAAACTATAAAACTATAAAAAACTATATAACTATCAAAATGTTTGACGTTATTGTTAATGATCTTAAAGAAAAATTGATTATTACGGCGCTTTTAAAAATGCTGCTA
Organism: Mantis religiosa; assembly: GCA_030765055.1. NCBI lineage: Eukaryota > Metazoa > Arthropoda > Insecta > Mantodea > Mantidae > Mantis > Mantis religiosa. The sequence continues at coordinate 26,124,011 of CM060951.1, read as the reverse complement.
TGCTCATAATCTTCTTTTTCTGTACAAGATTATCTGAATGACAAAGTATCCGGATAATGTTTACGTATATGTGTAAAGTACAAATCATTGCCAATAAATCTTCGATTAATTAATTAATTTATTTATTTACTTATTTATTTAATTTGATTTAGTAATTTGACACGACTGATCACCTGCGAAGCCTTGATTAGTAATGCTCGCTGTGAAAGCTTCAAGTCTTGCATTGTTTCTCAAATCATTTAACTCTTGAAAATAAATGTCTTTAGAATTTCTAATAACATGGTTATTAAAATTATTATCAAAATTCATTTCAATAAATCCATGAATAATTTTGAATGAAATATCAAAAATAACATCTTCGGGGTTGAGGAATTAGTGTGACTATGGTACGTTAATTCACAGACATAAAAATATATAATACAGCAAACGTTCATTTAGTTATATTCTTGCTCGCTAGGAGACACAATCGCTCACCGGCTGTGTATTGCTGGCAATAGATGGCACTACATGCAATATATGATACAGTGGTAGAAGAGTGTGGTTTGTAGTAAGTTTTGTGGCATATTGTAACTGTGCTGTTGAAGCACAGTTTAGACTTAACTCTCTAATTAAATCGAAGAAATAAAAAGTTGCAATAATATACATTAAGATAATACTGGAGTTGCAAATATTTATTTTTGAGAATGGAAGCCTGCAAAAGAGAATATATATTTGTGCTTCTCGAAAATTTATTGTACATTCTTAGTTTACTTACGAATGGTTTTGTTGGAACTTTCAACCTCTCAAAATGATAAAAGGTTTGAGATGGCTTGTTTCAAAAGTCACATTTGCCATAAAATTTTAACGCAATGAGGAATTTGTGAGAGCACTCCATCCATATTTCCAAAACGTTTTTTGTTAGTTAACATACATGTAGTTTGAGATTAGATCAAAAATCACGTAAGTTTCACTGCATATATTGTCATAACCATTAAGTTAGTTTACATGACCTTCATACTCATATTATTCAAGAATTAAGTGCAAGTGTGCAAAAATTAGTTAACCGCTTAATGTTTTACTTATAATATGATTATTATTTTTGTGTATTCTGAATTTCTAAATTCGCTTCTACTGACACAGCAAAAACGACAATACATAAGGCTTTAGAAATTAAACAAATCATTTTAGAGCTATTTGCTATGTGATGACTTAATCTTTTGTTCCCTTTCTTGGTCAGGACATAGAAACAGCTTCTTATACACAAAAGCATTAAACATTTGAAAATTGAAGCAAATAATAGGAATATTTCAGAAAGGGTTATTTCCACAAAATAGTTGGATATAAATCTAGTCGTTTAGTGAGACCTATATGCCTTTAAGGAATATATCTGTTTTTTAGTTTACCAATTATACAAACATCATTCAGAATTAAAACGACTTCAGTTGTTATTTACAATATATTCAAGATATATATTCCATTTTGACATGACAATAATTTTAACTCATGTCACTTCAATTCAAAATTGTTTGAAGAAATATCTAAAAATCAATTTAAAGTAGCTATTTGTAGATAAAGACTATCTATCACAGCTGCTTTTTAATTTACGTGTTCATCCTTAAATGACCTTAAACTACAATACTACCGCTTTTGTTTTGAGTTCTGTTGTTCACATTGACCCTTTTAAAATGTCAGCCATTCGAATTCAGAGGACTTCCAAACGTGTATTGACAGTGAATCTCAATACCAAGTTTTGGTAAGATACAATATCTACCAAGTAGTGATGGAAAACGTTACAAATGTTTATCTCTATTAACCTGAACTGAAAGAAGAATGAAGTTTTTAAAGCACAATGAACGAGTAGAGAAGTTTATATAAATGTAACACAGCAGGTTGTTTTGTGATGATGCTCAACTTTAATATCAGGTTTGGACTTTAACTTATCATTGTTGTGTTGTGCTGTTCAATATACATGTCCAAGAACACTTTATAACATCCAAAGTTAAGTGATATCGAACAATGAATGAAATGATGTTCAAATGAGTTCAAGGTACATCGAGCTTAGAGTTACCGGACAATCATTCTTCAGGCAGAGGGAAAACCTCCAACGTTAAATGATATCAGATGTTGACTAAAATGATGTTCAAATGAGTACAGGGTCCATAGAGCTTAGATAATAGCTCCATTCTACATTTCTCAGCTTCTGTTTGACGTTACCTCGTGGAAATATAGAGATGCAGTTGTACATATTTACAAATACTGCACTTACAAATATTTATAATAGAGAAAGGAAACCTGCTCATTACATCTTCGTGTTTCTGGAAATTTTGTTAGATACTTTTAATGACAATGTTTGTTTGCATTTATCCCCAGTTAAAATGAACATAACATGTGTCAGTGCTCCACAACTATTTCCAAAATATTACTGAGAAGCATGTCACGTTTTCTAAAGTCAGTTGCTATTCTTATGGTTGTATGCAATTACGGAAGCTTCACTACTCTCATATGTTGCCATAATCATGACTTTAGTTCACATGATTTCTACACTTATTCTTCAACAATTACTACAAGTGTATGCAAAAATTAGATAAACCATTTGTTGTTTTACTTATTCTATGTTTATTTGTTTCGCATGTTCAACATTTTTAAAGTTGCTCCTACTGTCAGTGGAAATAGTGGAAAATCGTTTTAGAGCCAGCCGCTATGTGATGTCTTTCACATTGCATTTCCTTCGGTTGGTCAGGACATATAAACAACTGCTTATATGGGAAAACAATAAACAGTGAATATCTGGTAAATGGTTAACTCGACAAATTGTTTGATATAAGTTTGGTCGTTTAACGAGTCCTATATATATTTAAGAATTTGCCTACCTCTTACCGTTTACCAATCATGCAAACGTAATTCAGAGTCAAAAATACTTCAGAGGCTGTTTACAGGAAATTCAAGATATATAATATATTTTAAGAGAAAAATATTTAACTTATGATACTTTATTTCAAGATCGTTTGTACATAACAAAGGTGAGACGTTTCAACTTCCATACATCTGAAACAGAAGAGGATCCTTATAGAAACGATCTATGAACAACGATCTTGTTGCTTATCTAGCAAAGTTGGCACCAAGACCTTTAATACAATACACCCTCAAGAATGTACCATATAAATAATAATAATTTTAAACTTCAGAATATCCTATATGCTTAATATATTTCCTTAACAGATATAAATATGTGTAACTTGGGAATTGTCCTTGTAAGTTCTGGAAACTGTTACGTAAGTAGTAAACACTAAAGGTAGCTATATCTGAGTGAGGAATTAATATATTGGTTTACATTCAAACTCTAGGTGTAAGTACCATATAAATGGTAATGAATTGCCTTCCCCCGCAAAATTGAAATCCAGCTTTCACTGTCAATAAACGTTTTGAGATAAAGTACGACACGTCTCTTTGTTCAGAGTATATAAAAAACAAAGTGTGTTAACATCAAAATTGATACTTAAGTACCACAACATGAGACTAGCAAAAGGTAAAGGATAGGCAATACCTTACTACTCAGAATATGAAATTCTCTTTAAAGCAAACAAACTGTGACAGCTACAGTTTTATGTGTAGTGATAGCTTTCCGAGAAATTCGCTATTATTGGTTTGAAGTCTTAAATGCTTATATTTTCACAAATGGCACGTGCTGAAACACGTCACCACTACCGCTAAATCACGTGCTTTCGTGTCCTGTGCTTGAGGGCAAAGGAACCTCCTCTTTATTTCGTTTAAGAATTAACATGCATTTCAGATAAATTAACTCTGCTGCGTAATATATTTAATTCAAACAGTTACGAAAATATAAGTTTGACAATTCTCTTCCTACATATAAAGATATATCATAATGTTAAACGTCCGCCTCGGTAGCGTAGATGGTAGCATGTCCGCCTCACGTTCAAGAGGTCGCGAGTTCGAATCTCGGTCAGGGTGAGTTACCTGGATAAGGTTTTTTCCGGGGGTTTCCCTTATCCTGAAAGACGAATATCGGGTAACTCTAAGCTCTATGGACCCTGGATTCATTTGAGCATCCTTTCATGTATTTTATTCATCGTCCGATATGAATTAACGTTGGAGGACGTAAATTAAAAAAAAAATCATGTTAAACAACGAACTAATTTTTACCGCACAGCAGTCTATACTACAATAGCAGTCAACGAGAGGTGATAAGGTCACGTGACCGAGAAGTGATGAGGGGCAAGCTTATGTGAAACAAGGATTAAACCGTCAACACACTTTTAAATTTGTCGCGAGGCATAGTTTGGCTGGTAGAACCTGAGTAAAAGAGACAGATAGGGTCCAAACCACGTCCGCGGACTGGCCAGCGCGTGTGCGCAGCGGTAATCACGCCGAGAGAGAAAGAGAGAGCAACAGGGGAAGAAAGAGACAGTTCCATGGTGTTCTCGCTACATCACGAATGATCGTGCTAGTTCGGTAACTTTCGAGAAAGGATAGTTCGGTTATAAAAGCGTCACACCTATTCGGAAAGCTCAGTCGTGGAGTGACAGCTGCCAGTCAGTGAATGGAGTTAGTTGCTATCCAGTTGTCTGTGGACTTGTGAATTGGCTATCTGGACGTGTGGCAGACGGCCTTGAAAATTGCGTTCTTGTGTGTTACGTCATTCTGCTGATATTGGAGTTGTACAAGTGTCCTTCTACAGAAATAAAGATAATTTTGAATTTCTGCAAACTAAACTTTGAATTTTACAAACTCAAAAAGTCACAATATTGAGTTGGGTATCAACATGTCAAGAAAATGCCTATAACCGTAAATATTTACACAATTTTTATTTTCTGAAAGATGGCCACTGATTTTGTTTAAACTACCAATAGTTTGAGATATTTTAAGTGCAAGGGACCACTCTCAGGATTGTTGATTTGCAAACACGTACCAGTGTTTACGGAAAGGCATTCTTCTTCAAAATAAATATCAAGTTACTCCGAACTGCATGAACCTAGTTCAAATATATTCTGAAGTTCAACAAAAAGACGTGAGCCTCGTGTTTTATAATTAGTATTGGTGCTTCATTAAAAATACCAGATTTTCTAGAGTTATTACCGAGCGCGATAGTCGTATCGTATGTGTCCCGCATTTGGGTGGTCGGAGTTTGTGACCATAGATTTTCCGGGTTACTAAGTGATTGTTAGCAAACCATATTTATCTAACATCAGCCCCTTCACTCTCTAAATCCAATCTTTCCAGGTAACGAAGTCGCCGCTGCAGCCACAGAACAAATCTAGGTTTTATTTGATTTCCTCATTTGAGTTTTGCTGAATATCTGTGCTTTAGATACAAGGGATCTCAAAAAATATATTTCCAGAGCATAATCATTAATACCTACTATGTACGTGGTACACAAACTATTTTAACACTAAGAAAAGCACGGGGAACTAAACCTACACAAACCTGCATTTGTAATGTCCCGCGTTTTACCTGAGTAGATGCGACAACAGTGACACACAGTGGAAGTCTCACGAAACAGCAAGGACATGCATGATGATACAGATGCCGCGCAAGTAGAAATTGCAAAAGCAATTTCAAAAACAACTCTTCCCGCCCCAAAACATTCCAGCACGTAACATTTTCCAGATGGCGTTCCGCGCCGCATCTGAATAAAGCAAAAATAGACTTTTGCAGAGGTTACTAGAGTAAACCAAACAAAATCTTTTGTACATATAACTGTAATTGTGTAATGCTCTAAGTAATATGCCCTGAAATATTTTATAGACAGATAACTATATTAATTAGCTGTCCAGAGATGGCAGCACAAGAGAGTAAACTAAGTCAAATTTTTAAATCCTCAGTTTATTGTATTCAGAAAGCAATTAAAATTACAACATTAAAAACCTACTTCACAGTAATAATACTGATAAGATAAAACCAGAGGAAAAGTCAGGCATTTGCAAGATTAAGTGTAAAGACTGTGAAATAATTTACATAGGGAGAACAAAAAGAAACATAGGCACTAGAAAGAAAGAACAATTCAGGCACTTAAGATACAAAAATATTGATAAGTCCGCAATAATAGCTCATTTCTGGTTTGAAAATCATGAAATTGAAGATAGCACAGAATTAGTAAAATACGTACAAAAACATAGTGAACTCGTCATATGGGAGAGAATATACATAGAAAAGCATAAAAACCAACTAATGAACTTTGAAATCCCGCCAGAAGAGAATCCCACATTTAAGTTCATCACTAAATCAACAGATGGCAGCAGCAACTCCAGAATTACGCACTCCCACCACACCACTGGATCAAGCTTTAGTCGCATAAGAGCAGAAGATGCAAACGATGATTTGCGAAACATGTCCTCAAAATAGGTACGAAAGTGAAGCAGATGTGTAATAAATACGACTCCTCTAAAAATTAATAATTATTTCGCTTCACTGTGATGTTCCAATACAGTTAAATCTCGACAAATAATTGTGTTAATCAATTGTTCAACATACAGAATTATGTACAGGCACAATTTGCCACAAGATTGATAAATTTCTAGAATTCCTATTTTTGCTATAGCTTAGATCGGTTGGTAAATAATCTCAAATTGTGTAACAGGCTACCAGGTCTATGCGTTGTATTGTAATTTGACCTAGTCCTAGGAAATACCCAATAACAAGTTAAAATTCAAGTAATCCAGGTATTGTGACGATAATGTTCATACAGAATATAAGATTACACTAGCAGTTGTTTATATAACACTGTTATACATTGGTTTAGAAAATATAGATATGAGGTCACAAATTACTACGTTCAACCATAAACATCTGGCATAGAGGGTTCAAAAATTTTGAAAATGATCTTCATTATTTTATTCCCATGGTTTTGAATAAATGTTCTTTGTCTTTAGTACTTGAGTGATATAATTTTTGCAAGATTTAGTTTTTATTAATTGTTGTAGTTATTTTCTTCACGTTAAAATTTTGCTGATAGGTGTATACTTACTGATTTTGTTAGAATACGTTTATATTTAAGGATAATTTAGAACTTGTTATACATCACACTCTAAACTAGAATTTGGAGTGGCCATATATCATTATTGTTGCTGATCACCCACGAAGCTTTGATTAGTAATGCTCGCTGTGAAAGCTTCAAGTCTTACATTTTACAATTTTTAATTAGTTCTCAAACAATTTAACACTTGAAATTAAATGTCTTAAGAATTTCTAATAACATGGTTATTAAAATTATTATCAAAGTACAGTGCACTAAAGCCGTGAATAATTTTTAATAAAATATCTAAAATAACATTTTTTCGGGGTTGAGTAATTAGTGTGTGCAAGATACATTAATTCGCAGACATAAGAATATATATTATAGCAAACTTTGATTTAGTTGTATTCCTGATCGCTAGGAGGTACAATTGCTCACCGGCTGTGTGTTGCTGGCAATAGATGGCTCTACATGCAATATATGTTACAGTGGTAGAAGATTGTAGTTTGTAGTAAGTTTTGTGACATAGTGTAACTGTGCTGTTGAAGTACAGTTTAGACTTGAGTTTTTATTTAACTCGAAAAAATAAGAAGTTGCAATAATGTACGTTTACATAATACTGGAAGTGCAAATATTTGTTTTTGAGAATAGAAGCCTGCTAAATTGAATACATATTTGTGCTTCTCACAAATTTGTTTTATATTCTTATTCTACTTCTAATACAATGATAATTGTTTTGGAACTTACAACCACTCAAAATGATCAAAAGGTTTGAAATCGTTTCTTTCTAATATCTCATTTGGCATAGGATGTCACGTAGGCTTAAGAAATTAAACAGATCATTTTAAAGCTTAGTAGTTTAGTGAGACCTATATACCTTTAAGTGTTACATTTATTTCACAGTGTGAGAGTACGCCAGAGTTTTTACTTCTGTGACGTTAGAACTGAAATTAAAATGTAATGATATTTGAAAGTCGGGAATTAATATATTCCAAGGAGATGAACGTATAAAAATGCTAACTTATTCAGAATTATTGCAGTAGATAACCAGCAGCATGAGAAGGTTCTGGAAAGTAAATGAACGTCTGTTGTCAGAAAGCAGATCTTTGCATTGTGAGAAAGTCTTTTCTACATCCGCTGATATAATTGGAGCATACTTGAACTACGCTAAATCACTGACAGTCAGATGTTCATTGTAGAAAGTAGCAAACGTTTAACTTGATAAACGTAAGACAATCCTTTGTGTCAAAGCTTTTATCAATAACACTTTCCAGTTCCAACTTTTCTCCCTACACTTCTCAAGTCAGATATGACTAGAGTTAGAAAGCTTTCGGGAGTTCACCTTTCTCCTGTACACGTGTGATTTCTTGTAGTAAGTATCAGTTTCACTACTTGTAAACTGTATTTTATCCACATCAAGCCCAGTAGCATCGTCAGTATTCCATGTTTTAACACGTGTAAAACATCACAATAGTTTATCTTGGTGACATATCGGGTAATAAGTGGCAATCATGGACATGCGGAACAGTTTACGAGAGGTAGCCTTGACAGAAATTTCACACAAGGCAGTCCACTTCAGGAAATGTGCTCTAACTTCCCCTGCCACCCTATGAGTAGCTGCTTTCACATTGTTTGTAGCTGCATCAGTCGCAAAAAGTAAGGCGATATCATTTCTGGTTGCCTCAGAACATAAAAAACATCCATGCTCAAGTAGTCTACAAATTGTAGAATAGTCATAGGTCCCAATGCCTCACTTGTACACTTCTCCTGGTATGTGGGTCTCCATTGTACATCAATATATGTAGTGAGGTATTTATAACTTTGTTTTGTACTCAGGTTTTGGGGTACCGTCACATGGTTGCTCTCAAATGAAACACAGAGATTATAGCAATTATTATCAATGATTTGACTGTCCATAAATATTTGTATTTACAGTTTTTTCCTGAGTTTTGCACTTTCAGTCGCTAACATAAATGTATTTACTTTTTTCGATTTCAACCATGTTTCTATTATTGTTATTTTCCTAGATTTAGGATCTGTTATGATGTGATGACTTGGATATTTTGACCAGTATAAAAGGTAAATATGCTATTGAGAAAAGTTTAAGTATTTGAAAATGTTTAATAAAATCAAAATGTCTAGATATCTGTGTTCCTTCAACACGATTATACATCAGTTATACAGGCAGCATTTAAATTACATATTTGCTTCTTCTCTATCTACTAAGTTAGCATATTTACATGCTGAACATGGATTTGCACTAGCATTTGTTTATATGACACTATATATATTGATTTATGAAGTATAGAAATGACATGACCAACACTAATGACAATTGAAAGATACAACATTTAATCAACCTCATTTTAACGTCAGGGATGTCGTGTTTTCAAATTTTGAATGGCATTTCTATTTTTTGTCCCAAAGTTTTCAAATAACCTGTTACGCCTCAATTTCTGACTGACATAATTTGTCTACGAATACTTCATTTTACTTTATTGTTCACGTTTCTTATAAAACGTAGTACAAATTACAGATAATCTACCACTGTATTACGTACTACGGGTAGAGCCACCTGTAGACGTCAGTAGCAATCGAGTAGATTACACCACCTAGAGTGCAAGCAATACAATTAAAAGAAGGTTTTTTTATGTCTATGGTGGTAAATTAATATATTATATACACATTACCTTCTCAACCCATTGTACTATATGACGTTATTCTTTTAAAATAAGACCTGAAACTTTCCTGGCGACGAATATCTTCAAGTTCTTGTTCTCCTCCAGTTACTGGGAGCGGAGAGTTAAGGTGGCTTTGGCCGTTTCCTCCGAGAGAAGTACGCTTAATCGTGATGCTGTATTTCAGTTCAGCTCCTCTTGGAAACCGACCTTAAAATGGAAATACGTCGACTTAAGGAGTACACATTCTATACAGATTGATAATAAAGTTAAGTAGTTAGGTTTCTTTGTCCTAATTTATTTTCTATACTCACGCCATCTCTTGACCTGGCATTTAATTTACTGAAAATAGTGTTTTGTTCAGTAATGATAATATTGATAGTCTTTGTTTATATTTGTGTTATATCCAGTCATATATTTGTGGTTATAACGTTTTATAAATATCCTGATGATTGGAGAGATGTACACTCCCGAAACGTCAATTTGTAATCGCCTTTTCACCTGACTTGTACATTATTCTTCTGTCTACCCCAAAGTCCTCTTTGGCTTAATTTCTTACTTATATAATCTGTGAGCAAATAGTTTATTTTATTTCACTTTATTTATTTTTGTTTTTACTATGGAGCTTAAGCCTATAGGTTTACACTTACAAGAGGATCTCGATAGCAACTTGCTTATTTAACAGAAAACTCCCAGACAGACTGACATTTGTCCCCATCAGCTAATTCTCAAACTTATCTTCGGATATTGAGTTACAAGTTACTGAGTTACAAGATATTGAGTTACAGTGGCAAGTTACAATTTTCTGGGCTTCACAGTTAAGCACAATTAGATAAATCAAATTTAATTTTTCATCACATAAATGACGTACAAACTAAATTTGCCACAAGAGTGATTAAGTTGTAAACTTGCTATTTTTGGTATAAACTTGATTGTTTGATAACCTGAAAGTGTGTGACACGGTTGTACTCTATTTGTATTTAATTCCAGGAAATACACAGTGGCAAGTTGTAGTTCAATTATTCCAGTTATATAGAGGATAATATTCATACAGAACGATTGTTTACAGCGGCATTTGTTTATATAACTCGGTTTTATATTGATTTAGAAAATATAGATATGAGATGTCCAATTACTACACAGAAGTTTCAAGCCTAACGAGATGGCAATAATTTACCAAAACACCTACATAAAGAATCATTGATACAATTTGGGAATGACATCTCCACCTATTTTGTCTCATACTTTTGAAGTACGCTTCGTTGGTTTGATACCTGAGTGATACAATTCGTGCGAGAATCGCTCCGTTTTATTTTTCTTTACTATTCATTTTTGTTTTAACATGGAACTTACGCCCCTAAGTTTATATTTGTCCTGGTCATCTTAGAATACGTTTATGTTTAAAGATACTGTATGGAAAATGAACTACTTTAATATATCTAGCAACACAGTGAAAAGTGAAGGAGTACCAAATGTGGAATACAAACAAACAGATGAACAAGTACCATCTGTCACTGATGTTTCTGTCCTACTTTGATTGTCATATAAACAATGTTAGAAGTAAGGTGATGATGAGTAGTTCCTTCTGTATCTAACGACTAAGGGTCAGCTTACACTTCTGGAGTACAGGAGTCCAGTGAAGTGAACACTGGAGAAGTATCTGGACATAAAGTATCACGTGTATGTCTGAGATCGACCTAGGCCGAGAACAACAGCTGCTACGCTGTAGCTTACTGCACCACTACAGTGACTAACATATACTACACAAATAATGGAGATGGGCTTAAAATAAATAATTTATGTTAGCTTAGTTTATTAAGAAATTGACGGTTTACGAGATATTCGTAGTTTTCTTTTATAATTTTAGTGTTTTTATATCTTGATATGATAGATAATCTCCATTTTTGTGTTTCTTGTGATCTCATTTTAATTTTGAACTCCAAACACAAATTTCTAGATTTTAAACATTACTTCAGACATACTCAAGTATATACAAAAATTGTTTAATGAAACTACATTTGTAAATATTTATCTCGAACTTGTGGTACACATAATAGTCCTATGTAGTAGAGTGGATTGAAGTAGTAGTTTGCTGTGAGGCTTGCAGGTGCTGCCAAGTGAGATAGAATCTTTTGATACGGCATCAAGGTTGCCGAAAGCTGCATTTGGAGTGCTGCATGTACTCTAACAACCGGATGCGAATAATATTTAATATCGCCAACACAATTATTCTGAATTCTGTGTTGCATACTGATATAAAACATAAGATTTGTTTAGTTCAAAATTCATATTTATTGTATTGTCTTACTGCATATGAAGTCATTTCCGTAATATTGCTGGCCTATTTTATGACTTATTTGAGCTCAATGTACGATGTGAATATGTCACTACTACGTTGGCTAAGCTACAAATTTCAATTGATGTTTTAATACTATCGAAGTCAAGCGAAATTAAGTCTGAGTAAAATGTTCATCGATTTGTGAAATAGTAAAGATTTAAATGGCCTGCAAGGACGTATGAGCAGCAAGAAGGAAGGGAAGGGATTTTCATAAAGACCTAGTGCTAAGTAAGATTTAACATGTAGCTAAATTTCCAAAATTTATATCATGACATAACCTGAGTTGTGCCTTGATACATATTCATGTATAGTTAAATTCTTTAGATTAATGTAGCACTTTATAATACATATATATGAAGGTTGTTGCAGATACAAAAGTATTGGTTTCATTAATCTTGTTACTTTATTATTGCAGTAACAATGTTATTTCTTTCACTTCAGCGGTCAAGACCTCAAGCTCCCAGGAATAGGATGGCAGAAATCGAAAGAGCAGAATTGCTGATAATTTTGTATTTTTCTTGTTTTGGTGATGTGCAGTGATCTCCAGGCATCTTATTAACAAATCACAAAGCTTTCTTTTTGATGTATATAGCAATTTAATGTGGCATATCAAATATTTCTTAAGGTTTCAATTTTATTTCGTATCAGTGGAAAATTTATCCAAAACTTTGATGACTATTGTGACCAACATGTTCTAAATTTTTTGAAAAGGTGAAGTTATTTGATGCAGTTGATTGGGTATATTAGTTTGTTTTGTGATAGTCGTTTTAAGTTTAAAATATTTGATTCATATATAAGTCCACATAAGTTAAGTATTATAGAGTTCAAATTACTACAAACTGAGCTTTCCTAAATTATATACATTTTGTAATTGTCATTTGATTTCCATGTGTTTATATAAAATAACTCCAAGCCAAAATGAAACACTATGGATATCATTATGTGATTTCTTCAGTATTTAAGCTTTGTACATTTATGGTGTAGTTATCCTCCCCTGAACAAGATTTAGACATTGTATTTGTTTTGTTTAGGGGGTGGTTAATTTAGTCCATATAATTAGCTCTCATCAAAAACAGAAGTACTTAAACAGTTGCTTATTAACTTCGTAGATATATCTCTTTGCTATTTGTCACAAATCTTTAACTCTCATACTTTTTGTATTAACTGGTATGCAACAAACTTACAAATGTGCATTTTAGTACATTGAACTTTTCCTGGTTAAGTAATCTAAAATAGTGAATTGTGTATTTGCAACGTTTTGTGGCAACATCTGTTTTTGTGTGTGGTGGCCTTTAATTAAAATCTTTGGGCGATATGAATACCTTTTGATATGAATTTTATAATTTTTTCTTAGTTACAATGATCAGTATTTCCAAGAATTAGCTTTTCTTAACCTTATTCATTAGTGAAACTACCTCATTGATAAAGAATGTCACAACTTTTAACAGCAATTAAAAATATGATCTGCGATTCCATAAAACCAATTTGTTCTATCTTGTTTAATGCAGTAATCACTATGTAATGTTATTCTACACTCTACAACAAATGATGTACCTGAGTAACCATCATAGAAGAGATCTGGTGAGATTAGAATTGACTTGAGAATGCTTTACAAGGTTTTAGGTATAATTGTGCAATATAAGAAATGATTAAAGTGTCATTATGTCATCATCATCTTTATATGCCACTTTTACTTTTATTTTAATATTCCACTTATTCTTAAAACACGTACAATATAAGCTGCAGCTAGGACCTAAAAGTATAGCGTGGCTACGTGTCAAATTTGTAAAGCATTATAATGAATAATAGGTCATTAATCATCTTCCTTGTTAACATATGAGGACTAACACTTAGGTCTTCTGCAATATAGGGTTACCATGTTTTATGAATGATCTTGAGTACCCTTGACATTAAAGGCACATAGTGTTGAGCACCTCATGTATTCCAACACAATTTGTGCAAATGGATTTAGAAAAATGACAAGTGAAAGTGACATTTGCATAGCATTGATGTGTTATTCTTTGGTACATCTGTTCTCAACATTTACTTGCCACCGTTTATGAGTAATATTAGTACACAATTTGTGTTATGTTAGCAATTTTAGGAGCGATATAACTTTACATGTGACATGAAATTCACACTGTTAAACATCCTCTCATTGTTCTAAGTTGGAATGAGAACCTCAGACATTGTCACGGAAAAAATATGCATAACCTAATATATGAGCCATCCGTTACATGCAGTGATGCTAAGCCACATAAGAATTTTGAAAAGTAGATAAAACTGCACATTATTTTGCTATATAATGCACTTCTTGTTTCTTTTTACTGAACACATAAGGGAATTATGCACTGTCAAAAGAAATAAAGGTTAGATGTGTGAGCAATTAAATTACACTACTAAATTATTTTCTGTTAACTACTCAAACACACAGTTCCATCACTTTCACTGCAAAACTAAAACTACAAACAGCATTAATAATTCAAAGTATAATATTTCATTGAGCTACTTATGTGACACACATTCAGTTGTATGTCATGGCCTGAGAGGTTTACACTATGCAGAGTGCTCCATTTGCCATCTCAGTCAGAAAGTACATTGCTTAAAGTCTTACCAAGTTAAAGGAAGCCATTTACCTAAACAATTGCTGTGCACATTAAGCAAGTTATACTTCACAGTCAGATGACTACATCAAATGTTCTCTTATTGGAAGATACACGATGCATTAAGTTTTATTTTTGAAACTGCACATTTTCGTGTTCTTCAGCATTCATTACTGCACTTATGCATGCCATTGAGGCATTTAAAAATACAACACTGTAATATTCTTGCGTTGCAGAGACAAAGTTAAGCTTAGGACAATTTTAAATGAATGATTCAACTGTAATGTGATTATTAATTTTCATAATAATTTATTCTGCTATTTTGAATGGTAATTCAACCAAATTGCTCAGAGGTAACCAATCATAGTGCTATTTATGAATTGTATGTCTTCAGTTGCTGACACTGACTCATGTACTAATTTGAGATAATTAATGACATATGAATAAATCACAAATTTCAGCTTTTTCTCTGAATATACTTTTGTATACTTGTGCTGAAAATAATGTATGTACTATGGAGCTTTTCAAATTATTATTAAATGAGCTGCTTTGCTCGCATTTTAAAGATATAGTGATATTTTTGTACATACTCTTCTCAGGTCGAATGCTGGGTAGGTAGTTACACATCCCGAATTTCTTGTCCCTACATTTCATCTCCATTATCATTTCATATCATCTGTCCTCTGTGATGATGTAGGTTTTTGAAAGCAATCGCGACACTTTGATAGGAAGCACCGCAGACTTTGTCACGTGAAGTCTGTGCGGACTGTAGGTTCATCGTTTTGTTCTATGAGGCGCTTTTAAATACAACTCAATGCTATATTTCAATAGCATTAGAAATATTATTTTACGTAGATTGGTATTTAGTGATGACTAATAGGAAGTTCTTGAGATGTTTCAAGTTATTATCAATAATGTGTGGACTGAATACTTTCTCTACTTAAGCTAACAGTTCACGCGGTGTAGGCCAGGGTACGTCTGAGTGGAGGGGGGAAGTAGGGCCTACGTGTGACTGTACTGATCTTAGTTCTTTGATTCGCTATTCTCTCTTATTGTAATGAAAATTATTACTTGGAGCTTTCCCCGCTTTGTATGTCACGCCTCACCATTGGTTTTGAGGGTCACCAAACAGAAATGAAGAGACACGTGCGTATTTGTATGAGCGAGCACAACATAACTAAACCTCAATACACTGTTAAACATTGAGCTGGGTATCAAAATGACAAGGAAATCTCTATAAACGTAAATATTTACGTAATTTTTATTTACTAAAATGGCCAATGATTTTGTTTAAATTGCCAATTGTTTAAGATCTTTTAAGTGCAAGGACCACTCACATAATTGTTGTTTTGCGAGTTAATGTAGCAGTGTTCACGGAAAAGAATTCTTCTTTGGAAGAAATATCAAGTTACTCAGAACTGCATGTACCTACCTCAGATATATTCTAAACTGCAACCAAAAGACGTGAACCTCGTGTATTATAATTAGTTTTGTTGCTTCATTCTAAATACCAGATTTTCTAGAGTTATTACCGAGCGCGATAGTGGTATCGTACGTGTCCCGCATTTGGATGGTCGGAGTTTGTGACCATAGATTTTCCGGGCTACCAAGTGAGTGTTAGCAAGAATATTTATCTAACATCATTCGTTTCATTCTCTAAATGCAATCTTTCCAGGTATCGAAGCCGCCACTACAGTCACAGAACAAGTCTAGTTTTTATTTAAATTTCCTCATTTGAGTTTTGCTGAATTTCTGTGCTTTAGATACAAGGGATCTCAAAAATATATATTTCCATAACATAATCAATAATAAATTTGCGATAGAATGCAATTCCCCCTCTACCTACTATATACGTGGTACACAAACTATTTTAACACTAAGAAAAGCACGAGGAAATATACCTACACAAACCTGCATTTGTAATATCCCGCGCGTTACCTGAGTAGATGCCACAACAGTGACACACAGTGGCTGTCTCACGAAACACGAAGTACGTGTATTACGCTTCAGATGACGCGCAAGTAGAAATTGCTAAAGCAGTTTTAAAGATAACCCCTCCCATCCCAAAATACTCCTGCACGGAACATTTTCCAGATGGCGCTCTGTGCAACATTTGAAGAAAGCAAAAATAAGACTGTCGCAGAGGTTACTAGAGTAAACCAAACAAAACTTTTTGTATATGTAAATGTAATTGTGTTATACTGTATGCAATATGTCCTAAAAATATTTCATAGAGAGATAACTATATTAATTAGCTGTCCAGAGATGGCAGCACAAGTAAGTAAACTAAGTCAAATTTTTAAACTTTTAGTTTATTGTTTTAAGAAAGCAATGGCTTTAAATTTACTGTTGATTAGGAGCAAAAGTGTTTGATATTGTATACCTTGGAACTGGACGCTGAAATAATAAGTTTTAATTGAGCAATTAAGAGAACGCTTAAGCACTGTCATTCACAATGGAGTGATATCTGCTACTAACATCGCGTCGTGTTTCAAACGTCTATCTGCGTGTGTCGCTGCAATGCTTTTATTTTACTTGGAATTTTTGTAAAGGGCTTGCTACTAGCAGAGTCCCTTGTTTATGTAAGTTCAGCTCAGGGCCAGATAACTCAAATAGGAAACCATGAGACATATTAAGGTTCGCGAAACACCCGGGGTCTAAAGATACAGTTTTGAGCGCTGCACGTCAATTTTAAATGTTGTGGCTGCGAAGAGATGTCTCTGTTTACCGGCTGTTTCACGGCTCAGTGTCATAAACTGTCACTTATTACAGGAGCGTGCCAATATAATAAAATGTACTAAAATACCCAATGAATACATAAAAAGAGTGACTGAAGTATTCTAAAATCCCTAAAATTCAACCAATACAGATTGAAATTCCGAAATTATGTGTTTTATTAGCAGTCTGTTCTGTGTATATGTTGGTTACCCTGATGGGATTGTATTTTAGTCACGTGAGGTTTTCGTGGAATTAGAGAATTTGCATGGTGAAATAATATGGCGACTATATCGGAAACGTAAGCAGGATGTACAAGTATCTTGTGAAAATAAAAAGTGTGCTGTGTTTGGCTGCCCAGTTACAGGTAGAAATAAGGAAACTAAACTTTTTCTTTTCCCAATAAATCCGGAAAAGTAAGATACGTTTCAGAACAGGAATAAATAAGCATTAATTTAGAATAATGCTGTACAGTTATTTTGCCACGTGAATTGTAAACTGTATTCTAAATAAATTTCAGCGCTGGTTACTGATTTAATAATGCAGATAAAGTAATGCCTTGCAAAAATTAGCAAATGAAACTCCTACATATAGGTTT
Source organism: Mantis religiosa (assembly GCA_030765055.1). Classification (NCBI taxonomy): domain Eukaryota; kingdom Metazoa; phylum Arthropoda; class Insecta; order Mantodea; family Mantidae; genus Mantis; species Mantis religiosa. Next base: position 26,106,130 of record CM060951.1, on the reverse strand, counting down.
AGATGTAAAATTTGGGTATCTGAACTATAATCATACTTTCATACTAGCTCGTGATTTTTTTAAGATTTGTTACACAACGGTTCTTTGGTTGTGTTGTAAGGGCGTGAATAAATTAAACATAATAAAATGTGGTGTAAGCCCATGTCAGTACATTGGTAATTGATTATTTTTGGTAATTAGTAATTAATGAAAATATCATCTGCATACATAACAGTTTCAGCCATGGGAACCATAGCTAATTTTTATTACACATTAGTTGCATCATTGTATTATATTTGCTGCTCTGGAAAATCACCTGCATACCTAGTATTGGGGTCGTACACCAAAAATTTTGTTGTAAAGATGTTAATTTGAGTATGCGATACGGTCAAGATGTTTTGTGTAGAATCAATTTCATCAGTTTGTGGTAAAGTGCAGTATGCATGTACATGATAAGAGATTTTGAGAACTGTTATATTGATTCACAATTATTTTATGGAGTTGTATGTATATTCTTTATCTTCAGGCAATCACACAAATAAGGGTTCATTAAATTGCCAATGACATAAATTTAAGATATGTTTGTGGTTTATTTCACCACAGATATATGTGTTACAAAGAACAGAACTAGATTGTATAGTGCAGGAATGTCTAAGATGCACTGAGAGGAGTCATGGTAAAATGTGTGTAGACCTGTGGTGTAGACCTTTTTATTTTTAAATTAGTACTGGAGTATTCATTCCAAATTGTAATATACATATATTTCAATGAAAATTATTCTGACATTTTGTTCTAAAGTGAAGCAGAAAAATAAGTTTAAGGGTTTTTTTTTTTTTGTATGTTGGCTTTCAATGTGCCATTAGTGACTGCAAATTATTATAAAATGTATTGATATTACTTTCATTTCATTAATGCAATGTATTACAGTCTAGTAGATCCATTTCTCAGGAGATAATCCATGATTATTTTAGTGAGTGGCCTGCTTCCAATTTTCTTGGAAGTTTTTACTCCCTTAACACAAATTTAAAGCTTCCCTTTTAAATACAAAACACTTAAACTAATTATATCTCTACACATTGTACATTGATCAGATATTGCCGCTTCATATCAGAATAATTGATTTTGCTCTTATTCATATGTTTGCACTATTGGAATGTTATCTACTCTGCACTGGTGAGTGAGCAAGTGAATGAGTGTGCCCATGTGTGGTGTTAATACAAGCACAGTTGTAATTTATAAATGAAAACAAAGCGGTATGTGAAGTTGTAATCTGTCATACATTTAGAAGTACCATGCCTGAGGCGGAAAACTGAATTTAGAGCAGATAATTGATATCCTATATACAAACGTTGTATGCATTTTAAAGCTTGTGTGCATCTAATTTCAGGTATGACAAATGGGCACGTTTTTCAAGAAACCCTGACCTCCTGGCAAAGCAGCCGAAAATGGCGTTCATCTGCGGATGTCATTTTCAACCTGACCAGTTCAGAGATGAACTGCAACAACTTCTGAGGTATAGCGCTATGCCATCATTAAGACCTGGGCAAGCATCTCCAGGGCCGGTCTCAGCAACTATCCCTGACTCTGCTGAAGTAAGTAGTGCCAGTACTGATCATGTTGATGTTTATCCATCCTGCTCAAACTCTGCTACATCCACAATAAGACCTTCCTGTGCTCTCCGTCTTTTTGAACCCCAACTGTCTTCTGAGTCTGACTCAGATGTTTTGGCTACACCTTTAGATTACTCTGTCTCTGAAGATGTTCTTTCAGGTGTATCTGCAGTTAGTACACCTCTAAGTACATCTGAGTCAAAAAGGAGGAGTACGGTTTTAGCTGAAATTAATGAATCCAGGCAGAAGCAGTTGACTCCTAGGAAAAAATCACTTTTTTGCAGATTAACTTCCCTGCGTAAGAAATACTTCAATTTGAAGAAAAGATATAATAAACAGAAATTGACTTTGAAAGAGTTCAACAATAGATTAAAAGATACAGAGTTAAGAATGGCAGATCTTCTCTCAAAGTCCATGTGTGCATCTTCTGCCCAATTTTTGACTTCTGAGGTGAGAAATGCAAAGCGTTTGCCAAAAGGTCGAAGGTGGACAGAAGAAGACAAGCTGCAAGCCCTTGTCCTTTACAAACATTCCCCTAAGGGCTATAGTGCTCTTAGAGCACTATATCCTTTTCCTTCACAGAGTACATTGCGCTCCCTTTTATACCGCATTCCTTTCTTTCCCGGTATAAATGATCACATGTTCAGAGTTCTGCATGAGACTGCATCTCATTTCGATGAGCTGCATTGCATATGTTCCCTAATATTCAATGATATGTCCATTATGGAACATATAGACTACAACTCTAAGTCAGATAGGATCATGGGCTATGAAGACAAGCGCACTGCAGGTGCTTCCAATGCGGTGGCAAACCATGCGCTTGTATTCATGGTCCAGGGCCTGCTTAAGAAATGGATGCAGCCAGTAGCATTCTACTTCAGTAGAGGTCCTGTGAAGGCTGAAGATCTGGTGGAGATCTTAAAAGAAGTGCTTGAAGCTTGTACAAATGCTGGATTGCATGTTGTGGCCACTGTCTGTGACATGGGCACCAACAATGTAAAGACAGTAAAAGCTTTGGGCAGTTCTTTTCAGAATCCAGTCTTTTCATACAGAGGACAAGAGGTGGTGACACTATTTGATCCACCGCACCTCTTGAAATGCACTCGAAACAGACTTCTGGAGTCTGATGTGCTGCTGTATGAGGAGTTTGGAGGCAAACCTGTAGTCCCACTGATAGCATCATGGAAAGATATTCATGATGCTTTCATGGTTGATGAGCCTAGCCCGTTTAGGCTTCTGCATGCTATCACACGACAGCATGTAGAACCTAAAGGTGCCTCAAAAATGAAGGTGAAATTGGCAGCGCAGGTCTTCAGCCATAAAATGGCAGGTGCCATTTACTCCCTTGTTGCCAAAGGTAAGCTCTAATTTTACAAATGGTTCTCCTAACTAATATTTAACAGTATAATCCAAATGCATAAAAGTATGCTAATAGTAAACCAGTGGAGATAAACGGGGGGTATTAACACATTATTTTTCTTAGGTCAAACACCAAGACCGTCTGCCGTTGGCACAGCAGCATTTTGTTCCTTTATGAACAAATTATTTGATAGCTGCAATGGGAGAGGAAAGGAGCCAGGAGGTCCAGGAAATCTAAGATGTGGTGTTGATGTCAGCCAAGAAAACTTGCACCTCCAGTTTTGGGAGGAGGCTGTTGCCAAAGTTGATAGTTTACAGTTTCTGAAAAGGTCTGCTAACAGTGGTGAACGTTCTGATTCCAGCAGCTTATGTCATAAGGTATACCGTCCACCATCTCAAGTTGGCTGGATTGCCTCCTTAAATGGTTTGCGGATTTTGTGGCATAAACTGAAGGAAAAGAACTTCGCCTTCCTTGAAACCAGAACCCTCAACCAGGATCCCATTGAGCACTTGTTTTTTTGCATTCGATCTTGCCGTGGATCAAATGACAACCCAACAGTGGTCCAGGTTCTTGCAGCCCTTAAGACAGCCATTGTCAACAGCATGGCTTTTAGGGATCTCAAGGGTTTAAACTGTGAATTGGAGGAAAACACTGGTGAGGTTTTAAATAATCTTCACAGCTTAGTTTTTGCCGAACCACAGTCTGTTGCAAATCAGGTTCCTAGCTCTGCTTTGCAACAGGATCCTCCAAGTCTCAGTTTAATGGCTGAGGTGGTTGAGTCCTACTCAAACGCAAAGGTTTCAGGATATATTGCCAGCAGGCTTCTTCGTCATAACCTCTGTAACAAATGTCGGATTGCACTCACAACAGACTCGATGGAGAGTAGGCACTTGGGTATATATTTCGAAGAGTATAACGAACAAAGTCCAGTTCTAACATATCCATCTGAGGATTTATGTAGAGCTGTAACTCTTGGTAGTACTCTTGTGGAAGATATGCTCAGTACCAGTAGCCACTTGCCTGGTGTGAACCACCGTGCTACAGAAGTTATGCATGGAAACATAAACTTAGACTGGATTGGGGATGTATGTGTGGATCATGCATCAGCCATGAAAGATGGCATAATCAGCATCCTTGCCCAGCTGTGTATACACTGGTGGTGCAAGAGGCAAAACAGATTATTAGGCATCAGTACCTACCGTGGAAGTACTGCACGACGTCTTAGAGTGTTTCAACATCATTGATGCATATGTAAGTTTGACTTTCATTATTATTTGTGACAGCATGTTTTGTGTGTACATTTATGGAATATGCACTTTGAATATCATAGTAAGATTTCTTCATTATTTAAGCTTAATAAATTCATGCTGTACAGGTTTTACACATTGTAATTTCCTTTTGGTTCATTTAGTTCATATAATTAGCAGTCATCAAAAAGAGCAATACATTAACAGTTGCTTATTAGCTTTATACATATTTACTATCTCATTGCCTGTCATCAAAACACTTTAAACTTTAACTCTCAAGCATTTTGTAATTGTCATGTGTACAGCATACTTACAGAAATATTTTTCATCTCCAGCATTACTTTTTAATACTTTTCCTGGACTAAGTGATCTAAAACATATGAACTGGTAATGAATTTTTTATTTTTAAAGTAGGTATCTGCATTGTTTCCTTTTGTTTGTTTCAGGGAACAGAATCTATTTGTGATAGTGTGATACACTGTGTCTACTTTGAGTATTACTTGCTTCATCGTGTCAATCTACCCCAAGTATGTGAACTTTCAGAAACATCAAAACTGTGGCTGTGATTTGATACAACATTCAGGGACTCCTGCCTGAAAGGTATCTAAACTTGGACGGTTAGGTGCTGATTAGCCAATGTGTGTAATCCGTAAATATGAAAGACAGCTTTCTCTTTGTTTGGCATTTTTCAAATACTTGAAAAGAGAGTAATCTCTTACAACTAGTGATGTGAAGTGCTATGCTATTTCATTTCTTTTATTTGATTGACCGGTTTATCTTTTGGTAAAATAGCACTTGAAAATCCTACTACTCTAAAAGCATTGTACCTTATTGGTGCATAGATATGTTAAAAAGTGTCAGAAATGTAGACATACCTGAATTTGAGTGTTTATGTTATGATTTGTCACGTTATAACCTTTGGTTGTAAAGATTTCCTTAAATGTCAATGTGCTGTTTATATAAGTCAGAGCCATGGTATTAATGAATACCAAGATAAAGTTTTGTAGAAACAACTTCTCAAATTGGAGTTCTCAGTATTTTATGTGTTTAACATGAGGGTGGTGATGAAGAAAGACATACTGGAGTGTTAATTATGGTTTTGGTGTTGGTGGTTGTAATGAGGTAATGGTGACTAACACTAATTTCGTTATTACAAATGTTTAAACCTCTAGGTTATGCCTTATGCTAATTACAATTAAGTAATGATCTGCTTTCCATTCTTTCATTAGCTTTTTAATGAATGTGGTATTTTTCTTGGTGATATTTGTAGCAAGTTTGATTAGAAATACTATCAACTACAAATATTCAGTGCAAATGATACAGTTTAATGTGTTTCTTATCTTTCATAATAATTTATTCTGCACTTGTGAATGATAATTCAACCAAAGTGATTAGAACTATATAAAAATAGTGCCTTTTATGAAATTTATGTCATCAGTTAAATACCCTGACTCATGTACTAATTTGTCAGGTTTTCCTACACTATTAAATGCCATATGAATCAATCCCAAATTACAAGTTTTTCTCTAAATATTCTTTTGTATACTTGTACTGCAAATAATATATATATATATACTATTGAACTTTTCAAATTCTTATTAAATATGAGCTTTAACCGAGTTGCTTTGTTGTCATTTTAAACAGATACTGCTATTTTTTTGTACATAGATGTTGGTGTTCTCATTTAAAATTTATATATACATTTCTTTAGTGGATTTTTTTTACGCTTTTATTCCAGGGAATTTTCCACATTCTGTGTACAAAGAAAACAGCATTTCACATAACCTTATAGTTTCCTTTCCTGTTTTCCTGTACTTACAGTCAGTATTTTGGTGTTAAGAAGATTTGGAATGAGGCAAAGAGAATACAGATATGTTGTATAACCTCAAGATCATCTTGAGTGATCTCACTCTCTCGTTTATTAAAGTTGTAATTGTTATTAAGGATAAAAATATTATTTTTCAACAGGAATATTAAAGATATACTTTATGGAAGTCCTAATTATTCATATTTAACAGGAAAAGTTCAAGTTGACAGATGAATTCTTGAGATATTATTTTCATAAATTCATTGGACAACTTCTTTCGAAGTCCCATTTCGCACACTGATGAATAGTTTATCGCACATTTCCTCAGCGTATTTGACGCGTATTATCCTAATATGAAATAGTTGATATGTGCCGTAAACTATTCATGTGTGACGAGAAGTGATTTCGAAAGAAGTTGGATTCCATCGGTCAGTGAAAATGGGAGCCGAAAGGGAAGGGGAGGGGAATGCACCATACCTCGGTCGCAATAGAAGCTTACTACATTACCGGCCGCACCGGCCGTAGTTGCCAAGGTCGCCGGAGTCTAAAGATTTAGGAGAGAGCACCCTATGCGTCTTCAGATTTTAACACGGAGTTGAGCATCTGGTATTAATCTGTGGTCCAGCTTAATCGTTTTGCTATAAGGATCCGCATTTTGTTAGCAAACAATTATCTGTTCGCATATTTGTGGTAATGAGCAGACGCTGTCTACCCAATGCTGCCAATCCTTGGACATTACTAATTAACCAAGTCCCGTGTAATGAGATAGGGAAATCCGTGCTATATCCGCGGATACATAACACTAAGTCTGTACACAGCTTACCCACTATCACGTAATTTTCATTTTGTTAAGAAATAGATGTGGTTTATAACGTTAGAGGAACGTTTATGTCCCAATTTAATTGATGTACCCTAGTTGATAAATCACCTGGCCCTTTCCTTACTTCGAAGCATAGAAGCTGAACTAAGTACCTAAGTGCACAACTATACTTCGTATAGCAGTGGACAAATAAATGAAACATTTTTATGTTGCTTTTTACTTGTATTGGCTGATCTTTATTTTGAAATTTAGTTCATAAACAAATTAGGATTACTGAAACAGATAAGTTAGCAGTTCTCTGTTCTGTAATTTACGGCCAACTCCCCTAAATGAGGTTGGTGTATTTGTTCCTTACTGTATTTCCTTGTTTATTATCAGTAATTTCACAGTGCAGAGTAATTATACTTCAGATGGAATCAGTTAATGGTTGGAAAACCTCTGATAAGGTGGCAGCATTATCTGCATATTGGCAAAGTATATTAAAATTGGTGGGAATTGGATAGTAAATAAATAGAAAAAATACGCTATTCTTCGCTTCCTATGGTATAGGAATGCAGCGCTTTGTATTTCTTCATAGTCTTCAATCTTCATGTAAGGAGCTGTCAACTTTTAGCTATTCGCAATACTGGTTTAGCAGAAAGTTCTCTGCTCCACGTGGTACTATGGTCAGGGCATGTACGAAGAGGTAGTAGCACAATACGTGGTATTAGGGTGATAGCAGCTGTAAAGAGGTAATAACACGGTAGTTCTGGAAGGGTTGGATTGCCCCGAAAGGGACGATGGTAATGACAGGAGTAAGAAATTTCAAATCTCAGTGCCGGATATGACGGTAAATTGACTCGAAACAGATATGAAGCAATAGTAGAAGCAAACATAACTTACCTGATCGCATTTTAGAGCGAAATGTAATTCGTAAGTCTGTAGAATATTCATATGAAATATTTTGTAAAGAGTTATTAGGATTGAATAAATCAATATCGAAGGAAGTTGCAAGAGTTAGGTTAGGAAAGGCTTGCAGGAGAGAGGTAAAGGCAGATGTTTAAAATATTGTTAAAGCTGTATAGGAGAAGATGGGAAGGTATTTAGTGTGTTTAGAAGAACGAAATGAGTATTACATAAGGATAGCTGGCGGGCAGGATTGGGCAGGACGATATTTGGAAAGTTTTGGTTAATGGTTAAAAACAGAATACAGGATATAGATAGACAAGAGGTGTGGAATAATTGTTAGGCACGAGATCATTAGTTACATATTTATAATTGATGAAAAATTGGGGAAGAGGAAATGCTGTAATAATTGAATACAATTATAATGATAATAGTGATAATAATGATAGAGAGGATAATGATAATGATAACAATAGAAATTATGACGATAAATCCTGATAATTACACGTGGAATATAACATTCCCTTAGCTTTAAATATATAAATAAATTAAATTTCGACATACGTATATTATGAACCAGTGTCACTGGGAGGTCCTCGAAATTGATTTAACAATAATTTATGGCATTTCCCCAAAGATTTCCCATCTTCACTGTGCAAATCATCACCAAAGCTATTCACAAGTTTGTACGAGCCTCTATGAACGAGATTGCTTCTCCAGTAGCTCTTCTTTTGGGCGTCCAAATATTAAATTCTTTTCATAATAATTCATTTCTTTTCTGGTCTCCTATGAGCTTTTCTTTCTCTAAGTCTTTCTATCCTCCACTCAGCTTACTGTCTAATTCTTTTAAAAGTTACAGCACAATTTCCTGGTTCAATAAGATGTTTGGTAATTTCTTTCAAAGTGGTCGAAACTTTCAAGATCAAAGGTTCAAGTGGTTTCCCAACCATTAGTTCATATGCAGCGAATCAAGATGTTGCATTGGCGGTATTGTTCCTGAGCTTCTGAAGTTATCGCTGTGGATAATATGTCAAAGAATTAAATATTTTAATATCATTCCTCTTCCTCGCAGTGAAAATTATTTTGCTTCTGTGAACTGTGGCAATATCTGTTTATTTGGCTTTTATAGGTCAATTTCTTAACACGTTTTTTAAACCGAAGGTTAACTTTTTGGCAAAGTGCACAATTTGAAACTAGATTTTAACCTTTGTATCTAAGTGTTTTATATCATCATGATTATGTTAGATGTCCATTAGGTAAAAAGTCAAAGTAACAGATTCTTCATAACATTCCCACAAATATCCTTGATATACAGTTAAACATGTCCTGAATGGTAATGTTGACTTACATTTCAAAGATAAAATCAGAGTGAAGTCTTCAATGTGATAGTCAACATTTGATCTATAGATTAATATCATTGCTGCAGCAAGTTAATCTCCATTAAAAAATGCTGATTCAACAGTAACATTCCATACAGATTCATATTTGTCCCAATCAGCTAATTCTCAAATTTATCTTAAGATATTGTAATTTAAATTTAAAGGTGGGCTTCATAGATAAACACAAATAATTGCGTTAATCAATTGTTCAACACACAGAATTATGTACAGGCAAAATTTGACACAAGAGTGATAAAGTTCTAGAATTCCTATTTTTGCTATAACTTAGATTGGTTGGTAAATAATCTCAAATTGTGTAACAGGCTACCAGTTTTATGCGTTGTATTGTAATTTGACCTACTTCTAGTAAATATACAATAACAAGTTAGAATTCAAGTAATCCAGGTATTGTGACGATAATGTTAATCCAGAATATAAGATTACACTAGCATTTGTTTATATAACATTGTTATACATTGGTTTAGAAAATATAGATATGAGATCACAAATTACTACGTTCAACCATAAACATCTGGCATAGAGGGTTCAAAATTTTGGACATGATATTCATCATTTTATTCCCATGGTTTTGAATAAATGTTCTTTGTCTTTAGTACCTGTGTGATATAATTTTTGCAAGGTTTTGTTTTATTTAATTGTTCTAGTTTGTTCTTCACATTAAAATTATGCTGATAGGTTTATACTTGCAGTGATTTTGTTAGAATACGTTTATGTTTGGGATAATTCATAATTAATTTAGAGGTTATTGAGAGAGAATACTGATCATTTTCATATTTCTAGCGAGAAGTAGAAAAGGAAGGACTATCGCCTACTGATGCTTATGTTCTAATCAGGCTGACATAAGTACGTGTTAGAAGCAAGGAGATGGAGAGTAGTTCGTTCTCTAACGACTAAGGGTCAACTTATACTTTTGGAGTACAGGAGTACAGTGAAGTAAACAATGGAACAGTATCTGAACTTAAAGTCTGCCGTCTATGACTGGGATTCGACCCAGGCAACTTGCGTGGCCGGGAACTAAAGCTGCCATGCTCTAGCCCACTGTACCACTACAGGAACTGATATATACTACACAAATAATGGAGATATGGTTAAAACAAATAATTCATTTCAGCTTTGGTCTGTAAGCTATTAACGATTTGCGAGATACTCGTCATTTTTCGTTGAAAATGCTCAGTACTTTTATATCTTGATAATGCTAAGCTCCATTCTAGTATTTCTTGTGACTTTCGTGTGAATTCGAAAGTCCAAACACAATGATATACATTTTTAAACATTTAACTATCACTTCAGCCTTGTACTCAAGTATATACAACAAAATGTTTATTGAAACTACCGTTATAAATTTTTATCTTAAACTTGGAGTAGATAAAAACAGTCCTCTTTTGTAGAGTGTTTTGGGAAAGTACTGTGCACATATCTTTATTTACGCAAATAAGGATATATAAGATAGCAATAGTGGTTTTATTTTCTATTACTGCCAGCTAGAGATACGATCTCTTCACCGACTGTGTATTGCTGTCCATAGATGGCTCTAGCTGTAATATATGAGACGCTGGAAGAAGATTGAAAGTTTTTATGTGTTCTAAAAGAGACTGTCATTTCGCGGCCTATATTCAATCTAGACTTGACTTGTCATTTACGTAGTGGAAGTATACGGTTGTGGTAGTGTATATTAACACAATACTGGAAGTACAAGTATTTGTATTCGATAAAGAAAGGCTGCTAAAGCGGATACATCTTTGTGCTTTTTGATAACACATTTTATATTTAAAATGATGGTCACTATAAGCAAGTAATATGTTGGAATTTGCATAGACTTATGAATAAAGCATTTGAACATTCTTTAAAATGTCTCACGTGCCACATGATCTTAAATCGTTGTTACTTTTGCGAGAATACTCTATTACCATTTCCTAAATGTTCGTGAGAAGTGCATCACGTTCATAATAGTCAGTTGCTATTCATAGGGTTTGAGATTTGGTCTGGAATCACACAAGTTCCACTGCTCCCATATGTTGTCATAATCATGAATATAGTTCATATGACTTTCTGCATATATTCTTCAGCAATGACACAAGTGTTTGCAGAAATGAGTTAACCCTTTGTTGTTTTACTTATTGCATGTTTATTCTTTTTTTATTCGGAATTTTTATAGTCGCTTCTAGTGAAACTGCAACTAAGACAATGCAGTTTAGTCTACTCATCTGAGAGTCAGTTGCTTTGTGATGACTCTCACATTCGATTCCCTTTGTTCGGTGAGGGCATAGAAACAACTTCCTGTATGGGAAATGCTTCAAATATTTGCAAAACAATTTGAATATGCTCTGAAGTTTTATTCAAAAAAGAGAATTAATCATGTGTGGTGAAATAAATGTGGATTATCTGAAAAGGAGTTTTCAAAGTGAATAGCTCATCTCTTTATTTACAACATACCACGTGACACATACAGTAAAACTTCCAAAGAGAATCTAAAATAATTGATCCACAGACACAGATAGTATATTTGTAAATTCAGATGTAACTATATTTTGCTCTATGTCATCAAAAAACAAATGGACTGTCATATCGTGAAGCGCAAATTCCATGGAATCATAAGATACATTTAAAACTCAAACCTGAATACACATATAGGAAATATAGGGAAATAAATGAAAATACTCTGAAGGAATTTAACAAAAACACACACTTTAATAATTTAAACACACTTATGACCCTAGTGGAACTAACAATAAATATGTATAATAGCTTCCTTCAGAGCTTTAGGACTCACTTTGAATTGTTGTTTCCATTTAAGTTAAACAATTAACTTCAAAAGAGACAATTCTGGATCACTTTAGGAATTAAAAAGTCATGCAGGCGTAAAATAGAACTATATCAGCAAACTAGAATCAATGACAATTAAGATTTACAAAAAGCACAAGAAATATTGCAATTTTCTGAAGAAGCTAGTAGAAACTGCTGAAGTATTGCATTATAATAAACCAACTCAGCGCTCAAACTATAAAATAAAAACCACTTGGAATACAAGTACAAAACAATTTAACACATTAGAAAATTAGTCAATAACACTCAGTGTTGATAATCATGAAACTTCCAAACCTCTACAAGTTTCAAAAATCTTTAATATATTGCTTTAAGAGGAAACAATAAACAATTAAATATTAATTATGATAGTAAAGTTGTAGTTTAGAATTACTGAGAAATAAGTTTCACAAACGTTGATCTACTTTTAAAGTCAATCTAACTACGTCTTCTGAAATAAATAAAATTAGTGACTCTTATAAAACGAAGAGTTCTTCTGGTTATGACGAAATAACTGCAAAACTCTGAAAATCTTTCTCCTCAAAAATTAGCATTCCCCTAAGGCAATGGGTTTCCAAGAACTGGAGTTTACCCTGATAGGATGATGCTCTGTATTTCTAAACCTCTTTTCAAAACTGGCGAACGCAATAATGTATAATGTAATGGACCGATATCTCTCGTCAACTTTTTTCAGAATCTCTCGACAAAGTAATGTTCAAAAGACTGTATGAACACCTTGAGTATAACAACATACTTGTCAATGATCAGTTTAAACTCAGAAATGTAATATCGACCAATGACACAATTTATAAACTTACACATGATTTGTTGACTGCTTTAAATGAAAACTGACATGTAGGTGGAATTTTCTGTGATCTAGAAAAAGCTTTTGACTGTGGTAATCATGCCAGTCTTATACCAGAATTGGAATTCTGTGGTTTAAATTGATTAAACTGATGAATTTTATCAAATGGATATTTTATCTCAACTAAATGAAAGAAAAGGGAGTGATGAGGTAGCTGGTGATAGCGTTTGTGAAAAACTTCAAATTCAAAAATAGTAACTCATCAATTACCACAAGGTTTGGTTTTAGGACCTTCACTTCTTCTAACCTATATAATTGACCTCTCCCTTTATATAAAAGATATTGCATGTTAGTGTCCAGATGACCACAACAAATTTAAGTTAATGTATAGTTAAATTGAATTATGTTTTAAACTGTATGTCATGTTGGCTTAAAGCGAAAAAATTATCTGTGTATCTAGACAAAACAAGAGTTGTTAAATGTAGAACTTGTTATACATCACACGCTCAGCTAGAAATTGGGATTAGCCATATGTTATTAAAAGAAACTGACAGTGTCACATTTCTGGGACTTCAAGTTAACAGATGTTTAGATTGGAAAGTTTACACAAGGTACATCTTAGCTAAACTCAACTCTGTGTGTTAGGCTACCGGAGTGCTGGTTTGATACACTTAAATCGGTGTCATATGCATACTTTAACTCTATCACGGAATTCGTAATATTATTTTGGGGCAGCTCCATAAAAGATAAAAGGCATTTCTTATGCAACAGAAGGTTAGACAAATCATTAATAATACTCACATCAGATGTTCCTACGAACATCCTTTCAGACTAATGAAGATATTAACTCTTCCTTGCGTGTATATAGTCTCGAACCTAAATTTCTATATGCGCAATCAGGTCTCATTTATAACAAATAATTAATAGAATAAACACTAGGCAAAAGTATAATATTAATTATCTCAGTGCTAAACTTTCTTGCTTCCAGAAATGAGTGTATCATAAAACAATCAAAATATTTGACGTTCTTGTTAACGATCTTAAAGAACAAATTGATTATTACGGCGATTTTAAAATGCTGCTATGCCCATAATAATCTTTTTCTGTACAAGATTATCTGAATGACAAAGTATTCTGATAATGTTTACGTATCTCTGTAAGATAAATCTAACCGTTTTAATAACAAATCATTGCCAATAAATCTGTGATGTGTGTTCAAAAGCTAGTTTAATGTATATACATTTAAAAATTGTTATAAACTGCATTGAGGCGTACTGGCAGATGACAAACAACAGTTCATTACAAATTGATGTTGTATCATATACTATGCATGGCTTTTTTCCTGTATTGCTTTGTATTTTACTCGAAAAAATAAAAAGTTGCAATAATGTACATTAACATAATACTGGACGTGCAAATATTTGTTTTTGAGAATGGAAGCCTCCTAAAGTGAATATATATATATATTTGTGATTCTCGCAAGTTTATTTTATATTCTTATTCTGCTTCTGATACTATTAGCCCCTTGTTGGAACTTACAACCTCCCAAAATGATCAAAAGGTTTGAAATGCCTAGATTAGTATTAACTACACTTTGTTGCAGAATTGTTTGGTTTAATTCCTACTAAGTTCGCTTATTCACTTGGATCGGTGATCCAAGTTAGTTAACCTATTTGTTGTTTTACTTATACTATGTTTATTCTTTTTGTGTATTCTCAATTTTTAAAATCACTTCTACTGACATTGGAAATAGGACAATACAGTGGACTTAAGAGGTTAGTCAAATTATTTTAGAGGTAGTCGCTATGTGACGGCTTTAACATTGCATACCCTTAGTTTGAGCAGGATATAACAGCAGCTTCCTGTATGTGAAAACACAAAACGTTTGAAAATTGAAACAAATAACAGGGAATATCTCGGAAATGTTTAACTCCAAAAATTGATTCATATAAATTTAGTTGTTTAACCAGACCTATATACATTTTATGAATTTGTCTTCTCTTAGTCTATCAATTAGTAAGCGTCAATTCAGAATAAAAACTACCTCAGAGGACATGTACAAGATATGTGTTCCATTATATCATGAATATATTATAATATGTAAACTTATGATGGTTAAATTCAAAATTGAGGCAATTTTTGAAAGTCAGATTTGTTTAGCTTCTTGTATAGAAATAGTATCAAGACTTGTATTTTATTTTTGTGGCGCATCCTTACAAGACTTTAAGCTACAATACTAACTTCTGTTGTTTACACAGACCTTTACAAAATGAGAGCCATTTGAATTCAGAGCACCTCAAAACGTGTATTGACAGTCACATCTCAGTACCAAATTTTGTTAAGTTACAATAATCATCAACTAAGCTATTTCTCTGATGATTTTGGATTTCTTAGACATAAAAAAGTGAGTTATTTCATCAAGAAATGAAGGCGATGGACAGGAGATATCAGGGTCAATGGAACATTTTTAGCCGACTACAGTTGTTGCTTGGAAAGGGAAGTTCTTTAATCACGACTTAAACGTAAATCAGCCAATCAAATTTCAAGCAAGAGAAAAGTAACGTAACTCCTTATTTTAGAATACACACTTCTTTCTACATATTTTTAGAAACAGAAATTCTGCGACTTTATTCATTTTATAATGCACGACTTTTACATAGAAGCACTATTTCCAAATTACCATTTAGTGATTTGTGAGAGAGCCTTACGTGATAGAGAAAAATAAACAGTAACATTCAATTTAGCAAACTGAAATTAATTACAAACATCTTCAGATCACAAACTAGGGAACAAAAGTTACATTTTGTAGTGTCAGTCAAAAACTGTTACATGCTAGTGTTTAAATGCAGTGTACTTATTTACTTATGGTAAAGTAACAATGACAAGTTCATGTTCAGGTATTCCTGTTTTCGCCCGACTCTATAGCGTAGATGGTAGCTGGAAATGAATAGCAACCGTCATTTGCAAATGGTTATGGAATCTTCTCACACATCACACTGCGTTAAAGTAAAACGATTATTGAATGGATACAAGTTCCAACAAAACTTCAAATCTGAAGAAGAATGGGAATATAAACAATTAGAAAGTTTAGGAAATGTGAAATAATATAAGCAACTTAAAAGCCTTCAGTTCTCAAACACAAGTATTTACATGCCTAGTAGTGTCTTAATGTACACTGTTGCAATACTTTCTTTACATGAGGTAAAGGTTAAGTCAAGTCTCAACTAAATTTGAGTAACACAACTAAAATCCATCATAAAACGTACTAAAAATCACAATCTTCCTTCACAGCATTTTATATATAACAGGTAGAGCCATCTATGGAGAGCAGTGGACACTCGCTAACGGGGTTGTATCATTTAGTGGGAAGGAATACAATTAAATGAACTTAAACTATATTGTTAACCCACTCTACTACCCATGAGTATATTCCTATCTGCTCTAAGTTTAAACTTTTACAAAGGTAGTTTCATTAAACATTTTGTGGTGTATACTTAAGCACAAGTCTGGAGTGAATGTTTAAAAAGTAAGTCGATGTATTTGGACTTTCAAATTAAAATGAAATTACAAGAGACACGAGAAACGAACTTAGCATTATCAGATATTAAAGCATTGAAAATTTTAAACGTAAAACAACGAATAGTTCGGAAATCGTCACTAACATGAACAGCCAACTTCACACAAATTGTTTTATATGGATCTCCATTATTTGTGAGTTCCTGTAATAGTACACTGAGCTAGAGCGTTGTTGTTTAATTCCAGGCCACGAATGTTCCATGTGAAGTTTCCTGATATAGATTTTGTGTGTTTTCTAGTGTTCACTTAACTGTACTCCTGTACTCAGAAGTGTAAGTTGACACTTAGCCGTTAGACACAGAAGGAAGTACTCACCATCTCCTTGCTTCTAACATTGTTTTATGACAATCTAGGCACGACATTAAAATCAGTGACGAATGTTTCTTCTTCATTATTACACTTCATTATTATACATTTTAAAATGCTCCACATATTCACTATCTGAATAACCTTTAAATTAATTATGAGTTATACCGAAACATGGATGTATTCTAAGATAAACACGACAAACGTAACATGGCATAACCTTTAGAGTCAAAAGAAACAGTGAAACAAAAGTAAAATAAAACAGAACCATCGCAAAGCATCTGTCACTTGGATTAAAAGCCGAGGTATACTTTTTCAAAACTACAACGCTCTAGCTCACTGTACTATTGCATGGACTCACAAATACTACACAAATACTGGAAATCAGTTTAAAACAATCTATATGAACTTAGTTGTTTATATCATTCACGATTTCCAAATTATCCGTTGCTTTTCGTTTAAAATGTTCCATGTCTTAATGTCTGATAATGCTGAGGTCCTTTTTTGTGTTTCTTGTAACTCCTTTTTAATTTGAAAGTCCAAACACAACAACCTACTTCGTAAACATTTAACATTCACCACTGTAGTCAGGTATATACAACAAAATGTTAAATGAAAATACGTTTATAAATTATTAAATTTTAGATGAGTCGCGTTTTTTACACATCTGCTTCACTTTCGTACGAAAGTGAAGCAGATGTGTAAAAAACGCGACTCATCTAAAATTTAATAATTTTTCGCTTCACTGTGGTGTTCCAATACAGTTGAATCTCGATACGTTTATAAATGTTTATCTTACACTTGGAGTAGCTAGAAGAAGAAGCCGTCCTTATACATTTAAGTTAATTCTGGGTCTAATTCAAAATTAAACTTCTTTGCATTAAGCTAAAAGAGACTTCGGGTTATTAGACAGTGCAATTAATTCAATTAAGTCAAAGAACAAAAAAGTTTAAACTACAAGCAAAATAGTAAAGAATAGAAGAACTAGTAGAACTACTAGTCTAATTATGCAAGCAAAATTCTTAATTTAAACAAAGTATTAGTGATCCAAATGGTTCATTTCAGAACCAAAATCCAAACCTTTAGATCAGGCAATTGAGAGTAAAGAATACAAAGTTGTGTGGTAAATGAGGAAAATCAAACTTTTTCATTGCAGATAATTACAGAGTAGATTATAGTCACTTGGAAGTTACTAATTCTTTTGTCTTCAGTGACTTTGGCTAAGCTTGGGAATGAAGTTAACAGATTATTATTGAACTGCTGTATATTACAAATTGATCACAACACAACCTCGTGAAAATCGTGCAATATAATATTAAATACATAAATAATAAAATTATACTTGAAACTGAGAGCACAAAGTAGATTACTACATTTTGAAGTCAGAAAGTAAAAAGTAACAAAATCTTATGGTATTTAGGTACATTCTATTAGCAACCCAAAAATACCATTCAAATTTGAAAAAGTATTACAACTTTATCAAAGAACTATAATTGCCAATAAAAAAATAGAACACCATTTCAAGTTATAATTCAATTTTGTAACAAACATTACTCCGGAGTATGCCAACCTGAGTTTTCTTTAAGATATATCCAAATTGATTCAAGAAGAAGGGGATCATTTGTCAGAAACAGAATGGTGTCAAGTTATTGAGCTGCATGAAGTAAAACCACTAATCTCCAAGCACAGCAGCAATACACCAGGAGCAGATGTAGTCAGCTATCAGATGATACAAAATATATCAGACAATACTATGGAAATATTAACTAGTGCACTTAATTCCATTTTAAAATCTGATAAAGAAATGCACTATTCTGAAAGAATACTAGAAAGAAAAGGTTTTATATAAGACCTATATTGAAACGAAATAATGATTTGAGCTTAACAAACAGATATCACCCAACTGCATTTCCTTGTACCCCTTGGGAAATATTTGAAAAAATTCCTGGCTAACATAATCATCTTTTATTAGTAAAGATACAGACTGTGGCCTTAATTTGAATTAGGCTCAGGAAAAAATTTGCTAAAGTCGATAGGTTGGCTACACTATTGTTGAAATTATTTCCACGTTTCTGTAGAAAAATTGTTTATTAGCAGTAAGCTTACACAATATTAATGGTCAGTATGCAGTGAAACCTATGTTATTAATGGAAAAGGAAAACAAATTAAAATACAGAATGAAAAATGAAAAATGCATCATTACGTTGATGATCGACAGAGAAATTACTCTACATCCTAAATATCATTGCTGAGAGGAGAGTGTAATTATTCTGAGATTGTCCCAAGGTTCGTCCTGATGTCTTATATTATATATTATATATACTCTAAATCTGGAAAAATTTCTGATTAAAGAATTTCATGATCTGGAATTTGTAGATAATTTACTGCTATACACTTGCTGTACAAAACATAACATTGCTGGAGCCATTGTAAAGTTTGAAGAGAATGTCTACAATATAGTAAGCCATCTGGAAGACAACTGAATAACTTCGAATGCAGACAAACTTATTTGGATTATTTAAAAGAAGGAGAAGTGTTAACACTGGAAACTGTGATATAGCATCTAGATCTTATATAAATGTCCCGAGACTCAATTAGGACTGCAAAATGACTTGGAATATTCACATAAAGAGTAGCATTCAACAATTAAATAATTCCTTTTATATATTTAAATACATCTGTGAAATAAATTAGATGTATATTTATATAGCCTAACATCTTCATATAATAATTTAATAAACTCTGTTATAAAATATGGAGCATTGTTTTCAGTAAGCATCCTATTAAAAGTAAAGTAAATTAAACTTTGCCATAAAAAGACTTTAAGCAATATTTTGTGATCCATGGAGCCCTGACACTAACAGTAAAAGAACTTGGAGGAATACCAATTAAAATAATACATGTTAACCTTATATAAGATTATAAAAATGTTGGGGTATTGTTAATTTAGTTGCTCATCTCACACAAAAATGTAGAGGCTTAAGTATCTACAAGAGTGATAAAATTATAATGTTGCTATTTTTGGCATAAACTAGATTGACTGATCATTAATCTGAAACTATGTAACACTCTACTAGCTTTATGCATTGCTTTGTCTATTTACTTCTAGGAAATAAACAATGACAATTAGGAGTTCATATATTCCAGTGATTATGATGATAATGTTTGTACTGAACATAGGTGTACACTGGAATTTTTATATAACATTGATTTAAAAGCTACACATATTAGATGATCAATTACTATGCTTCAGCCTAAAGAAATAGCAATTATTTACCCAACTTCCAGCGTTAAGTATTTGGAATACTGAGTTCAAAAATTTTGAATGTGATCCCTACTTCTCTTTTGTTCATGCTTTTCAGAAAAGCTTCCTTGGCTTTACATCTGAGTGATATAATTTGTGTATGAAAATTTTGTTTTATTTTGCTTTCTATTTATTTTTGTTTTAACAGTTCAACTTGTGCAGCTAGGCTTACATTTGTTGTGTTTATCTTATAATACGTTTATGTTTAGGCATACTTTATCATTATTTCAGAGACAGTGTTAATTTGGTGTTCCAAACACAACGTCCTACAAATTAACCATTTAACTGCCATTTCAGACTTCTATTCAAGAATATACAACAGAATCTTTAATGAAACTACTTACTTTTGTAAATGTTTATTTTAATTTTGGAATAATAGAGTGGGTTGAGAAATTAGTGTGACTATAATATATTAATTTACCGACATAAAGATGTATAATATATGTAATGTTCCTGTAATTGTATGACCTGTCCGCTAGAAGATCCATGCATTTCACTGACTGTTACTGCCGTCCATAGATGGCTCTACCGGCAGTCGTATACTATACCGTGGAAGAATATTGTTATTTTTAATATGCTTTATCGCAGATTGAAATTTTGTTGTTCAGATATAACTTAGACTTGACTTTGTATTTAACATATTGGAAGAAAAAAGTTTAACAGTGTACATTAAGGCAATAATGCACGTAACAAGTTTTGTGTTTGAGAAAGGAAGCCTATTAAGTTAGATACATATGTGTAGTTCTCCCAAATTCGCTTCATTATTTGATACCACTGCTGCCTTGGCTTATTGGAATTTTGTTGAGCTTCTATCAATTTAAAATTACCAACAAATTTCATAGTGCATCTTTCAACTGTCTCATGAGCCTGAGAATATTGACACAGTGTGACGTTTGTGGGAAGATTCTGTAGCAGTAGTCAGTTGCTATTCATTTGAGATTTGGCCTGGAATCACATAAGTTTCACTGCTCCATATGTTGTCGTAATTATGAAGTTACTTCATTGACTTTCTACACATATTGTTCAACAAATTATTACAAGTCTTTGAAGAAATTAGTTATCCTCTTTGATTTTATACTTATTCTCTGTTTATTCTTTTCGTGTATTCTTAACGAATAAAGCCGCTTCTACTGACAGTGCAAATAGGACAATATAGCAGACTTAAGAGTTTAGTATAATCATTTTAGAGCCAGTTGCTATGTAATGTCTTTGAGATTGCATTTTGAGAAGCTACCTCCTATACGGGAAAACGATAATCATTGAAAACTTGAAACAAATAATAGGGAATGATTAACGCCACGAAATTGTTTGATATAACTTTATTAATATTTGAAAAGGTTTCAGAGACTACTGATAATTCAAGGTATATATTCGATTTTACCATGAAAATATCTGTAACTGATTGTACCTTAATTAAACAATTAATTTAGTCAAAAAATTAAATTTGCGGAAACAAGAATATACTTTTTGGCTGTTGCTTAAAAGTTAAGAGAAATTACAGGACACGTTAAGGTGTCTATATCCCGTTTTGTCAAATGGTTTAAGACCAAACTGTAGCAGAGGAAGCTGCCGATCAAGATGAAGCTATTGGGACTCATAAAACAGCAACCCTTCTCGTCATGAACACATGTACATCTGCAGCAATTCGTTGTTTCACTCCAGATCTAAATAAATGCATCTAAGTTTTTTTGTTTAATTTTATACACATTGTATCTGAATTTGAAGTTTACTCCGCGGAGTGAGAAGTGTAATTATGTTAGATGTGCGAAACAGAGATGTAAGACGAAAGAAAATTCACTGTTACGAATCATATATATCCTGATACGCATAAACGGAGAGTTACAGAGTTACAGAGTATTTATCAAACAATCAAGAATATGGCAAAGTAAGCAGGTTTGCAACTTTATCACTCTTGTGGCAACTTTATCCTATACAAAGTGAGGGGGAAGCCTTCCCGCCTGTGGCTCAGGTGTTTATCCAGGGTTCACTTCCTGGATCAGGAATAGGAGACAGAAGGAGCAAAAAATATCAAGTGGAATTTCGAGGAACATTGAACACTCACATAGTTTACTTTCGTAATCCCTGAGTACTCACAGTACAATCACCCGATTTATCAACGATCAAAATGTGAGAATCACTTCTATAAATTGGTGTTCTATGACTTAATGTAGCTATATCAATATGTCTCACATCAATATAAGTAACGAGGTATTTGTGATTACTGTGATTTTTATTGAGTTTTTGGGATACCCTGACATGGCTGCTCTCAAATACATAGTACATGGAGTATATGACAGCAGTTACTATCAAGTTATTGATTGTACACACAGCTTTATATTTACAATTTTATACTGAATTATACACTTTGAATCACTAAAATAATTCTATTTACTTTTTTCGACGACAACCTTTTTGTTCTTACGATTGTAAGAATATGTAAATGTCTGCGTTTTTTAAAAGATAACCATACTTCAGTTATATAGACGGTATTTTAATTACATACTTGATGCTCCTCTATCTACTGTGTTTCCTATATTTACCTATTGAACATACATTTACACTAGATTTGCTTATACACATTAATTTAAAGGTAAGGAAATTCAGATAATCAAACCTAGGACAACAGAATGATAAAGGATTCACACATCCTCCTTTTAGGTTCTGGGATACCGGGTTTTCAAATTTTGAATGGCATCTTTATTGTCTTATACTTTTGAAACTGTCTCTTTTCTGACATAATTTGTGTGCAAATATTTAATTTTATCTTAGTTTTTTATAATGGTATTAAAAATTACAAGTTTCTATCAATGTATTACATATTACGGTTAGAGCCATCTATGGACAGCAGTTCGCAGTCGCTGAGAAGCTTACACCACCTATAGGGCAGAAGTACAATTAAAAGGAGGTTTGCTATCTGACAGTCAATTAGTATATTAAAGACACACAACTTTCTCAACCCACTGTCTACCCCAAAGTTCTCTTTTGTTCAATATTTGACTGATATAATTTGTGTGCGAATAGTTTATTCGTTGCATTTCACTTTTATTTTCACTATGGAGATTGCGCCGGTAGTTTGCATTTTGTAAGCTGAGCTCGATTGAAACATGTTGATTTAATAGTAAACTCTCAAAAGGACTCATATTGGACTCCTTAAGTTAATTCTGAAATTCTTGTTGAGATATTGGACCTCAGTGCCAAAGGACAACTTTTGGGCTTCACAGTTTACTAAAACTAGATAAAAAAGCTTAGTTAGTTGTTCATTACAGAAATTATATATAAGCTAAATTTGCTACAGGAGGGATAAAGTTTTATACCTGTTCCTTTTTACTTAAACCTGATTGGTTGATAAAAATTCCGAAAGTGTGTAACATGCTACTAGTTGTATGCATTGCATTGTATTTTTGTTTACTTCTAGGAAATACAAAACGGCAAGTTGAAATCCAAAGTATTCCTGGGATTCTGACGATAATGTTTGAACAGAACATAAGTTTACACTAGCATTTGTTTATATAACACTACTACCTACAGATTTATAAAGTATAGGTATCACATGACCAACTACTGCGAGATTTTCATTTGCGTGTTTACCTTAAAATACGTTTACGTTTAGGACAGTTCATAATTAATTCACAGACTATGCCGATAGTGAAAAACATGACACTTTTGGTACTTGTGACATGAAGTGCAAGGGAAAAAGTAACAAATGTGGAAGATGAAGAAGCAGATAAAGGAGGTCCATCCACCAATGATGCCTCTGTCCTGCCTAGATTGTCATTAAAATAATATTAGAAGCAAAGAGATGGTGAGTCGTTCCATCTGTATCTAACGAGTAAGGGTCAACTTACTATTTCGTAGTGCAGGAGTCCAGTGAAATAAAGACTACAAAAATACCTAGACATAACAGTCACGTCTATAGAAATGTCTGGGCTCGACCCAGGGAATATTACGTAACCAGAAACTAAGGCTGCCACGCTTTAAGCCACCTCACCACTTGAGAGACAGATATATTCCACACAAATAATGGAGGTCTGGTTAAAGGAGGAAATTTATTTAAGCTTCGGTCTTTAAGATATTAAAGATTTGCGAGATATTAGTTGTTTTTATTTTAAAATGTTCAAAACATTTATATCTTGATAGTGCTAAGCAAAATTCTTGTGTTTTTGTGATCCCATATTAATTTCAAAGTCCAAATATAACGTGCTACACTTTAAACATTTAACTATCACTTCAGACTTGTACTTATACACAAAAAGCTTAATGAAACTGCTTATCTTATACTTGGTGTAGATAGAAAATTAATCCTCTGTAGTAGACTGAGTAGAGAAAGTACTGTGACTAATATTTGATTTACTGTAATAAAGCTATACAATATAGCAAACATTCATTTAGTTGTATTTCTGTCCGCTAGGAGATACATCCTTTTACCGACTGTGCGTTGTTGTACATAGATGGCTCCACCTGTGATACATGATACGCTGGAGGACATTTGTAGTTTTATATACGTTCTATAACATAATGTAACTTCGCCGATTAGATTTGATCTAGACTTGAACTGGCGTTTACTTAGTGGTTATACACTGTTGCAGTAGTGTATGTTAATTCAATATTGGACGTACAAGTTTTTGTGTTTGAGAAAGGAAGTCTGCTAATTTGGATACATATCCGACAAAATTCCAACCCATGGCAACCCTTTGGTGAACTGGGCAGGTATGACCAAAGGGAGCAAAGACGCTTGCCATCATATAAACTCCCTAGAGACGTCTTGGGGCCCCTTGGTTAACCCAAGGGAAATCCCAAACTCACATAACGCCCATTGGCTCAAGCGTCAGGTCACCCGTACTCAAAACGGGGCAAAAGCTCTAAAACAGATGCTCCACCAACGGGAGAAAGTAACAAACCCGCCTAGCTGTTGCCTTCAGGGCAACCAGTTAACACCAAATTTTTCTCACAAACAAAAACCTACCGCCAGCAGAACAAAACTCAACCAATCTTGACTCACTTCGCAGGTTAAGCCGCACAGCGGCTAGGTACTGCAGCAGAAGACACCCGGACGGTGAAAAAGAAAAGTTGCCCTGCCCGACCAGGACTACCTCTGGAAATACCTCGGGATTTGTTTCATGCTTTTAATTCCACTACCATACACATGTCTTTTGTTTGTTGGAACATGTACCCAGTTATTATGCACACAACACTTTAAAGCACCTCTCTCTCTCTCTTGTCTCATAAGCCATAGGATTTTTACGTAGTGAGATGTTTGCGAGTACATAACCATTTCCAACAACCTGACAAGCGTGACAATTCTATAAGTCAGATGCTATTCATATGGTTACTGCTCCCAAATGTTGTCATAATTAGAGCTAGGATTTTCATGAACTGCATATTCTTCGGCTTTGTTTATACACAAATAAGACTGATAAATGTTCATAAATTAAAACGTTGGCTAGCTTACATGTTTGATCATCATAACATTTTTTTACACATTTGTACATTTTGTGTGTAAAATTACACATTCTGCCTCATTACCGCTGTTCTTTTAATCTCTTTTATGAAATTGAAATACAGTAAACTCCCGATTATTCAAGATATATTCTTCTTTGTGTAGAACAAAAGGGAGAGAGAAAAAGAAGTTCTTGCATAAGTTTTGCGTTCACTTGAACTAAGCTTTCTGTGTTTGATTCTCAGAGAGGGAGCGTTTAGGCAGCTATAAAGCATTGCACCGTAAACGATAGATTACCGTTCATTCCCTGTTTCCTGTGTAAGGTCGACAAAGGAAGTTTTTCAGTTCGTACATTTAAGCATCCTTTGGCAACAACCGTGTTTAATTGAGATGCCTCCAGTAATGTCATAGTTATCAAAGTTAAAGTTATGGGTTACAATAGATGATTCATTCAGTAATGATGGAGATGTGATCTTCTGCCAGGCTTGTACTTTGAAGGTGAAATTTTCAATGCAATGCAACTCACCCAACAAGTGCGTAGTGTCCTGCTTACTACGACTAGAGCACTACAAACATCTGAAAGGCAAGTTCTTCTATCTGAAATGCAACAGTCTTCAGGTGCAGGGAATGGTTTCTTCCATGGCAGGTGTACGGCTATGTTTGCCGCAAAAATTCCATGGTACAAACTCCAGGTACCTAATTATCGCAGTTTTTGGTGAAGTATTGTGTCAGGCAGATGTCTAATGATTTTACGGTCCTATGAAACTACCCGTGTTTGTGTTACGAGGATGCGCTGGTAAATGTGCGACGTCTTATAGGTAGCAGTTATAAATGGATCGCTGTCGATGATACTACGGACGTGTAAGAACACTATATTGTCAATTTTATGTTGCTAAGCTGGATGGGTCACATCCCGCTATAACTTTTGTGACTCCTTAGACAGTGTTAGAATATATAAATCATGCAAGTGTAGCTATTTTGGGAATGATGAGTTTAAAGTGTTGTGGCGTGGAGGCGTTCAGGAAGACAAAGTTCTTATTCCTTATTCTGATGCTGGAGCATATATGCTAAAGGTCGGGACTACATTACGTGTGTTCTACCAACATATCATCTATTTCTTCTGACTCGCCTATGGACTGCAACGTGTCGCCGAAGTGCGAAGTAAATACCCACAAGTGAACCGTATCATTTCAGGCACCAAAATGTATTTGTTGTGTGCTGCACTTCAGAGAACTACTGCCAAATGTGTAATTGTTCCCTAAAACTGTCCTAATAGAGTGGGGTACGTGGATCATAGATGCCTGTTTTATAGTGAACATTTTAAAGATGTGAAATCTCTGGTAGATTCACTTCCATCGAAATCAGCAGTTGTAGTGAGAGACGCCCAAAGTGGCTTCAACGATCCTAAAATGCAGTGCCAATTTGCTTATACCCAAAGCAATTTTGGATTCATTGCTGATAATATTTTGAAATTATAAACTCGTGGGATTTCCTTGAAGAAGTCATTGAACATTGTGGAGGATGTTAAAGCCAAGTTATCTGCTGTTGAAGGGATTGTTAGAATACAAGTATTACAGAAATATGAGTCTGTGATAGAGAGAAATCTTGGCTTCTCGACATTGACTTCAGTGTGCCATACCCTCAACAGCGAAAAAGTGAAACCTGCACATTATATCTCTCCTGCAAAATGTTATTCACTTACATTTGCACCAGAAACTTCCTGTGACGTGGGAGACTATATTCAAAATTCAAGAACATCCTCTCTGACCGGTTACATTCCACGACAATACAAAACTAGGAGATATGTCTAATACTTCATTGTAAGTCAGAATGAAGCACATTGGGTCCTGCAAGGTGATGTTTAGTGCACAGACAATTTAAATTCCTACTGCAATTTGATCCTTTATTTCACGAAAACCTAAAATTCTTTCATTTATCTTCACGTCACGTCTCCAACTAACTCGTATATTTCCTGTAATACCATTTGGGTTTCTCTTATGCAATGAGATACACACCGTTGGTGGCGACTTACTATGCTCTGCTTACTATTTCATAGTTAAAGAACTATTTTCAGATTTATTGATGGAAATTAACAGTTCTTCCACACTAGCCGTGTGTAAGCTATAGTTTGGTTAGGTAGCTGCATACTGAAAAATTCAGCTGGCGCGCTGTAGCCCACTGTACTACTGCAGAGACTGACATATACTAAACAAAAATGGGGATTGCGTTACAAATATAATTTATATTAACATAGTTCTTTAAGCTATTAACGTTTACTGAGATATTCGCTGTTTCTCATGAAAAATTTTAAAAGATTTAAATCCTTATAATGCTAAGCCGTTCTTGTGTTCCTTGTAATCGCATGGAATTTGAAAAAAGAAAAATAATAATAAAGATAAAATCTTCATTACTATGCCTTGGTATCTAATTCCTAAACCAAGCCATAAATTCCACCGATTTTATTTCTCATTTTTATACTTTATTAAATACTACCAATTTTTGCAGATACAGATTATATTATAAAACTTAACTACCTATCTAAACTAATCTATAGCTACTGTTTCTAGTAGCTTACAATAAAAGCTATTCCTATTTCTGTTCAACAGTCCTCTAACAAAAGAAATTTAACAATTCAATCTATATTGAACTATTGTCACGTGTTTGTTTGTAATAATTTGACTGTAAGTACTACACTATATAAGTTTTACAATTTTACGCTGGTATCCATACCCTTCCTCAACAAGTTACATGATTTGACATCAGGAAAAGGAGCAGTTCATCATTTCGTCGTTTGTTCCATCCTAACTTTTATAATTTTGAAATATCTTCTTTCTCGTCTAACTGGACGATCCTCTTCCTCCTGCCTGCTCAATTCTGCCCGTGTAATTCCAGTTGCTTTCTTCTGTTAATTCTCAATCATCCTGTTTGGAATGTAGATGATGTTTCTCCTCCTGCTCTACTTGTCTCGTTTGCCTTGGTCTAGTAGATCTCCTTAGTTGTGGTTGATGTTCTACTTCCTCTCTTTGTAAACATTTATGTAAGCCCAGTTGTTTCTCTTATAGAGATCTGCCGTAACTCAGTGTGGATAGTATTCCCGCCGTCTGTTCTAGTATTCTATGATCTTCTTTATTTCTGATTATTGTTGCTGTTTGTTTTCCAGCTAATTGTTGCCGTTGATCCTGAAGTTCCTCTCGGTAATTTTGGCATTCAAATTAGAACATGTTCGGGGGTATCCTGTAGTCCACAAAGCTCACAATTATCATCTCTTTTCATGTTGATCTTCTTATAGTAAGTCCCCTATGTCCATGACCCGATAGATAATGTATAAGTCCTTGCTTGGGATCAAGATGTTGTAGTTAAGTCTTTCTTTGATATTTGGAAAAATACTGTAAAACCTTCTTCCTCTTTCTAAATGATTCCATTCTTGTTGCCATAAATATATTAATTCCGAATTAATTTGTCGTTTGTCACTGCATCTTTTACCAACTATTTTTTTTACCTTATCCAAACTTTGTTTTTTGAGCCAATAAATGGCTGCCCTTCTTCTTATATCAAGATCCAGAGGCCATATACCTAATATAATAAGTAGTGCCATTGTAGATGTTGTTCCCGTTGCACCTGTTGCTCTTATCAAATATTGTCGCTGCGTCTTCCTAATTATTCTAATGTTCTTCTACAGACTAAGACGGTGGGCCCATATGGCCGCTCCATATCCCGTAATTCCCAACATAATACCAGTGTGACAAGTTCTTATTGCGTTCAAATGTAGTTTGTTGTTAATGTCGTTATTTTCATCATAATATTTGAATTTGAAAGGCCAAGCACAACGACCTAGGGCCATATTCATAATTGTCACCCTGTTCTACACTATCTTAGTCCTGACCAAAGGCGGTCTAACTTTTTGGGATTCATGGACGATAGAAATCCTCGGACTAAGTAAAGTCGTGGACCAGCACGAAGCAAATGATACACGACGTAGAAACGTGCTTCTGCGCATGCGCGGATCTCACAGAGTCCTAAACAACACACAGTGTACCTACAAGTTTATAAATTTCTGGCAGGCCGAGGCAAGCCAGACTCCGGCAGCGACCCAGTCAGTAAGCTCTGGATCTACCGCCAAACAACCACCAGCTGCATCTGCAGCAAAGCCACAGCGGCCTCCTCGCCAGAAGAAGGCCACCGCAGCCCGGCGGGAGAAACCGCCGGCAACTGCGGCAGCAACGGCCGGGCAACCAGCCCAAGAATCTGCGGGGAGACAGAGCGGCCCTGCTGCAACTGCTCTCCCCCCTCTACCAGTTCCAGCTACAGTGGCTGCAACAGCCAATGAGGGAGAGGCACCCCTCGCTACAACACCCGCGCCGATTTGGGACACTGGCGTCTCAAACGAGGACTTGGCGGAGTTCCATGAGCTTTCTGCCTGGTTCGCCGAACTAATTCATCGCTCCCTCCCCATTCTGAGGCGCTGCAGGGAGCAACTGACAGATCCCCGCATCCCTGCTCTGCAAAAGCACAGCATTATGCAACAGACTGCACGGCTCCTCTTCCCTGACTCCAGCCCGTAAATGGCGTTGAGAAGAACTCAGCGAACATTGAGAGCCGCGTTCTGGAACGCAAACGGAGTCCGGGAACAGAGACCGGGCATCTTGGAGTTTGTAAGTGACCACGGGATTGACCTCCTTATGGTATGCGAAACGCATCTGCATGCTGGTGTACAATTTAACCTGCCAAGTTACGCCGTCCACCGAGCCGATAGAGTCGGCCGGCGGGGCGGCGGTACAGCTATATTCATCAAAAATCACATCACCCATACTCCCATTACCATCCCCCCGCTTCAACACTTGGAGGCGACCGCCATAAGGCTCTCCTTGGGCGGTTCAGACCTAGTGCTTGTGGCGGTGTATGACCCGCCCAACCATCCCTTCTATGAAGCGGATTACAGGGCACTCCTCAACCTAGACCACCGAGTGTGCATAGCCGGTGACTTCAATGCCAAACACCCAGGATGGAACAGCCGAACCCAGAATGATAGGGGAAGGAGCATCTACCGCTTCATCTGCGGAGACCCAACCCTTCATGCGCATGGCCCGCGGGGTCCAACGCACTTCCCGCCTCGTGGCAGGGCGGACGTCATAGATTTCGCAATCACCAAGAATATTCCATTTCATCTGGACCTCACGGCGGTGAATGCTCTGGATTCTGACCACAACCCAGTTGTGATCAATTCAGACGTTACCGTCGCAGCTCTAGCAACGGCTGACTGGGTGGATGAAGTCGACTGGGATGCCGCCATTCTTCACATCCAAAACTCCGTGGAAGCCTGCCCTCGAATCGACTCTGTGGAGTCGCTCGAGGCGGCAGCCAGGGAGTTCTCCACATCCATCCTCAACGCGGTCCGTGCTCACACACACCGCATCCCAATAGACACGCCAAATCCCACAGATATCCCAGGACCCATCAAACAACTCATAAGGGCTAAAAACGCCGTAAGAAAGCTGTGGCAGAGATTTCGCCATCCCAGGATAGGAGAAGTACACCAGAGGTTCAAATCCCTGGCAAGACGACTCCTAAGAGCACACCGCAAAGAGGCCTGGGAAAACATGTTAAGGCAAACCAATCTCCAGGAGAGAAAACCATGGCGAATAGTCCGTAGCCTGCGGAAAGACAAAACCGTACACCAGCACCCCCTATATAGCCCTAGAGGTCGACTCGTCTACGAGTCGAAAGAAAAGGCAGAGGCGCTAGCAGATTATCTGGAGGCTCAATTCCAACCCAGGGTAGAGCCAATGGACGATGACCATGCTGACCTCGTGGAACAGGTGGTGCAGGACTTCCTAGAAGCTCCGCCCCCTGACCACGAGGAGTTCCACATTCCCATCGTTACCCCTAGAGAGTTAGCGACCACGCTTAACTCTCTAAGAACCAACAAAGCACCTGGGCAGGACCGTGTGATAGCGGAAATGCTCAAGCACCTTCCACGAAGAGCCGTGATTCACTTAACCCGGATTTATAACGCGTTCCTATACATGCGCCACTTTCCAGCTATCTGGAAGGAGGCGCGCGTGGTGTGCGTTTTAAAGCCGGGGAAAAATCCGGTTTTTCCTTCCAGTTACCGATCAATCAGCCTTCTCCCAGTTTTATCGAAGGTATTCGAAAAACTGCTCCTCTCCCGGCTCCTTCCTCATCTGGAGGAAAGGGGCCTAATCCCGGAACACCAGTTTGGCTTCCGTTCTGGCCACTCCACGACCGAGCAGCTACTGCGGGTTGCCGAGAAGGCCTCCCTGGGTTTCCAGGAAAGGTCTAAAACGGTAGCAGTGCTGCTCGACGTGGAGAAGGCATTCGCCACTACCTGGCATGAAGGACTCATTTACAAACTCCTGGAGCATGAAATTCCCCGTCTATACATTTCCTTGGTGGCCGGTTTCCTCGGAAACCGAAGCTTCCGAGTAAAGATGGAGGGGAAGCTGTCCACCGAGCGGCCCATTGGCGCTGGAGTACCGGAAGGCAGCGTGCTGTCGCCGGCGCTCTTCGCAGCTTACATGGCCGACATCCCAACTCATCACAACACTCAAACCTGTCAGTATGCGGACGATCTCATGATCTTCGCAGTCAATAGGAATACACGGTACAGCTTCCGGCAAATCCAAACCCAGCTCCGGGCCATTGGCGAATGGAGCGCAAAATGGCGAATGGCAATTAACCCGGAGAAGAGCTCTGCTATTCTCCTGGCGAAAACCATAGCCAACCGGTTGCAGCAGATCTTCGTTTTACGGCGCCGTCGAATCCCTTGGGTGCAAACGGCGAAGTATCTCGGGGTGACGCTGGACCGCAAGTTAACTTACGTTCCGCACGTCAAGGGCAAGGTCCAGCTGGGGCACGTCGCACTCCGGAGCCTATACCCTATCTTCAGATCAACCATGCCGATCCGTCTCAAACTCCAACTGTATCGGGCGATCATTCCGCCTATGATTCTGTACGGCTGTGAGATCTGGGGAACAGTGGCTAATACCACTTTCGTCAGACTCCAGACGCTGCAGAACAAGGCACTACGCATCATCTACGATACAGGCTGGAGATTCCCGGCTCATATCCTACATGAGCACTCCCAGATCCCGTACATTGTCGATGTCATTCGCCAGAGGGCACGATCAATGTACGAGAAAATCCAAATTCACCCCAACCCTTTAGTGAACTCCCTGGGAAGGTATGACCCGAGAGATCAAAGTCGCTTGCCGTCCTTCAGACTGCCGAGAGACGTCCTGGGACCCCTTGGGTAACCCAAGGAAAACCCCAGATGTCTCTGGGAACAACTTCTACGCCAAAGGACAAGCGCTACACAACCCGTATCCAAAACGGGGCAAAAAACTAATTCGTGTCTCCCAAAAAGGGAGAACGATTAAGTACAGCTGCCCACGACAAAGAGGGGCAACCCATTCCAAACCTCTCCAAAATTTCAAACAGTAAACAAATTCAAACACCCCAGCAGAACATGGATCTACTAGTTCATTTCGCAGGTTAAGCCGCAAAGCGGCTAGGTACTGCGGCATATGACACCCGGACGGGGAAAGCCCCGCCCGACTAGGACTACCTCTGGACCTCTGGACTTCAATTATGGTAACAATGACCTTATTGCAATGAATATTTTATGTTGGAACTTGTATACACTTACCATGAAGAAAGCATTTGAACATTCTTTATAATGTCTCACGAGCTACAGAATCTTATAGCAGCGTGACTCTTGCGAGAATACTCTATTACAATTTCCTAATTGTTCGAGGGAAGGTCATTACGTTTATAAAAGTCAGTTGCTGTTCATAGGGTTTGAGATTTGGTCTGGAATCACACAAGTTCCACTGCTCCCATATGTTGTCATAATCATGAATTGCGTTCACATGACTTTCTACATATATTCTTCAGCAATGACACAAGTGTTTGCAGAAATGAGTTAACCCTTTGTTGTTTTACTTATTGCATGTTTACTATTTATATATTCGGAATTTTTAAAGTCGAATCTACTGTCACTGGAACTAAGAATGGGCAGTTTAGTCACATTCATTTTTTCACATTCGATTCCCTTTGTTTGGTAAGGGCATAAAAACAACTTCCTTTACGGGAAATGTTTCAAATACTTACCATCAATTTGTATATGCTCTGAAATTGTATTCAAAAAAGAGAATTAATCATGTGTGGTGAAATAAATGTGGATTATCTGAAAAGGAGTTTTCAAAGAGAATACCTTATCTCTTTGTTTACAACATACCACGTGACACATACAGTAAACTTTCCAAGGAGAATCCAAAATAACTGTTTCACAGGCACAGATAGTATATTTGTAAATTGAGATGTAACTATATTTTGCTCTATGTGATCACGAAACTAATGGACTGTCACGTCGTGAAGCGTAAATGTCATGTATTCATAAGATGCATTTAAAGCTCAAACCTAAATACAAATATAGGAAATATAGGGCAATAAATGAAAATACTCTGAAGGGATTTAACAAAAACACATACTTGAATAATTTAAACGAAATTATGACGCTAGTGGAACTAACAATAAATAAGTATAATAGCTTCCTTCAGTGGTTTAGGATTCACTTTGAATTGTTGTTCCCATTTAAGTTAAAAAAAAAATTAAATTCAAAGGAGACAATGCCTGGGTCACTTTAGGAATTAGAAAGTCATGCAGGTGTAAAATAGAACTAGAATCAGTGACAATTAAGATTTAAAAAGTGCACAAAAAATATTGCAAATTTCTAAAGAAGCTACTACAAGCTGCTGAACTGTTGCATTATAATAAACTAACTTAGCACTCAGACATTAAAATAAAAACCACTTGGAATATGAGTATAAAACAATGTAACACGTTAGCAAATTAGTCAATAACACTGATTGTTGATAGTCATGAAATTTCCAAACCTCTACAATTTGCAGAAATGTTTAATATATTCCTCTTAGATATATAAAAAACTAAATATTAACTATGAAAGCAAAGTAGTAGCTTTAGCATTACTGAGAAATAAGTTTCACAAACGTTGTTCCACTTTTAAAGCCAATCTAACTATGCCTTCTGAAATAAATAAAATTATTGGCTCTAAAAGTCAAAGAGTTCATGTCATGACGAAATAACTACAAAACTCTGAAAATCTCTCTGCTCACAAATTAGCATTCCCCTAATACAATGAGTTTCCAAAGACTGGAGTTTCTCCTGACAGGATGATGTTCTCTATTTCTAAACCTCTTTTCAAAACTTGCGAACGCAATAATGTATAATGTAATTGACCAATATCTCTCTTGCCAAATTTTTTCAGAAGTTCTCGACAAAGTAATGTTCAAAAGACTGTATGAACACCTTGAGTATAACAACATACTTGTCAGTGACCAGTTTGAACTCAGAAAGGTAATATAGACAAATGTCGTAGTTTATAAATTTACACATGATTTGTTGACTGCTTTGCACGAAAACTGACATGAAGGTGGAATTTCCTGTGATCTAAAAAAGGCTTTTGATTGTGGTAATCATGCCAGTCTTATACCAGAGTTCTAATTCTGTGGTTTAAATTGATTAAACTGATGAAATTGATTAAATGGATTTTGTATTTCAACTAACTGAAAGAAAGGAGAGAGATGAGGTAGCTGGTGATAGCGTTTAGGAAAAACAAACTTCAAATTCGAAAATACTAACTCATGCATTACCACAAACTATAAAACTATAAAAAAACTATATAACTATCAAAATGTTTGACGTTATTGTTAATGATCTTAAAGCAAAAATTGATTATTACGAAGCTTTTAAAAATGCTGCTATGCTCATAATCATCTTTTTCTGTACAAGATTATCTGAATGACAAAGTATCCTGATAATGTTTACGTGTCTCTGTAAAGTAAATCTGACTGCTCTAATGACAAGTCATTGCCAATAAATATTTGATGTGCACTGAAAAGCTAGTTAATGTATATATATTCAAAACTGTTTTAAATTGCATTGAGAGGTACTGGCAAAAGACAAGTGACAGTTGAGTAAAAAGTGATTTTGTATTATCCATGGCTTTTTTTCCTGTATTGCTTTTTATATTGCGTGTATATAACGCAATTCTTTTAGTGTTATGCTACGTTTTCAGGTTTATTAATTTGACACTGCTGGTGACCCGCGAAGCCTTGATTAGTAATGCTCGCTGTGAAAGCTTCAAGTCTTACATTTTACAATTTTTAATTATTTCTCAAACCATTTAACACTTGAAACTAAATGTCTTTAGAATTTCTAATAACATGGTTATTAAAATTATTATCAAAATTCAGTTCGCTAAAGCCATGAATAATTTTGAATGGAATATCTAAAATAACATATTCAGGGTTGAGGAGTTAGTGTGACTATGTTACGTTAATTCGCAGACATAAAAATATATAATAGAGCAAACGTTCATTTAGTTGTATTCCTGCTCGCTAGGATATACAATTGCTCACCGAGTGTGTATTGTTGGCAACAGATGGCCCTACATGCAATATATGATAAAGTGGTAGAAGATTGTGGTTTGTAGTAAGTTTTGTGGCATATTGTATCTGTGCTGTTGAACTGCGGGTTAGACATAACTTTCTAATTAACTCAAAGAAATAAAAATTTGCAATAAGATACATTAACGTAATAATGCAGGTGGAAAAAATTGTTTTTGAGAAATGAAGCCTGCTAAAGCGAATATATATATTTGTGCTTCCCATAAATTTTTTGTATTCTTATTCTCCTTCTGCGAAATTCAGATTTTTGTTGGAAATTATAACCTTTCAAACTGATCAGAAGGTTTGAAATGGCTTGTTTCTAATGTCACACTTGCCACAGGATTTAACATAGGATTCTAACTCAGTGAGAGATTTGTGAGAATACTCTATGCATATTTCCAAAACGTTTGTCACCCTTTTTATGTCAGTTAACATATATGTAGTTTGAGTTTAGTTCTAAAATGACGTAAGCTTCACTGCTCCCATATGTTGTCATAATCATTAAGTTAGTTCACATGACTTTCTTAATCATATTATTCAACAATTAACTGCAAGTGCAAAAATTTGTTAACCGCTTAAGGTTTTGCTTATAATATGATTATTATTTTTGTGTATTCTGAATTTCTAAATTCGCTTCTACTGACACTGCAAAAACGACAATACACTAGGCTTCAGAATTTAAACAAATCATTTTAGAGCTAGTTGCTAGGCGATTACTTAATCTTTTGTTCTCTTTTTTGGTCAGGACATAAAAACAGCTTCCTATATACAAAAGCAATAAACATTTGAAAATTGAAGCAAATAATAGGAACATTTCGGAAAGGGTTATCTCCACAAAATTGTTGGATATAGATCTAGTCGTTTAGTGAGACCTATATACCTTTAAGGAATATATCTGTTTCTTAGTTTGCCAATTATACAAACATCATTGAGAACTAAAACGAATTCGCTTATTATTTACAATATATTAAAGATATATATTGCATTTTATAATGACAATAATTTTAAGTCATGCCACTTCAATTCAAAATTGTTTGAACCAAGATTTAAAAATCAATTTTAATTAGCTATTTGTATATAAAGAGTAACTATCACAAGTGCGTTTTAATTTACGTTTTCATCCTTACAAGACCTTGAACAACAATACTACCGCTTTTGTTTTGAGTTCTCTTGTTCACATTGACCTTTTTAAAGTGTCAGCCATTTGAATTCAGAGCACTTCCAAACGTGTATTGACAGTGAATCTCAAAACTAAGTTTTAGTAAGATGCAATATCTACCAAGTGGTGATGGAGACGTTACAAATGTTTATCTCAATTAACTTGAAGTGAAAGAAGAATGAAGCTTTTAAAGCATAATGAACGAGTAGAGAAGTTTATATAAATGTGACACAACAGGTTGTTTTGTGATGATGCTCAACTTAAATATCATTGGATTCTAAATTATCATTGTTGTGTTGTGCTGTTCAATAAACATGTTCAAGAGCATTTTATAACATCCAACGTTAAGTCATATCGGGCAATGAATGAAATGGTGTTCTAATGAGTTCAAGGTACATCGAGCTTAGAGTTAACGGACATTCATTTTTCAGCCTGAGGGAAAGCCTCCAACGTTAAATGATATCAGATGTTGAATAAAATGATGTTCAAACGAGTACAGGGTCCATAGAGCTTAGACAATATCTCCATTCTACATTTCTCGTCTTCTGTATGACATTACTTCGTGGAAATATAGAGCTGCAGTGGTATAGTGAGTGAGTGTGTGGAGTTTAAGGGCCCGTCGACAGCAAGGTCATTTGGGCCCTGCAGTGGTATATATTAACAAATACTGCACGTACAAATATTTATATTTGAGAAAGGAAACCTGCTACTTACATCTTCGTGTTTTTCGAAAATTTGTTAGATAATTTTAATGACAAAGACGTTGTTTGTTTGCATTTATCCCCTGTTAAAATGAACATAGCATGTGTAAGTGCACCACAAACATTTCCAAAATATTACTGAGAATCATGTCACGTTTTTTAAAGTCAGTTGTTATTCTTATGGTTGTATGCAATTACGGAAGCTTCACTATTCTCATATGTTGCCATAATCATGACTTTAGTTCACACGACTTCTACACTTATTCTTCAACAATTACTACAAGTGTATGAAGAAACTTGATTAACCCTTTGTTGTTTTACTTATTCTATGTTTATTCTTTTTGCGTGTTCAACATATTTAAAGTCAGTGGAAATGTGGAAAATCATTTTAGAGCCAGTCGCTATGTGATGTCTTTCACATTGCATTTCCTTCGGTTGGTAAGGACATAAAAAACAACTGCTTATATAGGAAACAATAAACAGGAAATATCTGGGAAATAGTTAACTCGACAAATTGTTTGATTTAAGTTTGGTCGTTTAACGAGGCCTATATATATTTAAGAATTTGCCGACCTCTTACAGTTTACCAATCATGCAAACATAATTCAGAGTCAAAAAGACTTCAGAGGTTGTTTACAGGAAATTCAAGATATATAATATATTTTAAAATGAGAATATTTAACTTATGGTACTTTATTTCAAGATCGTTTATACATAACAAAGGTGAGACGTTTCAACTTACTTTCATCTGAAACAGAAAAGGATCCTTACAGAAAAAGATTTATGAACAACGATCTTGTTGCTTATCTAGCAAACTTGGCACCAAGACCTTTAATACAATACACCCTCAAGAAAGTACCATATAAATAATAGTAATTTTAATCTTCAGAGTATTATATATGCTTAATATATTTCCTTAACAGATATAAATATGTATAACTTGGGAATTGTTCCTTGTAAGTTCTGGAAACTGTCACGTAAGTAGTAAACAAAGTAAACTTAAGAAACACTAGATGGCGTTAAAACACTAAAGGTAGCTACATCTGAGTGAGGAATTAATAAATTGGTTTACATTCAAATTCTTGGTGTCAGTACCATATAAATGGTAATGAATTGCCTTCCCCCGGAAAATTGAAATCCAGCTTTCACTGTCAATAAACGTTTTGAGATAAAGTACGACACGTCTCTTTGTTCAGAGTATATAAAAAACAAAGTGTGTTAACATCAAAATTGATACTTAAATACTACAACATGAGACTAGCAAAAGGTAAAGGACAGGCAATACCTTACTACTCAGAATATGAAATTCTCTTTAAAGCAAACAAACTGTGACAGCTACACTTTTATGTGTAGGGATAGCTTTCCGAGAAATTCGCTAGTATTGGTTTGAAGTCTTAAATGCTTATATTTTCAAAAATGGCACGTGCTGAAACACGTCATCTCTACCGGTAAATCATGTGCTATCGTGTCATGTGCTTGAGAGCAAAGGAACCTCCTCATTACCCCGTTTAAGAATTAACATGCATTTCACATAAATTAACTCTGTTGCGTAATATATTTGACCTAGACAGTTACGAAAATATAAATTTGGCAATTCTCCTTCTACATATAAAGATATATCATAATGTTAAACGCCCGCCTCAGTAGCGTAGATGGTAGCATGTCTGCCTCACGTTCAAGAGGACTCGAGTTCGAATCTCGGTCAGGATGAGTTACCTGGATAAGGCTTTATCCGGGGTTTTCGCTTATCCTGAAAGACGAATGTCGGGTAACTCTAAGCTCTATGGACCTTCGACTCATTTAGGCATCATTTCATACATTCCATTAATCGTCCGACATGACTTAACGTTGGAGGACCTTAATTTAAAAAAATCATGTTAAACAACGAACTAATTTTTACCGCACAACAGTTTATACTACAATAGCAGTCAATGAGAGGTGATAAGGTCACGTGACCGTGAAATGATGAGGGGCAAGCTTATGTGAAACAAGGATTAGACCGTCAACACACTTTTAAATTTGTCGCGAGGCATAGTTTGGCTGGTAGAACCTGAGTGAAAGAGACAGATAGCGTCCAAACCACGTCCGCGGACTGGCCAGCGCGTGTGCGCAGCGTTAATCACTTGCCCAGAGAGAGCAACAGAGGGCGAAAGAGACAGTTCCATGGTGTTCTCGCTACATCACGAATGATCGTGCTAGTTCGGTAACTTTCGAGAAACGATAGTTCGGTTATAAAAGCGTCACTCCTAATCGGACAGCTTAGTCGTGGAGTGACAGCTGCCAGTCACTGAATGGAGTTAGTTGCTATCCAGTTGTCTATGGACTTGTGAATTGACTATGTGGACGTGTGGCAGACGGCCTTGAAGTTTGCGTTCCTGTGTGTTACGTCATTCGGCTGATATCGGAGTTATACATGTGTCTTTCTGCAGAAATAAAGAGAATTTTGAATTTCTGCAAACTAAACTTTTAATTTATCAAACTCAGAAAGTGACAACATTGTGTTGGGTATCAAGATGTCAAGAAAATCCCTATAACCATAAATATTAACGCAATTTTTATTCTCTAAAATTTGCCAATGATTTTATTTAAATTGCCAACTGTTTAAGATATTTTATCTGCAAGGGACCACTCACAGAATTGTTAATTTACGAGTTAATGTACCAGTGTTCGCGGAAATGCATTATTCTTCAAAATAAATATTAAGTTACTCCGAACTGCATGAAGCTATTTCAAATATATTCTAAAGTGCAACCAAAAGACGTGAGTCTCATCTATTGGCATTAGTTTTGTTGCTTCATTGAAAATACCAGATTTTCTAGAGTTATTATCGAGCGCGACAGTGGTATCATATGTGTCGCGCATTTGGGTGTTCGGAGTTTGTGACCATAGATTTTCCG
This sequence comes from Mantis religiosa, assembly GCA_030765055.1. NCBI lineage: Eukaryota > Metazoa > Arthropoda > Insecta > Mantodea > Mantidae > Mantis > Mantis religiosa. The sequence goes on along the minus strand of CM060951.1, from coordinate 26,065,545 downwards.
GGTTACCATGTGATTGCTAGCAAAGGATATTTATCTAACGTCATCCGTTTTATTCTCTAAATCCAATCTTTCAAGGTATCGAAGTCGCCGCTAGATTAGCAGAACAAGTCTAGTATTCATTTAACGTTCCTCATCTGAGTTTTGCTTAAAATACAAGGGAGCTCAAAAATTTCTTTCCAGAGCATAATCAATAATACATTTTGGATAGAATGCAATTCCACCTCTATTATATACGTGGTACACAAACTATTTTAACACTGCCGCAATGAGTTTCCAAAGACTGGAGTTTACCCTGATAGGATGATGTTCTGTATTTCTAAACCTCTTTTCAAACCTGGCGAACCCAATAATGTATAATGTAATAGACCGATATCTCTCTTGCCAACTTTCTTCAGAAGTTCTTGACAAAGTAATGTTGAAAAGACTGTATGACAACATTGAGTATAACAACATACTTGTCAGTGATCAGTTTTAACTCAGAAAGGTAATATTGACAAATGACGCAATTTATAAACTTACACATGATTTGTTGACTGCTTTAAACGAAAACTGACATGTAGGTGGAGTTTTCTGTGTTCTAGAAAAGGCCTTTGATTGTGGTAATCCTGCCAGTCTTATACCAGAATTGGAATTCTGTGGTATAAATTGATTAAACTGATGAAATTGATTAAATGGATTTGTATTTCAACTAAATGAAAGGAAAGAGAGTGATGAGGTAGCTGGTGATTGCGTTTATGAAAAACAAACTGCAAATTCGAAAATTGTTACTCATGGATTACCACAAGTTTTGGTGTTAGGACATTCAATACTTCTAACCTATATAATTGACCTCTCCCTTTATATAGAAGATATTGCACGTTAGTGTCCAGATGACCACAACAAATTTATGTGAGTGTATAGTTAAGTTGAATTATGTTTTAAACTGTATGTCATGTTGGTTTAAAGCGAACAAATTATCTGTGAATCTAGACAAAACAAGAGTTGTGAAATTTAGAACATTTAATACATCACACTCTCAACTAGAAATTGGAATTAGACATATGTTATTAAAATAAATTGACAGTGTCACATTTCTGGGTCTTCAAGTTGACAGAAGTTTAGATTGGAAGTTTTACACAAGGTACATCATAGCTAAACTCAACTCTGTGTGTTAGGCTACCGGAGTGCTGGTTTGATACACTTAAATCGGTGTGTTGTACATACTTTAACTCTATCTCGGAATTCGGAATATTAATTTGGGGCAGCTCCATAAAAGGTAAAAAAGTATTTCTTATGCAACAGATGTTCCTACAAACATCCTTTCAGACTAATGAAGATATTAACTCTTCCGTGCGTGTATATAGTCTCGAACCTAAATTTCTTTATGCGCAATCAGATCTCATTTATAACAAATAATTAATAGAATAAATACTAGACAAAAGTATAACATTCATTATCTCAGTGCTAAACTTTCTTGCTTCCAGAAATAAGTGTATTATAAAACCATCAATATATTTGACGTTCTTTTTAATGATCTTAAAGACAAAATTGATTATTATGGTGCTTTTAATCATCTTTTTCTGTACAAGATTACCTGAATGACAAAGTATCCTGATAATGTTTACGTAGCTCTGTAGAGTAAATCTAACTGTTCTAATGACAAATCATTGCCAATAAATCTTTGATGTGTGTTCAAAAGCTTGTTTAATGTATGTATATATATATATATATATATATATATATATATATATATATATATTGTCACCCTGGCGGTAGACACGCGAAGCCGATGAATAAATGATGGCCGGTGGAGATTCGGAAAACTTCTGGGCCGATCGTTACCGGAAGCGAGACAGTTGAGTGTAGTGTTTGAAAAAAAAAAAAAAAAAAAAACAGTTTTTTGGTGATCTAGCAAATTGTGAGTTTAAACGGTGTATTGCTATGAAAATGAAGTGTAGTTTTTTGCGTTTGTAACCTCGTCTTGTTATTTCACGAACCCACAAAGTCACAACTGGTGTTAGAATCGGAACATACGACAGTGGAAGCTGCATTGGCAAAGATTTTAGAGAAAATGGAAGAAATGAAGACGGCAAATGAAAACCTGCTGCAAAAACGGAAGTGGTAAATAACAACCAGGCCGCGGAGTTGAAACAAATAAAGAGCTAATTGACCACAGAAATGAGGGCAGCGAACGACAGCCTGGCCACGGAGATGAAAGCGGCAAACCAGGACCTTGCCGTGAAGTTTGAAGAACAGTTGGCCGGCGTGAGGGATAACGTGACAGAGCTGGGCAAGCGGATGAGCCAAGTGGACGAGCGCGTCGAGGACCTGAAGAACAGTTGGCCGGCGTGAGGGATAACGTGACAGAGCTGGGCAAGCGGATGAGCCAAGTGGACGAGCGCGTCGAGGACCTGGCGAGCCGCGTTGACGACCTGGAGGGAGAGGCCGACACCAGCGTCAAGTCCCTGAACGCCATAGTAGAGGATGTCGTCGGCAGGAAACTGAAGGATTTGAAGGCCGACGCGCCGGTACGCGACAAAACATCTGCGCGCGTCAAACCGCCGAAATATGACGGCGCGTCAACATTTGAGGTCTTCCACCGCCAGTTCGACAAGGTTTTCATGCACAACAGATGGTAACCGGAGGTGGAGGCCACACAGCTAATAGCCAGGCTCCAGGGACGGGCCGCGGAAGTCCGAAACGCGGTCAGACAACGACGGCGCCCAAGGACATCTGGGAGGCACTGGAGAATCTTTTCGGGAACCACCGCTTAGCCGCAGCGTGCCGCAGTCAACTAAAGGCAAGGTCACAGCAGCCGGGGGAGAGGCTGCAGGAGTTCGCCATAGCGATTGAGCAGATAGTTGGCAAGGCCTTGGTTGACCTGCCACTGGAGTTCGTATCCCGGGAAGCCGCCTACAACTTTGTCGACGGGGTACGGGACACGGAGATTCGTCAGCGCCTAATGCTCGGCGATTATAAAACCATCCACGAGGCGCTGACAGCGGCATTAAGGATGGAGGCGGCCAAGGTAGCATCTATCCCGACATCGAGAACGAGGAGTGTCCGCTACGCCGGAGACAGAAGACCAGCTGAGGGACGCCGGCGAACACCTAGTGGCCTGTGTTGGGAGTGTGGACAGCCCGGACACCTGCGGAGAGACTGCCCACACCAGGAAGAGCAGCCGGAAAACGAGTAAGGACCGTCGTGGAGAGGGGCACGTCGGCGCCATCGCCACCGTCCCCTCGAGTGACACTGCGCGCCGTCAGCCGGCGTATGGATGACAGCCTCATCGCGGACGGTTGGGTAGGAGAAAAGCCGTGCCGCATGCTAGTGGACACTGGGGCAGCCGTGACCATCATCAGACCTGATGTGGCGAATGGTTTGCCGACGAGGAAGTCGTGCCGACCATACCAGCTTGTGTTGGCTTCGGGCGACACCTTGCCTGTGGAGAAGGAGGCCCTGCTGAAGCTGACCTTGGGACGGAGTGCCGTGCGTCTGTGGGTGTTCGTCGCGAAAGTGGCTGAGGAGGTGATTCTGGGACTGGATGCCCTCAGGAGCCACTAGGCGACGGTCGACGTCGGCAGGAAGGTCCTGAGGCTCAACGGAGAAGAGGTTATACTCCGTCAACCAGAAGAGCACCTTGCAATTTGCAGGGTCATCTTGAACGAATACGTGGTTGTCCCCGCGAGGAGCGAGGTGATGGTGACGGCGCGACCGGAAGGCCAGGCAGCACGTTGGGTCCAGAGGCAGCGGGAGTACGTCTTCACCTCGGAACATCGCAGAGGGAAGAGTCACGGTAACGCGGACGCTATGTCCCAAAGACCCTGTCCAGAAGAGTGCTGCCAATGCACAAGAGTGGAGGGGAAGGAGCGTGCCGCAGCAGTTCGAGTAGTCTCGGCAGGGCCTGTGGATGGCTGGGATACCGCAGGCCTGAGGAGCGAGCGGCTGGCGGACGCAGACTTGGGGCCACTCTTGAGGGATGTGGAGAACCTGGTGGATCACCTCCACAACATGCACGAGATGGCTCGCCAGAACATCCAGAAGGCGAGCGACCGCATGAAAACCCGATACGACAGGCAAGCCAACAGCCAAGGGTTCCAGCAAGGTGACCTGGTCTGTTTGTACCGCCCGACCCGGACCAAGGGACGCTGCCCGAAGCTTCAGCAGCCATGGCAGGGACCGTACCGTGTGATGAAGAGGATTAACGACGTGGTCTACCGCATCCAGAAGGTGCCCCGAGGAAAGATGTTGGTGGTACACCTGGATCGCCTGGCCCGCTACGAAGGCACTGTTCGGGACGACCAGCCTTGAGGAGGGAGCAGTGTCACCCTGGCGGTAGACTCGCGAAGCCGATGAATAAATGATGGCCGGTGGAGATTCGGAAAACTTCGGGGCCGATCGTTACCGGAAGCAAGACAGGAGAGGGTAGTGTTTGGAAAAAAAAAAACAGTTTTGAGGTGATCTAACAAATTGTGAGTTTAAACGGTGTATTGCTAGGAAAATAAAGTGTAGTTTTTTGCCTTTGTAACTTCGTCTTGTTATTTGACGAACCCACAAAGTCACAATATTTAAAACGGTTTTAAATTGCATTGAGACGTACTGGTAAAAGCCCAGTGACAGTTGACTAAAAAGTGATTTTGTATCATATATTATCCATGGCTATTTTCCTGTATTGCTTTTTATATTCCGTGTATATAACGCAATTCTTATTGTCTTATGCTACGTTTTCAGGTTTATTAATTTGACACGGTTCATCACCTGCGAATCAAAATAATGGACGTGCACATATTTGGTTTTGAAAATGTAAGCCTGCTAAAGTGAATAAATATTTGTGCTTCAGGAAAATTTATTTCATATTCTTATTTTACTCGTCTCACGACAATCGTTTTGTTGGAAATTACAACCTCTCTAAATGATCAAAAGTTGTGAAATCATTTGTTTCAAATGTCACATTTGTCATAGGACTTTAACGCAATGACAGATTTCTGAGAACACTCCATGCATATTTCCAAAATGTTTGTCACCCTTTTAATGTCAGTTAACATACATGTAGTTTGAGATTAGGTCTAAAATCACGTAAGTTTCGCTACTCCAATATGTTGCCATAATCATTGATTTGGTTCACATGACTTTCTTAATCATATTATTCAACAATTAGCTGCAAGTGTGCTGAAAGTAGTGAACCGCTTTTTGTTTTACTTATAACATGGTTATTATTTTTGTGTATTCTGAATGTCTAAATTCGCTTCTACTAACACTGAAATAATGACAATACACTAGGCTTAAGAAATTAAACAAATCATTTTAGAGCTAGTTGCTATGTGATGACTTAATCTTTTGTTCCTTTTTTTTTTTTTTTTGGTCAGGACATAAAACCAGCTTTCTATATGCAAAAGGAATAAACATTTGAAAATTGAGCCAATAATAGGAATATTTCGGAAATGGTTAGCTCCACAAAATTGTTGGATATAAATCTAGTCGTTTAGTGAAACCTATATACCCTTAAGGAATATATCTGCTTCTTAGTTTACCAATTATACAAACATAATTCAGAATTAAAAGTACTTTAGCCGCTATTTTACAATATATTCAAGATATAGATTCCATTTTATCATGATAATAATTTTAAGTCATGCCACTTCAATTCAAAGTTATTTGAACCAAAATTTAAAAGTCAATTTTAATTAGCTATTTGTATATAAAGAGTATCTATCACAACCACTTTTTAATTTACGTGTTCATCCTTACAAGACCTTAAACTACAATACTACCGCTTTTGTTTTGAGTTCTGTTGTTCACATTGACCTTTTTAAAATGTCAGCCATTTGAATTCAGAGAACCTCAAAACGTTTATTCAGAGGGACATCTCAATACCAAGTTTTGGTAAGATACAATATCTACCAAGTAGTGATGGAGAACGCTACAAATGTTTATCTCTATTAACCTGAAGTGAAAGAAGAATGAAGTTTTTAAAGCATAACGAACGAGTAGAGAAGTTTATATAAATGTAACACAACAGGTTGTTTTGTGGCGATGCTCAACATACTTATGAAGTATAGAAATGATATGACCATCACTAATGACAATTGAATGACACAAAATTTACACAACCTCCTTTTAACGTCAGGGATGTCGTGTTTTCAAATTTTGAATGGCATCTCCAATTTTTTGTGCCAGAATTTTCGAATAACCTGTTACGCCTTAATTTCTGACATATTTTGTTTACGAATAGTTCATTTTACTTTATTGTTCACGTTTCTTATAAAACGTATTACAAATTACAGATAATCTACCACTGTATTACGTACTACGGGTAGAGCCACCTGTAGATGTCAGTAGCAATCGAGTAGATTACACCACCTAGAGGGCTAGCAATACAATTAAAAGAAGGTTTGTTATGTCTATTGCGGTAAATTAATGTATTATAGACACACTACCTTCTCAACCCATTGTACCATAAGACGTTATTCTTTTAAAGTAAGACCTGAGGCTTTCCTGGCGATGAATATCTTCAAGTTCTTCTTCGTCTCCTCCAGTTACTGGGAGCGGAGAGTTAAGACGGCTTTAGCCATTTCCTCCGAGAGAAAAGTATCTTGAGGAATATCTAGACATAAAGTATTACGTGTATGTCTGAGATATACCCAGGAAACATTCCGTGGCCGGGAACAACAGCTGCTACGCTGTAGCTTACTGCACCACTACAGGGACTAACATACACTACACAAATAATGGATTCAACCCAGCCATCATAAGGAACATGATGAAGAGAAAGGAAAAACTGATGATAATATCAAAAAATACCACTCCCATACCACTTAAAATCACTAATTGGTAATATAGGAATTTCACCTACCATCTATTGGCTTTTAGAAAATTTGAACGAATCTTCAAAAGACAAAACTTAAAACTAGCACCCCAAAACAAATTCAGTCTGAGGAACCTGCTAAATAAACCACTAAAAAATTCAATACCCAACAATTTGAAATCAGGAATTTATCAGACTAATTGTGAAACTTGTGAAAAAAGCTACATAGGAAAAACTAAGAGAAACTTGCTAACGAAGCAAAAAGAACACCAGAGGAACATTAAATTGAAACAAACAGAAAAATCTGCAGTTTCACACCAATTTTTGGACAGAAAACCACAACATTGGCCACAACATTAAACTGTTAAAATCTTTAAGTACACCCATAGAATTGGATATTTGAGAAAAAATATTCATAAACAAAAACCGTGATAAAGTTATCAATTTTGACATCCCGGCATTAAATGAAGTATTAAAACTTAGTACTCCTAACAACAGATGGCAGAGTAATCAGAGCTCCGTAGTAGTGGAAGAAGAGGAATGTTCATTTAGTCACCAAACAGCTGAGGATGAGATCGAATGATCTTGAAAACGTTTCAATTATACAGCAACAAATAAGTAAAGTTTGAGTGTAAACATAGTGAATCATAAATAAAACTCAAATATGAAGAATACTTCACTGTTAATAATGCTTCTGCGTTTAATATTTATGACTTAAACAGTTGCTTATTAACTTCGTAGATATATCTCTTTGCATGTTGTCACAAATCTTTAACTCTCATACTTTTTGTATTAACTTGTATGCAACAAACTTATACAAATGTGCATTTCAGTACATTGAACTTTATCTGGTTAAGTAATCTAAAATAGTGAATTGTGTTTTTGCAACGTTTTGGGGCAACATCTGTTTTTGTGTGGGGGACTTAAATTAAAATCTTTGGGCGATATGAATATCTTTGGATATGTATTTTATAAACTTTTTCTTTACTCTAAAATAATCAGTATTTCCAAGAATTAAGTTCCCTTAAACTTACTCATTAGTGTATATCTACATCATTGATAAAGAATGTCACATCTTTATACAGCAATTAAATATATGATCTGCGATTCCATAAAACAAATTTTTTCTATCTTGTTTAATGCAGTAATCACTATGTAATATTATTGCACACATTACAACAATTGATGTACCTGTGTAACCATCTTAGAAGAGATCTGGTAAGATTAGAAATGATTTGAGAAAGCTTTACACGGTTTAAGTATAATTGTGCAATATAACAAACGATTAAAGTGTCATTATGTCATCATCATCTTTATATGCCACTTTTAGTTTTATTTCTAGTACTCTACTTATTCTTAAAACTCGTACAACGTCAGCTGCAGCTAGGACCTAAAAGCTTAGCATGGCTTCATCTGAAATTAGTAAAGCTTTATAATAAATAATAGGTCCTTAATCATCTTCCTTGTTAACATATGAGGGCTAAAACTTAGGTCTTCTGCAATATAGGATTACTATGTTTTATGAATGACCTTGAGTACACTTGACATTAAATGCACATAGTGTTGAGCACCTCATGTATTCCAACACAATTTGGACAAATGGATTTAGAAAAATGACAAGTTAAAGTGACATTTGCATAGCGTTGATGTATTACTCCGTGGTACATCTGTTCTCAACATTTACTTGCCACCGTTTATGAGTAATATTAGTACAAAAATTCTGTTATGCTAACAATTTTAGGAGCGATATAGCTTTACATGTGACATACAATTCACACTGTTAAACATCCTCTCATTGTACTAAGTTGGAATGAAAATCTCAGTCTTTGTCATGGAAAAGAGATTCTTAACCTAATATATGAGCCATCCGTTAATTGCAGTGATGCTAAGCCACATAAGAATTTTGAAAAGTAGATAAAACTGCACATTATTTTGCTACATAATGCACTTCTTGTTTCTTTGTAGTGAACACATAAGGGAATTATGGACTGTCAAAAGAAATAAAGGTTAAATGTGTGAGCAATTAAATTACACTACTAAATTATTTTATGTTAGCTACTCAAACACACAGTTGCATCACTTTCACTGCATAACTAAAACTACAAACAGCATTAATAATTCAGAGTATAACCTTTTATTGAGTTACTTATGTGACACACACTCAGTTGTATGTCATGGCCTGGGAGGTTTACACTATGCAGAGGGCTCAATTGGATATACTAGTCAGAAAGTACATTGCTTAGAGTCTTACCAAGTTAAAGTAAGCCATTTACCTAAACAATTGCTGTGCACATTAAGTAAATTATATTTCACAGTCAGATGACTACATCAAATGATCTCTTACTGGAAGATACACACGATGCATTAAGTTTTATTTTTGAAACGGCACATTTTCGTGTTCTTCAGCATTCATTACTGTCCTTATGCATGCCATTGAGGCATTTAAAAATTCAACACTGTCATATCCTTGTGTTGCAGAGACAAAGCTAAGCTTAGGACAATTTTAAATAAATGATACAGCTTTAATGTGATTATTATTTTTCATACTAGCTTATTCTGCTCTTTTGATTGGTAATTCAACCAAATTGATCAGAGGTAACTAATCATAGTGCTATTTATGACTTGTATGTCTTCAGTTGCTGACACTGACTCATGTACTAATTTGACATTATTAATGACATATGAATGAACCACAAATTTCAGCTTTTTCTCTGAATATAATTTTGTATACTTGTGCTGAAAATAATGTATGTATTATGGAGCTTTTCAAATTATTATTAAATTAGCTGCTTTGCTCGCATTTTAATGATATTGTGATATTCTTGTACATAGTTTTCTCAGGTCGAATGCTGGGTAGGTAGTTACACATCCCGAATTTCTTGTCCCTCCATTTCATCTCCATTATCATTTCATATCATCTGTGCTCTGTGATGATGTAGGTTTTTGAAAGCAATCGCGACACTTTGATAGGAAGCACCGACAGATTTTGTCACGTGAAGTCTGTGTGGCCTGTAGGTTCATCGTTTTGTTCTATGAGGCGCTATTAAATACAACTCTAAGTATATTTCAATAGCATTAGAAATATTATTTTACGTAAATTGGTATTTAGTGGTGGCAAATAGGAAGTTCTTGAGAAGTTTCAAGTTATTATCAATAATGTGTGAACTGCATACTTTCTCTACTTAGGCTAACAGTTCACGCGGTGTAGGCCAGGGTACATCTGAGTGGAGGGGGGAAGCAGGGCCTACGTGTGACTGTACTGAACTTAGTTCTTTGATTCGTTATTCTCTCTTATTGTAATGAAAATTATTACTTGGAGCTTTCCTCGCTTTGAATGTCACGCCTTACCATTGGTTTTGAGGGTCACCAAACAGAAATGAAGAAACAAGTAATAATAAGTAATAATTTACGCAATTTTTATTGACTACAAAATGGCCAATGAGTTTGTTTTAATTTCCAATTATTTCAGATATTTTAACTGCAAGGGACCACTCTCAGAATGGTGATTTGCGAGTTAATGCACTAGTGTTCACGGAATAGCATTATTCTTCAGAAGAAATATCAAGTTACTCCGAACTGCATGAACCTAGTTCAAATATATTCTAAAGTGCAGCCAAAAGACGTGAGCCTCGTGTATTAGCATTAGTTTTGTTGCTTCGTTGTAAATACCAGATTTTCTAAAGTTATTACCGAGCGCGATAGTGGTATCGTATGTGTCCCGCATTAGGATGGTCGGAGTTTGTGACCATAGATTTTCCGGGCTACCAAGTGATTGCTAGCAAAGGATATTTATCTAATATCATCCGTTTCATTCTCTAAATCCAATATTTCCAGGTATCGAAGTCGCCGCTGCAGTCACAGAACCAGTCTAGTTTTTATTTTACTTTCCTCATTTGAGTTTTGCTGAATATCTGTGCTTTAGATACAAGGGAGCTCAAAAAATGTATTTCCAGAGCATAATCAATAATACATTCTGTATAGAATGCAATTCCTCCTCTATCTACTATGTACGTGGTACACAAACTATTTTAACACTAAGAAAAGCACGAGGAAGAAAACCAACACAAACCTGCATTTGTAATGTTCCGCGCGTTACCTGAATAGATGCGACAATAGTGACACACAGTGAAAGTGTAACGAAACACGAAGTACATGTATGATGCTACAGAGGACGCGCAAGTATAAACTGCAAAATCCTCCTGACACAATTCACTCCTGCACGGAAGGTGTTCCAGAGGGCGTTCCGCGCCGCATCTGAAAAAAGCAAAAATAAGACTGTCGCAGAGGTTACTAGAGTAAACGAAACAAAACCTTTTGTACATATAACTGTAATTGGGCTATAATCTATGGAATAAGCCCTAAAATATTTTATAGAGAGATAGCTATATTAATTATCTGTCCAGAGATGGCAGCACAAGTAAGTAAAATTAGTCAAATTTTTGAAACATCAGTTTATTGTTTTAAAAAGCAATGGTTTTAAATTAACTATTGATTAGGAGTAAGAGTGTTTGGAGTTGTATACCATGGAACTGGACGCTGAAATAATCAGTTTTAATTGAACAACTAAGAGAATGCTTAAGCTCTGTCATTCACATTGGAGTGATATCTGCTACTAACATCGCGTTGTGTCTCAAGCGTCTCCGTACTTAATTTGAATTTGGCCTTGATCACAATTTTTGTAAAGGGCTTGCGACTAGCAAAGTCCCTTGTTTATCCAAATTCAACTTAATTGTTTTACTATAACAATCCGCATTTATTTAGCAATCAATAATCTGGGCGGGGCGTGTATTTGTGGTAGTGCGCAGTCGCTGCATACCCAGCGCTGCCAATCCTTGGGCATTACTAAATGTCCCAGTCCCGTGTAATGAGATGGGGAAATCCTTGCTATATCCGTGGATACATTACATTACAACTTTACACAGCATACCCACTGTCACGTAATTTTCATTTTGTTAAGAAATAGATGTGGTTTATAACGTTACAGGAACGCTTATGTCCCAATTTAATTGATGTACCGTAGTTTATAAATCACCTGGCCCTTTCCCTACTTCGAAGCATAGAAGCTGAACTGAGGTAGCTAAGTGCACAACTACACTTCATATAGCAGTGTACAAATAAATGAACCATATTTGTTGCTTTTTACTTGTATTGACTGATCTTTATTTTGAAATTTAGGCTTTAAACAAATTAGGATTACTGAAACAGATGAGTTAGCAATTTTCTGTTCTGTAATTTACGGTCACCTCTCCTACATCAGGTTGCTGTATTTGTTCCTTACTGTATTCCCTTGATCATTATCAGTAATTCCACAGTGCAGAGTAATTATACTTCATGTGGCATCATTTAGTGGATGTAAAACCTCTCATAAGGTGGCAGCATTATCTGCATAGTGGCAAAATATATTATAATTGGTGGAAAGTGGGCAATAAGTAAATAAAAAAAAACACGTAATTCTTCGATTCCTATGGTGTAAGATTGCAGCGCTTTTTATCTCTTCATAGTCTTCAATCTTCAAGTATGGAGGTGTCAACTTTTAGCTATTCCCAATGCTGGTTTAGCAGAAAGTTCCCTGTTCCACGTGGTATTAGGGTCAGAGCATGTACGAAGAGGTAGTAACACCGTCCTTGGCATTAGGGTGATAGCAACTGTAAAGAGGTAATAACGCGGTAGTTCTGGAAAGATTGGATTGCCCTAAAAGGGAGGACGGTGATAACAGAAGTAAGAATTTGTAAATCTTACTGCCAGATATGACGGTAAATTGACTCGAAATAGACATAAAGAAATAGTAGAAGCAAAAATGACTTACTTGATCGCATTATAGAGCAAAATGTAATATAGAATATTTATATGAAGTGTTTTGCAAAGGGTTGTTAGGACTGAATAAATCAATATCGAAGGAACTTACAAGAGTTAGGTTAGGAGAGGCTTGCAGGAGAGAGGTAAAGCCAGATGTTTAAAATATAGGTACAGCTGTATAGGTAAAGAGGATGGCAAGATATTAAGTGTGTTTAGAAGAACAAAAAGTGTAACACGTAAGGATGGCTGGAGGCAGGATTGGACAGGACGATAATTGGAAAAGTTTTGTTTAATGGTTACAAACAGAATACAGGATATAGATAGACAAGGGGTGTGGACTAATTGTTTGGCAAGAGATCATTAGTTACATATTTAAAATTGATGAAAATTTGGGAAGAAAAAATTCTATAATAATTGAATATAATGATAATGATAATAATAGGGATAATAATGATTGTGTGGATAATGATAATGACAACAATAGTAATGATGAAGACGATAAAACGTTATAATTACACCTGGAATGTAACATTACCTTAGCTTTAAATATAAAACAAATTCAATTTCAACATACGTATATTATTAACCAGTGTCACTTGGATGTCGTCGAAATTGCTTTAGCAATAATTTAAGGCATTTTCCAAAAGAGTTCCCATCTTCACTGTGCAACTCATCACCAAAACTATTCACAAGTTTGTGTGGGTCTTTATGAACGAGAGTGCTTCTCCAGTAGCTCTTCTTTTCATAATAATTCAATCCTTTCATGGTCTCCTATGAGCTTTTCTTCTTCTAAGTCTTTCTATATCCTCTCATCAGCTTATTGTCTAATTCTTTTAAAAGTTACAACACAATTTCCTTGTTCAATAAGTTGTTTGGTATCTTCTTTCAAAGTGATCGAAACTTTCAAGATCAAAGGTTCAGGTGGTTCCCCAACAATTAGTTCATATCCAGCGCATCAAGTTGTTGTTTTGGCAGTATTGCTTCTGAGATACTGAAGTTATCGCTGTGGATAATATGTCAAAGAATTAAATATTTTAATATCATTCCACTTCATCGCTGTGAAAATTATTTTTCTTCTGTGAACTGTGGCAATATCTGACAATTGACTTTTATAGGTCCATTCTTCAGTATACAATCTCTTAACAGTTTTTTTAACCGAACGTCTACTTTTTGGCAAAGTGCACAATTTGTAACTAGCTTTTAACCTTTGTATCCACGTGTTTTGTATCATAATGAATATGTTAGATGTCAATTAAGTAAAAAGTCCAAATAATATATTGTTCATAACGTCCCTACAAGATATGCTTGAAATAAAGTTAAACATGTACTGAATGGTAAAGTTGACTTACATTTCAAAGATAAAATCAGAGTGAACTCTTCAACATTTGATCTATGGATTAATATCATTGCTGTAGCAAGTTGATCTCCATGAAAAAATGCTGATTCAACAGTAAAATTCCGTACAGATTCATATTTGTCCCAATCAGCTAATTCTCAAATTTATCTTAAGATATTGTAACTCGAATTTAAAAGTGAGCTTCTTAGTTAAACACAAATAATTGTGTTAATTAATTGTTCAACACACAGAATTATGTACACGCAAAATTTGCCACAAGAATTATTAAGTTCTAGAATTCCTATTTCTGCTATAACTTAGATTGGTTGGTAAATAATCTCAAATTGTGTAACAGGCTACCAGTTTTATGCGTTGTATTGTAATTTGACTTACTTCTAGGAAATATACACTAACAAGTTAGAATTCAGGTAATCCAGATATTGTGACGATAATGTTCATACAGAATATAAGTTTACACCAGCAGTTGTTTATGTAACACTTATACATTGGTTTAGAAAACATAGATATGAGATAGCAGTTAATACGTTCAACCATAAATATGTGGCATAAAGGGTTCAAAAATGTTGATCAAGATCTTCATCATTTTATTCCTATGGTTTTGAATAAATGTTATTTGTTTCTATTACCTGAGTGATATAATTTTTGCAAGGTTTTGTTTTATTTAATTGTTGTCGTTATTTTGTTCACATTAAAATTACGCTGATAGGTTTATGCTTGCTGTGATTTTGTTAGAACACGTTTATGTTTAGGAATAATTCATAATTAATTTAGAAGTTATTGAGATAGTGGGAAAATGGAACATTTTCATATTTCTAGCGAGAACTAGAAAAGGAAGGACTATCGCCTACTGATGCTTATGTTCTACTCAGACTGACATAAGTACGTGTTAGAAGCAAGGAGATGGTGAGTAGTTCCTTCTCTAACTACTAAGGGTCAACCTACTTTTTTGGAGTACAGGAGTACAGTGAAGTAAACAATGGAAAAGTATCTGAACTTAAAGTATGACGTCTATGACTTTGAATGACCCAGGAAGGTTCCGTGGCCGGGAACTAAAGCTGCCACGCTCTAGCCCACTGTATCACTACAGGGACTGATATATACTACACAAATAATGGAGATATAGTTAAAACAAATAATTCATTTCAGCTTTGGTCTTTAAGCCATTAACGATTTGCGAGATACTCGTCATTTTTCTTTGAAAATGTTCAATACTTTTATATGCTGATTCTGCTAAGCTCCAATCTATTATTTCTTGTGACTTTCGTGTGAATTCGAAAGTCCAAACACAATGATATACATTTTAAACATTTAACTATCGCTTCAGCCATGTACTCAAGTATTTACAACAAAATGTTTAATGAAACTACCGTTATAAATTTTTATCTTAAACTTGGACTAGATAGAGGAACAGTGCTCTGTTGTAGAGTGGGTTGGGAAAGTACTGTGACCGTATCTTTATTTATGCAAATAAGGATATATAATATAGCATCAGTTGATTTAATTTTGTTACTGCCCGCTAGAGACACAATTTTTCTACCGTCTTTCTATTGCTGTGCATAGATGGCTCCAGCTGTAATATATGAAAGGCTGCAAGAAAATTGAAAGTTTTTATGTGTTCTATAAGAGACTGTCATTTCGCAGTTTATATTCGATCTAGACTTGACTTGTCGTTTACGCAGTGGAAGTATACGGTTGTGGTAATGTACATTAACAGAATACTGCAAGTACA
This sequence comes from Mantis religiosa, assembly GCA_030765055.1. Lineage (NCBI taxonomy): Eukaryota > Metazoa > Arthropoda > Insecta > Mantodea > Mantidae > Mantis > Mantis religiosa. Next base: position 26,049,879 of record CM060951.1, on the reverse strand, counting down.
AATATTTGAATTCGAGAAAGAAGGGCTGCTATAGCGGATACATATTTGTGCTTTTCGCAAACTCGTCTTATGCTTATATTGATCATTACATGTAACGTATTATTATACATTTGTAATGAACAAAACATGTGAACATTCTTTAAAATGTCTCACGAGCTACACGATCTTATTTCAGTGTGACTCTTGCGACAATACTCTATTACCATTTGCTAAATGTTCGGGAGAAGGACATTACGTTTATAAAAGTCAGTTGCTGTTCATAGAGTTTGAGATTTGGTCTGGAATTACACAAGTTTCACTGCTCTCATATGTTGTCATCATCATGATTTAAGTTTACATGACTGTCTACGTATATTCACATGACTATGAACATATATTCTTCAGCAATGACACAAGTGTTTGCGGAAATTAGTTAACACTTTGATGTTTTACTTATTGCATGTTTATTCCTTTTTTATTCGGAATTTTTGAAGTCGCTTCTACTGACACTGGAACTAAGACAATACAGTTTAGTCCACTCATCTGAGAGTCAGTCGCTTTGTGATGACTTTCGCATTCGATTCCCTTTGTTTGGTGAGGGCATAAAAACAACTTCCTGTATGGGAAATGTTTCAAATATTTGCAAAACAATTTTAAAATGGTCTGAAATTTCATTCAAAAAATTAATCATATGTGGTTAAATAAAGGTGGATTATCTGAAAAGGAGTTTTCAAAGGGAATAGCTTATCTCTTTATTTACAACATCCCACGTAACACACACAGGAAACTTTCCAATGAGAATCCAAAATAATTTATCAACAGGCACAGATAGTGCATTTTTAAATTCAGATGTAACTATATTTTACTCTATGTCATCAAAGAACTAATGGACAGTCACGTGATGAAGCGCAAATGCCATGGATTCATAAGATACACTTAAAACTCAAACCTAAATACACATATAGGAATTATAGGGAAATAAATGAAAATACTCTGAAGGAATTTAACAAACACCATACACTTGAATAATCTAAACAAACTTATGACGCTAGTGGAACTGACAATAAATACGAGGGCTATCCAGAAAGTAGATTACGTTTTCGTCTGTTTCCGCTAGGGGCGGGGCTAGCGCGGCCATCTTGGGGTCAGAGCGTTGCGCAGCTCAGTCGGCATCTAGCCGTGCTAGTGAGAGGTTCGTGCTGCGCTCCGTTCAGATACTGTGACGGTTTGAAATGTCTGCGTTAACTGAAAATCCCGCGAGCTGCGAGGTGCGTGCAGTAATAAGGTTTCTGACTGCAAAAAACTGTAAACCGATAGAAATCTATCGGCAGCTTTGTGAAGTGTATGGGGACAACATTATCACTGAAGGTGGAGTGCGTCAGTGGGTCATCAGATTTAAAAATGGCCGAACCAATGTTCACGACGAAGATCGAAGTGGGAGACCCAGCATAGTGACTGCCGAACTTGTCGAAAAAGTCGAAGTCCGTGAAAAAGTCGAAAAAGTCCGTGAAAATCGAAGGTTCACAATAACGGAACTTTCTTTGAGTTTTCCACAAATTTCGCGAAGTTTGTTGCACGAAATCATCAGCGAAAAGCTTGGTTACCACAAGTTTTGTGCAAGATGGATTCCAAAAATCTTGACAGAGGACCACAAAAATCAGCGAATGGCTGCAGCGTTGAACTTTTTGGACGTTTACCATAAGGATGGTGACTCTTTACTCGATCGCATCGTTACTGGTGACGAAACATGGGTGAAACACGTGAAATGTGAAACGAAATTGCAATCAATGCAGTGGGGGCACACAAGTTCTCCCCAAAAACCCAAGAAATGCATGCAAACAATGTCGGCAAGGAAGATGATGGCGACTGTTTTTTGGGACAGAAAAGGTGTGATTTTGGTGGACTTCCTGGAAAGAGGCACTACAATAAACTCTCAAAGGTATTGCCAAACTCTCCAAAAACTCAGAAGAGCCATTCAAAACAAGCGCAGAGGAATGTTGAGCTCTAAGATCTTGTTGATTCACGACAACGCCCGGCCCCACACGGCAAATGTCACTCGTGAAGTTCTTGAATCTTTTAAGTGGGAGTTGTTTCCTCATCCGCCGTACAGTCCCGACCTGGCACCGAGCGACTTCCACCTATTCCCAGCAATGAAGAAGTGGCTGGCTATGCAGCGTTTTGATGACGACGCACAGCTGCAAGAAGAGGTAACGAAGTGGTTGAAGGCGCAGGCGGCCGAATTTTTCGACGAAGGAATTTCCAAGCTCGTACATCGCTACGATAAATGCCTTAATTTGAATGGTGACTATGTCGAAAAGTAGTATTTGAGTGTGGCTTTCATCTGTATATAATAAAATTTGTTTCCTATACTTTGTTTACTTTTTATTCCAAAACGTAATCTACTTTCTGGATAGCCCTCGTATGTATAATAGCTTCCTTCAGTGCTTGAGGACTCACTTTGAATTGTTGTTCCCATTTAAGTTAAAAAAATTAACTTCAAAAGAGACAATGTCTGGATCACTTGAGGAATTAGAAAGTCATGCAGGCGCAAAATAGAACTATATTAGCAAACTAGAATCAGTGACAATTAAGATTTAAAAACCACAAGAAATATTGCAAATTTCTAAAGAAGCAAGTAGAAACTGCTGAAGTATTGCATTATAATAAACTAACTCAGCGCTGAGACAATAAAATATAAACCACTTGGAATACGAGTACAAAACAATGTAACACGTTAGAAAAAAAGTCAATAACACTGAGTGTTGATAAACATGAAATTTCCTAACCTCTACAAGTTGCAGAAATGTTTAATATATTCCTTTTAGATGTAACAATAGAAATATTTAAATATTAATTATGAAAGTAAAGTTGCAGCTTCAGAATTACTCAGAAATATGTTTCACAAACGTTGTTCTACTTCTAAAGTCACTCTAGCTACGCCTTCTGAAATAAATAGAAATATTGGCTCTTATAAAACGAAGAGTTCATCTGGTTATGACGTAATAACTACAAAACTCTGAAAAACATGCTACTCACAAATTAGCATTCCCCTAACACAAAGAGTTCTAAAGATTGGAGTTTTGACGGATAGGATGATGTTCTGTATTTCTAAACCTCTTTTCAAAACCGGCGAACGCAATAATGTATAATGCAATGGACCGATATCTCTCTTGCCAACATTTTTTCCAGAAGTTTTCTATACAGTAATGTTCAAAAGACTGTGTGAACACCTTGAGTATAACAACATATTTGTCAGTGATCAGTTTGAGCTCAGAAACGTAATATCAAAAATTATGTACTTTATAAACTTACACATGGGATGTTGACTGCCTTAAACGAAAACAGACATGTAGGTGGAATTTTCTGTGATCTAGAAAAGACTTTTGACTGTGGTAATTATGCCAGTCTTATACCAGAATTGGAATTCTGTGGTTTAAATTTATTAAAGTGATGAAATTGATTAAATGGATTTCGTATTTCAACTAAATGAAAGAAAAGAGAGTGATGAGGTAGCTGGTGATAGCGTTTATGAAAAACAAACTTCAAATTCAAAAATAGTAATTCATGGATTACCACAAGGTTTGGTTTTAGGACCTTCACTACTTCTAACCTATATAATTGACCTCTCGCTTTATATAAACGATATTGCATGTTAGTTTCCAGATGACCACAACAAATTTATGTTAGTGTATAGTTAAATTGAATTATGTTTTAAACTGTACGTCATGTTGGTTAAAAGCGAAACAATTAATTGTGAATCTAGACAGAACAAGAGTTGTTAAATTTATAGCTTGTTATACATCACACTCTCAACTAGAAATTGGGATTAGCCATATGTTATTAAAAGAAATTAACAGTGACACATTTCTGGGTCTTCAAGTTGACAGATGTTTAGATTGGAAAGTTTACACAAGGTACATCTTAGCTAAACTCAACTCTGTGTGTTAGGCTACCGGAGTGCTGGTTTGATACACTTAAATCGGTGTGTTATGCATTCTTCACGGAATTTGGAATACTATTTTTGGGCAGCTTTATAAAAAGTAAAAATACTTCTTATGCAACAGAAGGTTAGAAAAATCATTAATAATACTCACATCAGATGATCCTACAAATATCCCTTCAGACTAAAGAAGATATTATCTCTTCCTTGCGTGTATATAGTCTCGAACCTAAATTTCTTTATGCGCAATCAGGTCTCATTTATAACAAATAATTAATAGAATAAACACTAGGCAAAAGTATAATATTCATTATCTCAGTGCTAAACTTTCTTGCTTCCAGAAATGAGTGTATCATGAAGCCATCAAAACATTTGACGCTCTTTTTGATGATCTTAAAGAAAAATTGATTATTACGGCGCTTTTTAAAAATGCTGCTATGCTCATAATCATCTTTTTCTGTACAAAATTATCTGTATGACAAAATATCCTGATAATGTTTACGTATCTCTGTAAAGTAAATCTAACTGTCCTAGTGACAAATCATTGCCAATGAATCTTTGATGTGTGTTCAAAAGCTAGTTTAATGTATATACATTTAAAAATGGTTATAAATTGCATTGAGACGTTCTGGCAAAAGCCAAGTGACAGTTGACTAATAAGTGATTTTGTATCATATATTATCCGTGGCTATTTTCCTGTATTGCTTTTTATATTGCGTGTATATAACGCGTTTTTTTGTCTTATGCTAGGTTTTCAGGTTTATTAATTTGACACGGCTGATCACCCGCGAAGCCTTGATTAGTAATGCTCGCTGTGAAAGCTTCTAGTCTTACATTTTACAAATTTTAATCATTTAACACTTGAAATTAAATGTCTTTAGAATTTCTAAAAACATGGTTATTAAAATTATTATCAAAATTCAGTTCACTAAATCCACGACTAATTTTGAATGAAATATCTAAAATAATATCTTGAGGGTTGAGGAATTAGTGCGACGATGGTACGTTAATACACAGACATAAAAATATATAACACAGCAAACGTTCATTTAGTTGTATTTCTGCTCGCTAGGAGATACAATCCCTCACCGACTGTGAATTGCTGGCAATAGATGGCTCTACATGCAATATATGATACAATGGTAGAAGATTGTAGTTTGTAGTAAGTTTTGTGGAACATTGTGTGCTGTTGAAGTGCAGTTTAGACTTAACTTTCTAATTAACTCAAAGAAATAAAAAGTTGCAATAATATACATGAGCATAATACTGGAGGTGCAAATATTTGATTTTGAGAATGGAAGCCTGCTAAGGTAAATAGATATATTTGTGCTTCTCCCAAGTTTATGATGCGCTCGACCCTCTGTGGGGAGCCGGATGGCACCTGCTACAGACTCAGACAAGCCAAGTACCAGCCGCCAGGTAAGTCCTGACGAGATGACTAGTAGAACCTCTGCATCCTCATCCTCTTCCGGCCCACGGGTGAACCTCGTGAAGGCCAAGGCCCAGGCACAAAAGAAACAGAAGAAGGCCTCCCGCCTTCTTAACCAAGGGATAGCTGTCCCGATCTCTCCAGTCCCCAAACCAGGGAGCTCCAACACCATCACCCCCCTCCAGGGCGTCTCAACTCCCCTACCGGAGAGCGACACAGACGCCGAAGGCTTTGTCACCGTGCAGGGAAGGCGCAAGAGGCCCTCCGGTTCGAAGCCGGAGGGTGCTGCTCCCGGCACCCCTGCAGTGCATGCGGACGCCAAGAGCTCTCGCACACAAAAGGCGGCCAGAATCCCGCCAATTGTGTCGGACCCGTTCCCCAACCACATAAAGGTTATGAGGGAACTGAGGGCCAAGCTCCAGGCTAGCTTCCAGGCCACCCGTTTTCCAAGTCGGGTGATCCTAAAGACCACGACCCCGGAGGACCATGAAGCCGCCAGGAGGGTGCTGCGCGAAGCGGGGATAGAATTCCACACGTTCTCGCTGCAGCGACCTAACCTGGTGCGCAGAGTCATCCGAGGTCTCGGATCTGACACCGACCCAGAGGACATAAAGGTGGGCCTGGCGGAAGAACACGGCATTACGCCGCGTACCGTGGTCCAGCTGACCAAGCAAGTCCGCGAGGAAGGCAAGGAGCCCGTAAGGACTCCCATGCCACTATTCCTCGTAATAGTGGAGAAGGAGGGCGAAGGTCTTCCCAAAATTGATGAGGTGTCCCACCTCTACAACACCAAGATCAGAATCGAACCGTACCATGGCAGAGAGGGGCCAGCCCACTGCTACAGGTGCTTGGGCTTCCACCACTCGAGCCATGCGTGCGAGAGGAAGACCGCCTGCATACGATGTTCAGGCCCTCACCACGTCAACGAATGCCCGAACCCCAGAGAGGAGAAAAAGTGCGCCAACTGCCGAGAGGCCCACATAGGCATCTACGGCGGCTGTCCCGCTAGACTGCGAATAGTGCAGGCAAGACAGGGCAGGAACGCAAACAGGGAGCCAGCACAAGTTCGGCCTGGAGTCAGTTTTGCCCAGGCGCTGCGCAAGCAGGAACAGCTGCTGCAGCAGGCCGAGGCAAGCCAGATTCCGGCAGCGACCCAGCCAGTAAGCTCTGGAACTACCGCCAAACAACCACCAGCTGCATCTGCTGCAAAGCCACAGCGGCCTCCTCGCCAGAAGAAGGCCACCGCAGCCCGGCGGGAGAAACCGCCGGCAACTGCGGCAGCAACGGCCGGGCAACCAGCCCAAGAACCTGCGGGGAGACAGAGCGGCCCTGCCGCCACTGCTCTCCCCCCTCCACCAGTTCCAGCTACAGTGGCTTCAACAGCCAATGAGGGAGAGGCACCCCTTGCTACAACACCTGCGCCGATTTGGGACACTGGCGTCTCAAACGAGGACTTAGCGGAGTTCCATGAGCTTTCTGCCTGGTTCGCCGAACTGATTCATCGCTCCCTCCCCATTCTGAGGCGCTGCAGGGAGCAACTGACAGATCCCCGCATCCCTGCTCTGCAAAAGCACAGCATTCTGCAACAGACTAGACGGCTCCTCTTCCCTGACTCCAGCTCGTAAATGGCGTTGAGAAGAACTCAGCGAACATTGAGAGCCGCGTTCTGGAACGCAAACGGAGTCCGGGAACAGAGACCGGGCATCTTGGAGTTTGTAAGTGACCACGGGATTGACCTCCTTATGGTATGCGAAACGCATCTGCATGCTGGTATACAATTTAGCCTGCCAAGTTACGCCGTCCACCGAGCCGATAGAGTCGGCCGGCGGGGCGGCGGTACAGCTATATTCATCAAAAATCACATCACCCATACTCCCATTACCATCCCCCCGCTTCAACACTTGGAGGCGACCGCCATAAGGCTCTCCTTGGGCGGTTCAGACCTAGTGCTTGTGGCGGTGTATGACCCGCCCAACCATCCCTTCTATGAAGCGGATTACAGGGCACTCCTAAACCTAGACCACCGAGTGTGCATAGCCGGTGACTTCAATGCCAAACACCCAGGATGGAACAGCCGAACCCAGAATGATAGGGGAAGGAGCATCTACCGCTTCATCTGCGGAGATCCAACCCTTCATGCGCATGGCCCGCGGGGTCCAACGCACTTCCCGCCTCGTGGCAGGGCGGACGTCATAGATTTCGCAATCACCAAGAACATTCCATTTCATCTGGACCTCACGGCGGTGAATGCTCTGGATTCTGACCACAACCCAGTTGTGATCAATTCAGACGTTACCGTCGCAGCTCTGGCAACGGCTGACTGGGTGGATGAAGTCGACTGGGATGCCGCCATTCTTCACATCCAAAACTCCGTGGAAGCCTGCCCTCGAATCGACTCTGTGGAGTCGCTCGAGGCGGCAGCCAGGGAGTTCTCCACATCCATCCTCAACGCGGTCCGTGCTCACACACACCGCATCCCAATAGACACGCCAAACCCCACAGATATCCCAGGACCCATCAAACAACTCATAAGGGCTAAAAACGCCGTAAGAAAGCTGTGGCAGAGATTTCGCCATCCCAGGATAGGAGAAGTACACCAGAGGTTCAAATCCCTAGCAAGACGACTCCTAAGAGCACACCGCAAAGAGGCCTGGGAAAACATGTTAAGGCAAACCAATCTCCAGGAGAGAAAACCATGGCGAATAGTCCGTAGCCTGCGGAAAGACAAAACCGTACACCAGCACCCCCTACATAGCCCTAGAGGTCGACTCGTCTACGAGTCGAAAGAAAAGGCAGAGGCGCTAGCAGATTATCTGGAGGCTCAGTTCCAACCCAGGGTAGAGCCAATGGACGATGACCATGCTGACCTCGTGGAACAGGTGGTGGAGGACTTCCTAGAAGCTCCGCCCCCTGACCACGAGGAGTTCCACATTCCCATCGTTACCCCTAGAGAGTTAGCGACCACGCTTAACTCTCTAAGAACCAACAAAGCACCTGGGCAGGACCGTGTGACAGCGGAAATGCTCAAGCACCTTCCACGAAGAGCCGTGATTCACTTAACCCGGATTTATAACGCGTGCCTATACATGCGCCACTTTCCAGCTATCTGGAAGGAGGCGCGCGTGGTGTGCGTTTTAAAGCCGGGGAAAAATCCGGTTTTTCCTTCCAGTTACCGATCAATCAGCCTTCTCCCAGTTTTATCGAAGGTATTCGAAAAACTGCTCCTCTCCCGGCTCCTTCCTCATCTGGTGGAAAGGGGCCTAATCCCGGAACACCAGTTTGGCTTCCGTTCTGGCCACTCCACGACCGAGCAGCTACTGCGGGTTGCCGAGAAGGCCTCCCTGGGTTTCCAGGAAAGGTCTAAAACGGTAGCAGTGCTGCTCGACGTGGAGAAGGCATTCGCCACTACCTGGCATGAAGGACTCATTTACAAACTCCTGGAGCATGAAATTCCCCGTCCATACATTTCCTTGGTGGCCGGTTTCCTCGGAAACCGAAGCTTCCGAGTAAAGATGGAGGGGAAGCTGTCCACCGAGCGGCCCATTAGCGCTGGAGTACCGGAAGGCAGCGTGCTGTCGCCGGCGCTCTTCGCAGCTTACATGGCCGACATCCCAACTCATCACAACACCCAAACCTGTCAGTATGCGGACGATCTCATGATCTTCGCAGTCAATAGGAATACACGGTACAGCTTCCGGCAAATCCAAACCCAGCTCCGGGCCATTGGCGAATGGAGCGCAAAATGGCGAATGGAAATTAACCCGGAGAAGAGCTCTGCTATTCTCCTGGCGAAAACCATAGCCAACCGGTTGCAGCAGAACTTCGTTTTACGGCGCCGTCGAATCCCTTGGGTGCAAACGGCGAAGTATCTCGGGGTGACGCTGGACCGTAAGTTAACTTACGTTCCGCACGTCAAGGGCAAGGTCCAGCTGGGGCACGTCGCACTCCGGAGCCTATACCCTATCTTCAGATCAACCATGCCGATCCGTCTCAAACTCCAACTGTATCGGGCGATCATTCCGCCTATGATTCTGTACGGCTGTGAGATCTGGGGAACAGTGGCTAATACCACTTTCGTCAGACTCCAGACGCTGCAGAACAAGGCACTACGCATCATCTACGATACAGGCTGGAGATTCCCGGCTCATATCCTACATGAGCACTCCCAGATCCCGTACATTGTCGACGTCATTCGCGAGAGGGCACGATCAATGTACGAGAAAATCCAAATTCACCCCAACCCTTTAGTGAACTCCCTGGGAAGGTATGACCCGAGAGATCAAAGGCGCTTGCCGTCCTTCAGACTGCCGAGAGACGTCCTGGGACCCCTTGGGTAACCCAAGGAAAACCGCAGATGTCTCTGGGAACAACTTCTACGCCAAAGGACAAGCCCTACACAACCCGTATCCAAAACGGGGCAAAAAACTAATTCGTGTCTCCCAAAAAGGGAGAACGATTAAGTACAGCTGCCCACGATAAAGAGGGGCAACCCATTCCAAACCTATCCAAAATTTCAAACAGTAAACAAATTCAAACACCCCAGCAGAACATGGATCTACTAGTTCATTTCGCAGGTTAAGCCGCAAAGCGGCTAGGTACTGCGGCATATGACACCCGGACGGGGAAAGCCCCGCCCGACTAGGACTACCTCTGGACCTCTGGAAGTTTATGATATATTGTTAGGCTATTTTGATAGATTGATTGTTTTGTTGGAACTTAAAACTTAAAACCGAATCAAAAGGTTTGAAATGGTCACACTTGCCATAGCATTTTAACGTAGTGAGAGATTTGTGGAAACACTCCATGCATATTTACAAAATGTTTGTCACCCTTTTGATGTCAGTTCTAAAATCACGTAGTTTCACTGCTCCCATATGTTGTCTTAATCATTAAGTTAGTTCACACGATTTCTTAATCATATTATTCAACAATTAACTGCAAGTGTGCTGTAATTAATTAACCGCTTTTCGTTTTACCTATAATAAGATTATTGTTTTTGTGTATTCTGAACTTCTAAAGTCGCTTCTACTAACACCGGAAAAGCGACAATACACTAGGCTTAAGAAATTAAACAAATCATTTTAGACTAGTTGGTATGTGATGACTTAATATTTTGTTCCATTTGTTTGGTCAGGACATAAAAACAGCTTCCTTGACACAAAAGCACTAAACATTTCAAAATTGAAGCAAATAATAGGAATATTTCGGAAAGGGTTATCTCCACAAAATTGTTGGGATATAAATCTAGTCGTTTAGTGAGACCAATATAACTTTAGGGAGTATATCTGTTTCTAAGTTTACCAATTATACAAACATCATTCAGAATTTAAACGACTTCAGTTGTTATTTGAATATGTAATTAATATATTCGTTTACATTCGGGTAAAGAGCTTGTATTTATTTTGCTGATTTTCAATTGTTTGGAGCTGCATTAGTTACAAAAAGTAAGATGTTATCATTTCCGGTTGCCTCAGGACATATAAAAACATCCATGTTCAAATCGTCTACAAATTGTAGAATGGTTATAGGTCCCAATGCCTCACTTGTACTCTTCACCTGATATTTGAGTCTCCATTTTACACCAATATATGTAGTGAGGTATTTATAACTTTGTTTTGTACTCAGGTTTTGGGATACCGTCACATGTTTGCTCTCAAATGATACACAAACATAAGAGCAATTATTATGAAGGTTTTGACTGTCCATAAAGCTTTATATTTACAATTTTATCCAGAGTTTTGTACTTTCAGACGCTAAGATAGTTCTAATTACTTTTTTCGATTTCAACCATGTTTATATTATTGTTATTTTCCTAGATTTAGGATCTGTTATGATGTGATGACTTGGATATTTTGACCAGTATAAAAGGTAAATGTGTTATTGAGAAAAGTTTAAGTATTTAAAAATATAAAATAATATCAAAATGTCTAGATAACCGTGTTCCTTCAAGACGATTATACATCAGTTATACAGAGCGGCATTTAAATTACATATTTGCTTCTTCTCTATCTACAAAGTTAGCATATTTACATTCTGAACATGGATTTGCACTAGCATTTGTTTGTATGACACTGTATATATTGATTTATGAAGTAAAGAAATGATATGACCAACACTACTGACAATTGAATGATACAAAATTTGCACAACCTCGTTTTAACGTCATGGATGTCGTGTTTTCATATTTTGAATGGCATCTCAATCATTTGTTCCACAGTTTTCAAATAGTCTATTACGCCTCAATTTCTGACTGACATATTTTGTCTCCGAATAGTTCATTTTACTTTCTTGTTCACGTTTCTTATAAAACGTATTAAAAATTACAGATAATCTGTCACTGTATTACGAACTACGGGTAGAGCCACCTGCAGACGTCAGTAGCAATCGAGTAGATTACACCACCTAGAGGGCAAGCAATACAATTAAAAGGTTTGTTATGTTTATGGCGGTAAATTAATGTGTTATTTTCTCAACCCATTGTACTACAAGACGTTATTCTTTTAAAATAAGACCTGAAGCTTTCCTGGCGACGAATATCTTCAAGTTCTTTTTCTTCTTCTCCTCCAGTCACTGTGAGCGGAGAGTTAAGGAGGCTTTGGCCATTTCCTCCGAGAGAAGCACGCTTAATCGTGATGCTGTATGTCAGTTCAGCTCCTCTTAGAAACTGACCTTAAAATGGAAATACGTCGACTTAAGGAGTACAGATTCTATACAGCTTGACAATCAAGTTAAGTAGTTAGAATTTTGTGTCCTAATTTATTTTCTATGCTCACGCCATCTCTTGACATGTCATTTAGTTTACTGAAGATGGTCTTTTGTTCAGTAATGATAATATTGATGGTCTTTGTTTATATTTGTGTTATATCCAATAATACATTTGTTGTTATAGCATTTAATAAATATCCTGTTGATGGAAGAGAGTATGCTCCCGAATCGTCGATTTGTAATCCCCTTTTCACCTGACTTGTACATTATTCTTCTGTCTACCCCAAAGTCCTCTTTGGCTTAATTTCCTACTTATATAATCAGTGAGCGAATAGTTTATTTTATTTCACTTTATTTATTTTTGCTTTTACTATGGAGCTTAAACCTATATGTTTACATTTGCAATATGATCTCGATAGCAACATGCTTATTTAACAGAAAACTCCGACAGACTCACATTTGTCCCCATAAGCTAATTCTCAATCTTATCTTCAGATATTGAGTTACAAGTTATTGAGTTACAATATATTGAGTTACAGTGGCAAGATACAATTTTGTGGGTTTCATAGTTAACCACAATTAGATAAATCAAATTTAATTGTTCATCACATAAACTACGTATAAACTAAATTTGCCACAAGAGTGATAAAGTTTTAAACTTGCAATTTTTGGTATAAACTTGATTGTTTGATAACCTGAAACTCTGTAACACGGTTGTACTCTATTTGTATTTAATTCTGGGAAATACACAGTGGCAAGTTGTAGTTCAATTACTCCAGTTTATTGAGGATAATATTCATACAGAACATATGATTACACCGGCATTTGTCTATATAACTCTGTTTTATATTGATTTAGCAAATATAGGTATGAGATGACCAACTACTACACAGAAGTTTCAAGCCTAAAGAGATAGCAATACTTTACCAAAACACCTACATTAAAAATCTTTGATAAGAATTGGGAATGATATTGCCACCAATTTTGTCTCATACTTTTGAAACAAGCTTCGCTGATTTTATACCTGAGTGATACAATTTGTGCGAGACTCGCTCCGTTTTATTTTGCTTTACTGTTCACTTTTGTTTTAACATGAAGCTTATGCCCCTAAGTTTATATTTGTCGTGGTCATCTTAGAATACGTATGGGTTTAGAGATACTGTATGAAAAATGAACTACTTTCATATTTCTAGCAACACAGCGAAAAGGGAAGAAGTACCAAATGTGGAATACATACAAACTGTTGAAGAACGCCTGTCACAGATGTATCTGTCCTACTTTGATTGTCGTATAAACAATGTAAGAAGCAAGGTAGTTCCTTCCGTATCTAACGACTAAGGGTCGACTTATGCTTCTGGATTACAGGAGTCCAGTGAAGTGAACACTGTAGAAGTATCTGGATATAAAGTATCACGTGTATGTCTGAGATAGACCCAGGAAACATTCCGTGACCGGGAACAACAGCTACTTTGCTGTAGCTTACTGCACCACTACAATGACTAAACAAATAATTTATGTTAGCTTAGTTTATTAAGCAATTGACGATTTACGAGATATTAGTAGTTTTCTTTTATAATTTCAGTGTTTTTATATCTTGACAAGATAGATAACCTCCCTTTTTGTGTTTCTTGTGATCTCATTTTAATTGTGAACTCCAAACACAAATTTCCAAATTTTACTCACCACTTCAGACATACTCAAGTATATACAAAAATACACTCCTGTTTCTGTGTTGCATACTAATATAAAATATAACATCCGTTTAGTTCAAAATTCATATTTATTGTATTGTCTTACTGCATATGAAGTCATTTCCGTAATATTGCTGGCCTATTTTATGCCTTATTTGAGCTCAATGTACGATGTGAATATGTAACTACTACGTCAGCTAAGCTATACTGTTTGAACGAAATTTTAAAGCTACAAATTTCAGTTGATGTTTTAATGGTACCGAAGTCTAGCGAAAATAAGTCTGAATTAAATGTTCATAGATTTGTGAAATAGTAAAGATTTGAAAGGCCTGCAAGGACGTATGAGCAGCAAGAACGAAGGGAAGGGATTTTCATAAAGACCTAGTGGTAAGTAAGATTTAACATGTAACTAAATTTCGAAAATTAATATCATGACATACCCTGAGTTGTGCCTTCATACATATTCATATATAGTTAAATTCTTTAGATTAATGTAGCACTTTATAATACATATATATGAAGGTTGTTGCAGATACAAAAGTATTGGTTTCATTAATCTTGTTACTTTATTATTGCAGTAACAATGTTTTTCTTTTTTTCCAGTGGTCATGACCTCAAAATCCAAGGAATAGGATGGCAGAAATCGAAAGGGCAGAATTACTGATAATTGTGTATGTTTCTTGTTTTGGTGATGTGCAATGATCTGCAGGAACCTTATTAACATATCACAAAGCTTTCTTTCTCACGTATATAGCAATTTAATGTGGCATATCAAATATTTCTTAAAGTTTCAATTTCATTATGTATCAGTGGAATATTTATCCAAAACTTTGAGGACTATTGTGACCAACATGTTCTAAATTTTCAGAAAAAGTGAAGTTATTTGATGCAGTTGATTGGGTGTATTAGTTTGTTTTGTTTTAGTAGTTTTAATTTTAAAATGTTTTAGTCATATATAAGTCCACAGAAGTTAATTATGTTCAAATTACTACAAAATGACCTTTTCTAAATTATGTATAGTCTGTAATTGTCATTTGATTTCCATGTGTTTATATAAAACAACTCTAAGCCAAAATGAAACACTATGGATATCATTATGTGATTTCTTCAGTATTTAAGCTTTGTACATTTATGGTGTAGTTATCCTCCCCTGAACAAGATTTAGACATTGCATTTGTTTTCCTTAGGGGGTGGTTAATTTAGTCCATATAATTAGCTCTCATCAAAAACAGACATACTTAAACTGTTACTTATTAACTTCGTAGATATATCTCTTTGGATGTTGTCACAAATCTTTAACTCTCATACTTTTTGTATTAACTTGTATGCAGCAAACTTATACAAATGTGCATTTCAGTACATTGAACTTTTCCTGGTTAAGTAATCTAAAGTAGTGAATTATGTTTTTGCAACGTTTTGTGGCAACATCTGTTTTTGTGTGGGGGACTTAAATTAAAATCTTTGGGCGATATACTTGGATATGAACTTTATAAAGTTTTTCTTTAAATTACTATGACCAGCTTTCCAGGAATTAGTTTCTCTTAATCTTACTCATTAGTGTATATCTACATCAAACATAAAGAATATCACAACTTTTAACAGCAATTAAAAATATGATCTGCGATTCCATAAACCCAATTTTTTCTATCTTGTTTAATGCAGTAATCACTATGTTATATTATTGTACACACTACAACAATTGACGTTCCTGAATATCCATCTGAGAGGAGATCTGGTGAGATTAGAATTGAATTGAGAATGCATTACAAGGTTTTAAGTATAATTGTGCATTGCAAGAAATGATTAAAGTGTAATTATGTCATCATCATCTTTATATGTCACTTTTAGTTTTATTTTTAGTATTCCACTTATTCTTAAAACTCGTACAATGTCAGCTGCAGTTTGGACCTAAAAGCATAGCGTGGCTTCATCTGAAATTAGTAAAGCTTTATAATAAATAATAGGTCATTAATCATCTTCCTTGTTAACATATGAGGGCTAACACTTAGGTCTTCTGCAATATAGGGTTACCATGTTTTATGAATGACCTTGAGTACACTTGACATTAAAGGCACATAGTGTTGAGCACCTCATGTATTCCAACACAATTTGGACAAATGGATCTAGAAAAATGACAAGTTAAAGTGACATTTACATAGCATTGATGTATTATTTCATGGTACATCTGTTCTCAACATTTACTTGCCACCGTTTATGAGTTATATTAGGACATAATTTCTGTTATGCTAACAATTTTAAGAGTGATATAACTTTACATGTGACATGAAATTCACACTGTTAAACATCCTCTCATTGTTCTAAGTTGGAGTGAAAACCTCAATTTTCAGAGTGGAAAAAAGATGCGTAACCTAATACATGAGTCACTCATTACATGCAGTGATGCTAAGCCACATAATAATTTTGACAAGTACATAAAAGTGCACATATTTTTGCTATATAATGCACTTCATGGTTCTTTGTAGTGAACACATAGGGGAATTATGGACTGTCAAAAGAAATAAAGGTTAGATGTGTGAGCAAAAAGATTACACTACGAAATTATTTTCTGTTAACTACTCAAACATACAGTTCCATCACTTTCACTGCATAACTAAAACTACAAACAGCATTAATAATTCAAAGTATAATCTTTCATTGAGTTACTTATCTGATACACATTCAGTTGTATGTCAGGGCCTGAGAGGTTTACACTATGCAGAGGGCTCCATTTGCCATCTTAGTCAGAAAGTACATTTCTTAAAGTCTTATCAAGTTAAAGTAAGCCATTTACCCAAACAAATGCTGTGCAAATTAAGCAAATTATACTTCACAGACAGATGACTAGATCAAATTTCTCTTATTGGAAGATACACTATGCATTAAGTTTTATTTTTAAAACTGCACACTTTCTTGTTCTTCAGCATTCATTACTGCGCTTATGCATGCCATT
The DNA here is from genome assembly GCA_030765055.1 of Mantis religiosa. Classification (NCBI taxonomy): domain Eukaryota; kingdom Metazoa; phylum Arthropoda; class Insecta; order Mantodea; family Mantidae; genus Mantis; species Mantis religiosa. Next base: position 26,033,185 of record CM060951.1, on the reverse strand, counting down.
GAGGCATTTAAAAATTCAACACTGTAATATTCTTGCATTGCAGAGACAAAGGTAAGCTTAGGACAATTTTAAATGAATGATACAGCTTTAATATGATTATTATTTTTCATAATAATTTATTCTGCTCTTTTGAATGGTAGTTCAACCAAAGTATCATAGTGCTATTTATGAATTATATGTCTTTAGTTGCTGACACTGACTAATGTACTAATTTGACATTATTAATGTCATACCAATACATCACAAATTTCAGCTTTTTCTCTGAATATACTTTTGTATACTTGTGCTGAAAATAATGTGTGTACTATGGAGCTTTTCAAATTATTATTAAATATATGCATTAGCAGAGCTGCTTTGCTCGCATTTTAAAGGTATAGTGATATTTTTGTACATAGTTGATGGTATCCTTATTTAAAATTTATATATACTTTTGTTTAACTGTATTTTTTGTTGGATTTTTTAAAACTTTTATTCCAGTGAATTTTTCAAAATTCTATGTACAAAGAAATTGCGTTAGACATTACCTTATGGCATCCTTTCCTGCTTTCCTGTACCTACAGATCCATAGGCTTCCGGAAAGCCTAAAAAATACTGTGTCAGCTGCTAAGTTTAAATCTAATCTGACTAAATTCTTGTTAAGCAGAGCCTATTACAGTATAGATGAATATTTTGATGACAACTTCGATGATTTTGAATAATTGTGTTTTGTATATATAATTTGTGTGTGTGAGAGAGAAGATGAGTCACAATTTTTTTCACATTTCTAATTGTTTACTTTTAAGAGAGAGTATGTATTACAAATGACATGGCTTAATTGTGTTCAAACACTGTATTAAGTTGCAATAAATATGAATATGAGGGAAAGGGAACACAGATGTACTGTATAACCTCAACAGCATCTTGAGTGATATCACTCTCTCGTTTATTAAAGTTGTAATTGTCTTTTAAAGAGAAAATTATTAGTTTGCAACAGGAATATAAAGATATAATGCTTTGTGGAAGTCATAATTATTCATATTTAACAGGAAAAGTTCAAGTAGTTTCTTGATTTTTTTTCACTAATTAATTAATCAAATTCTTTCGAAGTCACATCTCGCCCACTGATGAATAGTTAACCGCACATTTCCTCAGCGTATTATGCTAACACGCATTTAAGTGGCGAGATGTTACTGCGAAAGGATTTGGTTCTATCAGTTGCTGACGATTGATGAAGGGGGCAAGTGATGCACCATAGCTCGGTCTCAATAGAAGCTCACTACCTAACCGACCATGGAATTCGTAGTACCAACAGGTGCCGCGACAAGAGTGGAGGAGCTGCGCCATATGCGGCTTCAATCCCCATCACGGAGTACATAATCTGTTAATAACAGTAGTTAAAATCCAACAACTCGATGTATCTACCTTACCAGGCTTCTTGTCTCAAAAGTAAATTGGTAAATTGCATTAGTAGACATTACTGCTGCTCTATATTTCCACAAAGTAAACAGCAAGTGAAGTCTAGACTTAATTTAAACAGCAAAATTACATTGTTTTATGGTACGCAGAAGCCCAAATGACCTTGGTGTCGACGGGTCCTAAAACACCACACACTCACTCAGAAAAAGTTACAATTATCTTCCAGCGGATCGTTTTTAACATTCAGTGCCATCTATTGACAGCGATACACAGTCGGTTAATGGCTTGTTTCCTAACGGGCAAGAATACACTAGAAAGAACATTTGCTATATTATATATCATTATGACGGTAAACTAATCTATTATAGTCACATTACTTTCTCAATCCACTCTACTACAAAAGACTGTTTTACTATTTACTCCAAATAAACATTTACAAAAGTAGTTTTATTAAACATTTTGTGGTGTATACTTAAGTAAAGGTCTGAAGTGACAGTTAAATGTTTATAATGTAGGTGGTTGTGTTTGAACTTTAAAATTTACATGAGATTACACGAAACACAAGAATGGAGCTTAGCATTACTAATCAAGGCTTCGCGGGCGATCAGCCGTGTAAAATTAATAAACGTCGAGCTCTCGGCCATTGTAAACTTCATGGCCTTCCTGAAGAATGATTAGTAATGCTCGTCGTGAAACCTTCAAGCCTTACGAGCTTAGCATTATCAAGATATAAAATTACTGAAAACTTTAAACGGAAAACAACGAATACTTCGGAAGTAGTCAATGACTTAGACACACAACTTGGAATAAATTATTTGTTTTAACAATTTCTGCATTATTTTTAGTATATATCAGTCTGTACAGTGTGACAGTGGACCAGTACGGGGCAGCCGTATTTTCCGACCACGGAGACTTCTCTGGGCCGATTCCAGACATGGTCGTGACATAAGACTTAAAGATTTCTTCAGTTTGAGGCGGTCCGGCCCGTAGCGAACCACGTCGAGCTCTGCTTGTGCTCAGCTCCTCACAATTAAGGATCGGTGGCGTGAGGAGGTTAAGGAAAGGGAGAGTGTAATCGGTTAGAGGTGACATGTAGCTCCCACATGAGAACTCTTATCTGTACTTCAGGAGTGGGCGCGTCCTCTCAACAAGGACATGGAGCTTAGAATGACCGAAAGCGCCACTTTAATTACTTTGATATATATTAGATAAGGTTCAGTTAATAGAAACATATGATAAATTATATCACACCTTATTTTAATGGCAGCTACTCGTTAGTAAATTATTTCAATCGTACTATCAAGAGCACCGACATTTTTGATAGAATGCAATTGCTCCTCTACCTACTATATACGTGGTACACAAACTATTTTAACAATAAGGAAAGCACGAGGAACTAACCAATGGACAAACCTGCATTTGTAATGTCCCACATAATACCTGAGTAGGTGCGACAACAGCGACACACAATGGAAGTCTCACGAAACACGAAGTACATGTATGGCGATACAGATGACGCGCAAGTAGAAATTGCTAAAGCTGTTTTAAAGATAACCCCTCCCGCATCAAAACACTCCGGTGCGGAACATTTTCCAGCTGGCGCTCCGCGCAACATCTGAATAAAGTAAAAACAAGAATGTCGCAGAGGTTACTAGAGTAAACCAAACAAAACCTTTTGTATATATAACTGTAATTGTTTTATACTCTATGTAATATATCCTAAAATAATTCATAGGGAGATAACTATATTAATTATCTGTCCTGAGATGGCAGCACAAGTAAGTAAACTAAGTCAAATTTTTAAAATCTCAGTTTAATGTTTCAGGAAAAGGTAGTTTTAAATTTACTGTTGAGTAGGAGAAAAAGTGTTTGATATATTATACCATGGAACGGGAGGCTGAAATACTAAGTTTTAATTGAAAAATTAAGAGAATGCTTAAGCACTGTCATTCACATTGGAGTGATATCTGCTACTAAAATCGCGTCGTGTATCAACCGTACTTGTCCTCGTTCAGATTCGCATTCTGGAATGCGTGTGGCATCAATGGTCAACAAGATGAACTCCTGCATTTCGCGAGGGCATTTGCTTTGGAACTCATCTTGGTATCGGAAACACATCTCCGACCTGAAATGTCCTTCCGGATTTCCGGCTACCACTGCCTCAGGGTCGACCGTGTGGGCCGTCGCGGCGGCGGCACGGCGATCTTTGTGAGGAGGGGGGTTGTCTTTAAACCTGTCCAGCTTCCCGCTCTTCAAACCCTTGAAGCCACTGCCGTCTGCGTGAACCTGGGCGGTTCCGAAGTCCTGATAGTGTCTGCTTATCACCCTCCTAGCCAACAGTTCATTGCTAATGATTATCTCTCCATCCACGCCCTACATCCCAACGTCATTATGGCTGGGGATTTGAATGCTAAACACCCGCGTTGGCACTCGGGTCCCCGGACAGACGCAAAAGGCAGAGAAATCATCCGCATCATAGACGGAGATCCTCAACTGAGAGTAGAGGGTCCCTGGCAACCCACTCATTTCCCGCGAAGACAAGGCCGTCCTTCGGTCATTGACTTCGCAATCATCAAACATTTTCCATTTCACTTATCACTCAATTCACAAAGCGCCTTACATTCCGACCACAACCCAGTTGTGGCTGAGGTAAACTTACGGGTTGTCAGTCATGAATTCACGGCTCAAAACCGTGAAGTCGATTGGGATTGCGTGCGGGTCTGCTTAAATGACTCCATACCTCCTAACCCTCACATCACAGATATACCGACCTTGGAGACGGCGATCTCCTCCTTCACCTCCATCCTAGGACGAACAGTTCGCAACCTCACCGTTCACACTCCAGCGCCTCTACACCCTCACGTCATCCCGCTAGACATCCATCTTCTCATTCGTCGCTCTTGGGCGGCTCGCAGACTATATCAGCGACACCGCACTCGTCATAATCAGGTTCTGCTCGCGCGCTTGCGCCAAGAGGTTCGACTTCGACTACGCGAGCACCGTGTGCGCGCGTGGGAGGAGTTGATGTCCCGAGTGAACTTTAAGAATGGCGAGGCGTGGAGGCTTGCAAAAGGACTCCGGAACCGTGGAGGAGCACCAAACACCCCTATCCAGGGCACCCAAGACCTGGTGTACGAACCCCAAGCTAAAGCAAATGTGTTTGCCGACTACCTAGAGAGGACCATGAGGCCACGAGATGACCCCCAGGACCTAGACTTCACTGGCCGCGTCAAGCGGGAGGTTCGTCAGTACCTTCGACGCCCTCTTGCTGAGGCGGACCGACTACCTGTCATTAGACCCAGTGAGCTCCAGGGCGCACTCCGGCGTCTAAATCCCAAAAAAGCGTCGGGACCTGATGGGCTGACACCTATCATGCTCCGCCATCTTCCATTCAAAGCCGTTCTTTTTCTTACTCGGGTTTTTAATATGTGTCTCGCCCTGGGCCACTTTCCACGGCAGTGGAGGGAGGCTCGGGTGATTTGCATTTTGAAGCCCGGTAAAAATCCGGCTCTCTCCGCCAGTTACCGCTCCATTAGCCTCCTGTCAGTCCTCTCGAAAGTTTTCGAGAGGCTTGTTTTAGACCGCTTGTCGCCCCTTCTGGGGGACATTCAAGCTATTCCTCCCCATCAGTTTGGTTTTCGTCCTGGGCACTCGACATCACAGCAGTTGCTCCGTCTGGTGGAGGCCGCTGCCCTGGGTTTCCAGGAAAGGGCATTCACTGCGGCGGTATCTCTGGATGTCGAGAAGGCCTTTTCTACCACCTGGCATGCAGGCCTCCTACACAAACTAATCACCCTGGGGCTTCCTGCACACATGATACACATCTTACACTCATTCCTAAAACACAGACATTTCACAGTTGTTGTGGCGGGAAAGCTTTCTACCAGACGACCCATCAGAGGAGGCGTCCCAGAAGGCTCTGTCTTATCCCCTACACTCTTTAGCGTGTACGTGGCGGATCTCCCCACGGAGCAACACGTCAACATTGCCCAATATGCGGACGACGTGTTATTATACAACACAAACAGAAACGCACGCAGAGCCTTCAACCCAATACAGCGACACCTAAGCCTCATTCATGATTGGTGTAGGCTTTGGCGATTGTCTATCAACCCAGAGAAAAGCCAAGCCATACTCTTCACTAAGCGTCACTTTCCCGCCAACCTCCCCGGCTTTAATTATTCTGGCAGAAGCATAGAGTGGACAAATTCTCTCAAATACTTAGGTGTAAAGCTGGACAAGGGCCTAACTTTTCGGGGTCACATCCAGGAGGTGACTCATCGGGCATGCGGAGCTTCGGCTTCGTTATACCCCATGATGCGCTCAGGAATGCCGACACCCCTTAAGTTGCGCCTTTTTCAGGCTTTAATTCTTCCCATCATGCTTTATGCTTGTGAGATCTGGGGCATGGCCGCAGGATCCAATCTGCGTCAAATTCAGCGTGTACAAAATAGATGTCTCAGGACCATCTATTCTGTTTGCTGGAGGTTTCCCGTGAGATACCTTCATGAAGCCTCATCTCTCCACTATGTGGAAGATGTCATTAGGCGCCGGGCCACAAAATTCTACGCGAGTTTGCCTCAACATCAGAGCGCCCTGGTTAGGTCTCTAGGGAACTACAGAACAACCGAAAGACGCTACAAGCTATACCGGCTTCCCCGCATGGCGTGCGGGCACACCCGGTAACAATAGAGTACTTATTTCAACCAAAAATTACTACTGTTTGAATTTAATAGACATTCTAAATTAAACTCTTCCTGAAAATTATCACACCAGCGGTGCTAACATAGCGTTGCACCCGAGTTGGCTACCATGAGGAGCCACGGCTACCTCCCTTCTTTTCATCTACATTATCTTAAACCACCAACCTGCAAAACCCCACATTTCCTGTCATTAAGTGGTTAAGTCCGTGTAGGACAGGTACACGAATGACACACATCGTGCTGACCCTGTCAGCCGCCAGCTGCTTGAATGAATGAATGAACCGTATTTGTAATTCTTTTTACATTACCAGGAATTTTTGTAAAGGGCTTGCGACTAGCAAAGTCCCTCGTTTAACCAAATTCAGCTTAATCGTTTTGCTATAACGTTCCGCATTGTTTTAGCACTCAATTATCTGTGCGTGTATTTGTGGTAGTGTGCAGACGCTGTCTATCCAATGCTGCCAATCCTTGGGCGTTACTAAATGTCCCAGTCCCGTGTAATGAGATAGGGAAATCCGTGCTATATCCGTTGATACATTATATTAAATCTAAACACAGCATACCCACTATCACGCAATTTTCATTTTGTTAAGAAATAGATGTGGTTTATAACGTTAGAGGAACGTTTATGTGCCAATTTAATTGACGTACCGTAGTTTATAAATCACCTGGCTCTTTCCTTACTTCGAAGCATAGAAGCTGAACTCAAGTACCTAAGTGCACAACTATAAGCCGTGGCTAAATAAATGGACCATTTTTATGTTGCTTTTTACTTGTATTGGCTGATCTTTATTTTGAAATTTAGGCTTTAAACAAATTTGGATTACTGAAACAGATAAGTTAGCAGTTCTCTGTTCTGTAATTTACGGTCACCTCCCCTATATGAGGTTGGTGTATTTGTTGCTTACTGTATTTCCTTGTTTATTATCAGTAATTCCACATTGCAGAGTAATTATACTGCATGTGGAATCATTTAATGGTTGGAAAACCTGTCATAAGATGGCAGCATTATCTGCATATTGGCAAAGTATATTAAAATTTGTGGGCAGTCAATACCAGCATCCTCTCCATGGCACTCGAGGGCGACTCGCCTTTGAGCCCCAAGAGAAGGCCACAAGCTTCACAGACTATCTAGAGTCTCAATTCGAGCACCGAACTCGTGGAGGAGGCGGTGGAATACCTCTACGAGGACGCCGCTCCCCCACGCAACATGATCCACATTCCCATTGCCACCCCCAAACAGGTGGCAGCCCAAATCCTTAGCCTCAAACCAAACAAATCCCCGGGGCATGATGGTGTCACGGCACTCATGCTCCGAAACCATCCCAAAAGAGCTGTGATCCACTTGACGCGGATTTACAATGCATGCCCTTACCTCCGCCACTTCCCAACTTGTTGGAAAGAGGCGAGGGTGGTCTGCATTCTGAAGCCCGCCAAGGATCCACTCTTCCAATCCAGCTACCAGTCTCTGTTCTCTCAGTCGTCTCAAAGGTCTTTGAGCGATTGCTCCTGGCCCGCCTGACTCCTCTCTTCGAGGAAAGGCACCTCCTACCGGATCACCAGTTCGGTTTCCGTCAGGGCCACTCCACGACTCTGCAGCTACTGCGATTGGTAGAAAAGGCTGCCATGGGCTTCCAGGACAACCTCAATGCCGTCGCGGTGCTTCTGGACGTGGACAAGGCCTTCGCCACAACGTGGCATCACGGACTGTTATACAAGCTCAAGGAAGCACAACTCCCCTCCCCAAACCTCACCCTGATCAGTAGTTTCCTCCGGGATCGAACCTTCAGTGTGCGGGTCGAAGGCAAACTCTCCTCCGTCAGATCCATAGCGGCGGGAGTCCCGGAAGGCAGTGTACTGTCGCCGTTACTCTTTGCTGCCTACATGTCTGACTTCCCCACAGAGCCTCGCACTGTTCTGTGCCAATATGCTGACGACGTCCTCATCTTGGCCCAGTACAAAAACGTCCGCTACTGCCTCCTTCCGCTGCAACGATCACTCCGAGCCATCGGCACGTGGAGAAAGGTGGAGGATGGACATTAGCCCACAGAAGAGCTCTGCCCGTCTGCTGGGGAAGTTCCTCTGCTGGCGCCCGGAAGGAGACCTGCGGTTGAGGCAGAGGAGGATCGCTTGGGTCCGGACTGCCAAATACCTGGGTGTCCGACTGGACCGCGGCCTCACATTCACCCCACATGCCCGTGAAAAGATCAGCCCCGGCCATGCAGCGCTTAGGCAGTTGTACCCTATACTCCGTTCGACCATGCCCATTCGCCTGAAACTACGGGTGTATCGTGCGATCACCCCGCCCCTGATCCTGTATGGATGCGAGGTCTGGGGATCGGTGGCTCGTACCACCATTCGCAGACTGCAAGCCGTGCAGAACAGGGCGCTTAGGATGATCTACGGTACCGAACGTATGTTTGCTTCATACATTCTGCACACCCAGTCTGGCATACCTTACTTTGAAGACGTTGTGCGTGAACGCTCGCGCACATTGTATGCCAGAATTACATCCAATCCCAACCACCTAGTGAACACACTGGGGCAGTATGACCATCGTGTACCCAGGAGGAGAAAGAGCTACCGCCTCCCCATGGACGCCCTTGGGTGGTGAGACCAGCCTCTAATTCTCTCAATTCTACACTCTGTCCCGGCCACACTGGGGTTGGATTTGGCCCGCCGGTTGACCCCCGGCAGCCGGGTCCCTCGGTGTGACCTCGTGGAGAACCATAACCTAAACGATCCCCAACATCTCGACCTCTCGCTCCTGGCCCCGTCACACTGGACGGACACTGCAATGCAGGTCACCTATAGCGTGCCGGTTCAGGGCACTGGCCTCCTTGGAAGCTAACCCCGCCGCCATGAGCACTAGCAGTGGTCGAATCAGGTCCTTCAGTCAACAACGACATCCAAGCTTTGGAGAAATGACAAACTCTTTAAGACAGCACGGGTAAATCCGCTCAGCGGATAGGTACCGTGGCGCTCTACCCACCGTCCGGGAGCACCTGGACGACTCGTTCTCGCTCTTGGAAGAAGGGGTAACACCGTACTTGGTATTAGGGTGATAAAACTGTAAAGAGGTAATAACACGGTAGTTCTGGAAGGGTTGGACTGTCCTGAAAGGGACGATGGCGATGACAGGAGTAAGAAATTGTAAATCTTACAATTGAGCAGATATGTTGGTAAATTGACTCGAAACAGATATGAAGTAATAGTACAAGGCAAAAATGATATACTTGATCGCATTATAGAGCGAAATGTAATCCGTAAGTCAGTAGAATATTCATATGAAATGTTTTGTAAAGAGTTATTAGGATTGAATAAATGAATATCGAAGGATCTTGCAAGAGCTAGGTTTGGAGAGGCTTGCAGGAGAGAGGTAAAGGCAGATGTTTAAAATAGTGGTACAGCTGTATAGGAAAAGAGGATGGCAAGATATTAAGTGCGTTTAGAAGAACAAAAAGTGTTACACATAAGGATAGCTGGAGGGTAGGATTGGGCAGGACGATATTTGGAAAAGTTTTGGTTAATGTTTAAAAACAGAACACAGGATATAGATAGACAAGAGGTGTGGACTAATTGTTTGGCAAGAGATAATTAGTTACATATTTAAAATTGATGAAAAATTGGGGAAGAGGAAATCTTATAATAATGATGATGATAATGATAATAATAATGATAATAATAATGATAGTGAGGATTATGATAATAACAATTGTAGCGATGACGATAAATCCTGATAATTACACATGGAATGTAAAATTAACTTAGCTTTAAATATAAAACTAAGTTCAATTTCAACATACGCGAAAGAGTCACTGGGAGGTCGTCGAACCTGTTTTAACAATAATTTATCGCAAGTTCTCAAAGATTTCCCAACTTCACTGTCAAAAGCAACACCAAACCTATTCACAAGTTTGTGCGAGTCATTATGAACGAGATTGCTTCTCCAGTAGCTCTTCTTTTGGGCGTCCAAAATATTAAATTCTTTTCATAATAATTCATTCCTTTTCTGGTCTCCTAAGAGCTTTTCTTCTTCTAAGTCTTTCTATCCTCTTCTCAGCTTATTGTCTAATTCTTTTAAAAGTTACAGCACAATTTCCTTGTTCAATAAGTTGTTTGGTATCTTCTTTCAAAGTGGTCGAAACTTTCAAGATCAAAGGTTCAGGTGGTTTCCCAACCATTAGTTCATATGCAACGAATCAAGTTGTTGTGTTGGCAGTATTGTTCCTGAGCTTCTGAAGTTATCGCTGTGGATAATATGTCAAAGAATTAAATATTTTAAGACAATTCCTCTTCATCGCTGTGAAAATTATTTTGCTTCTGTAAACTGTGGCATTATTAGATGATATAGCTTTTATAGGTCCATTCTTCAGTATACAATCTCTTGCCACTTTTTTTTTTTTTTTTTTTTTTTTTTTTTTTTACCGAAGGTTTACATTTTGGCAAAGGGCACAATTTGAAACTAGCTTTTAACCTTTGTATCCACGTGTTTTATATCATTATGATTATGTTAGATGGCCATTAAGTAAACAGTCCAAGTAATAGATTGTTCATAACATCCCTACAAGATATCCTTGAAATAAAGTTAAACATGTACTGAATGCTAATGTTGACTTACATTTCAAAGATAAAATCAGATAATATATTAACTACCATAATAAATTTTTATCTTAAACTTGGAGTAGATAGAAAAACAGTCCTCTGTTGTAGAGTGTGTTGGGAAAGTACTGTAATCATATCTTTATTTGCGCAAATAAGGATATATAATATAGCAATAGTTGTTTTAATTGTATTACTGCCCGCTAGAGATGCGATCTTTTTACCGACTGTGTATTGCTATCCATAGATGGCCCTAGCTGTAATACATGAGACACTGGAAGAAGATTGAAAGTTTTTATGTGTTCTATAAAAGACTGTCATTTCGCAGTCTATTATCAATCTAGACTTGACTTGTCGTTTACGTAGTGGAAGTATACGTTTGTGGTGGTGTATATTAACACAATACTGGAAGTACAAGTATTTGTATTCGAGAAAGAAAGGCTTCTAAAGCGGATACATCTTTGTGCTTTTCGATAACTCATTTTATGTTTAAAATGACGGTCACTAGAAGCAAGTAATATGTTGGAACATGTATAGACTTATGAATGAAACATTTGAACATTCTTTAAAATGTCTCACGTGCCACCGGATCTTAATGCATTGTGACTCTTGCGAGAATACTGTATTACCATTTCCTAAATGTTCGTGAGAAGTGCATCACGTTCATAAAAGTCAGTTGCTATTCATGGGGTTTGAGATTTGGTCTGGAATCACACAAGTTCCACTGCTCCCATATGTTGTCATAATCATGAATATAGTTCATATGACTTTCTGCATATATTCTTCAGCAAATGACACAAGTGTTTGCAGAAATGAGTTAACCCTTTGTTGTTTTACTTATTGCATGTTTATTCTTTTTTATTCGGAATTTTTATAGTCGCTTCTAGTGACACTGCAACTAAGACAATACAGTTTAGTCCACTCATCTGAGAGTCAGTTGCTTTGTGATAACTTTCACATTCGATTCCCTTTGTTTGGTGAGGGCATAGAAACAACTTCCTGTATGGGAAATGCTTCAAATATTTGCAAAACAATTTGAATATGCTCTGAAATTTTATTCAAAAAAGAGAATTAATCATGTGTGGTGAAATAAATGTGGATTATCTGAAAAGGAGTTTTCAAAGTGAATAGCACATCTCTTTATTTACAACATACCACGTGACACATACAGTAAAATTTCCAAAGAGAATCTAAAATAATTGATCCACAGACACAGATAGTATATATGTAAATTCAGATGTAACTATATTTTGCTCTATGTTATCAAAAAACTAATGGACTCTCACATCGTGAAGGGCAAATTCCATGGATTCATAAGACACATTTAAAACTCAAAACTTAATACACATATAGGAAGTATAGGGAAATAAATGAAAATACTCAGAAAGAATTCAACATAAACCATACACGTAAATAATTTAAACAAATTTATGATGCTAGTGGAACTAACAGTAAATATGTATAATAGCTTCCTTCAGTGGTTTAGGACTTACTTTGAATTGTTGTTCCCATCTAAGTTAAAAAAATTAACTTCAAAAGAGACAGTGCCTGGATTACTTTAGGAATTAGAAAATCATGCAGGCGTAAAATAGAACTATATGAGCAAACTAGAATCAGTGACAATTAAGATTTAAAAACCACAAAAAATATTGCAAATTTCTAAAAAAGCTAGTAGAAACTGCTGAAGTATTGCATTATAATAAACTAATTCAGCGCTCAGAGAGTAAAATAAAAACCACTTGGAATAAGAGTACAAAACAATGTAACACGTTAGAAAATTAGTCACTCAGTATTGATAATCATGAAATTTCCAAAGCTCTACAAAATGTAGAGATGTTTAATATATTCCTTTCAGATGTAAGAAAAACAATTAAGTATTATTTATAAAAGTAAAGTCCTATCTTTAGAATTACTGAGAAATAAGTTTCACAAACGTTGTTCTGCTTTTAAAGTCAATCTAGCTACGCCTTCTGAAATAAATAAAATTATTAACTCTTATAAAACGAAGAGTTCTTCTGGTTGTGACGAAATAACTACAAAGCTCAGAAAATCTTGCTCCTCACAAATTAGCATTCCCCTAACGCAATGAGTTTCGAAAGACTAGGGTTTTCCCTGATAGGATGACGTTCTGTATTTCTAAATCTCTATTTAAAACTGGCGAACGCAATAATTTATAATGTAATGAATCGATATCTCTCTAGCCAAACTTTTTCAGAAGTTCTCGACAAAGTAATGTTCAAAAGACTGTATGAACACCTTGAGTATAACAACATACTTATCAGTGATCAGTTTGAACTCAGAAAGGTAATATCGACAAATGACGCAATTTATAAACTTACACATGAATTGTTGACAGCTTTAAACGAAAACAGACATGTAGGTGGAATCAACTGTGATGTAGAAAAAGGCTTTTGATTGTTGTAATCATGCCAGTCTTATACCAGAATTGGAATTGTGTGGTTTAAATTGATTAAACGAATGTCAAAATTAAATGGATTTTGTATTTCAACTAAATGAAAGAAAAGATAGTGGTGAGGTAGGTGCTGATAGGTTTATGACAAACAAAGTTCAAATTCGAAAATAGTCACTCATGCATTACCACAAGGTTTAGTGATAGGACCTTCACTACTTCTAACCTATATAATTGACTTCTCCCTTTATATAAAATATATTGCACGTCAGTGTCCAATTGACCACAACAAATTTATGTGAGTGTATAGTTAAATTGAATTATGTTTCAAACTGTATGTCATGTTGGTTTAAAGCGAACAAATTATATGTGAATCTAGACAAAACAAGAGTTTTTAAATTTAGAACTTGTTATACATCACACTCTCAACTAGAAATTGGAATTAGCCACATGTTATTAAAAGAAACTGTCAGTGTCAAACTTCTGGGTCTTCAAGTTGACAGATGTTTGGATTGGAAAGTTTACACAAGGTACATCTTAGCTAAACTCAACTCTGTCTGTTAGACCACCGGAGTGCTGGTTTTATACACTTAAATCGGTGTGTTATGCATAGTTTAACTCTATTACGGAATTCGGAATATTATTTTGGGGCAGCTGCATAAAAGATAAAAAAATATTTCTTATGCAACAGAAGGTTAGAAAAATCATTAATAATACTCACATCAGATGTTCCTAAAACATCCTTTCAGACTAATGAAGATATTAACTCTTCCTTGCGTGTATATAGTCTCGAACCTAAAGTTCTTTATGCGCAATCAGGTCTCATTTATAACAAATAATTAATAGTATAAACACTAGGCAAAAGTATAATATTCATTATCTCAGTGCGAAACTTTCTTGCTTTCAAAATGAGTGTATTATGAAAGCATCAAAACATTTGACGTTCTTGTTAATAATCCTAAAGAAAAAATTGATTATTACGGCGCTTTTAAAAAATGCTGCTATGCTCAAAATCATCTTTTTCTGTACAATATTATCTAAATGACAAAGTATCCTGATAATATTTACATTACTCTGTAAAGTAAATCTAACTGTTCTAATGACAAATCATTGCCAATAAATCTTTGATGAGTGTTTAAAAGTTAGTTTAATGTATATTTATTTAAAAATGGTTATAAACTGCATTGAGACGTACCGGCAAAAGCCAAATGACATTTGATTAAAAGTGATTTTGTATCATATATTATCCATGGCTATTTTCCTGTATTGCTTTTTATATTGCGTGTAAATAACGCAATTCTTTTTGTCTTATGCTACGCTTTCAGGCTTATGTATTTGACACGGCTGATCATCTGCGAAGCCTTGATTAGTAATGCTCGCTGTGAAAGCTTCAAGTCTTACATTTTACAATTTTTAATTATTTATCAAGCCATTTAACACTTTAAATTAATTGTCTTTAGAATTTCTAAGAACATGGTTATTACAATTATTATCAAAATTCAGTTCGCTAAAGCCATGAATCATTTTGAATGAAATATCTAAAATAACATCTTCAGGGTTGAGGAATTGATGTGACGATGGTACGTTAATTCACATACATAAAAATATGTAACACAGCAAACATTCATTTAATTGTATTCCTGATCGCTAGGAGATACAATCGCTCACTGACTGTGTATTGCTGACAATAGATGGCTCTATATGCAATATATGATACAGTGGAAAATGATTGTAGTTTGTAGTAAGTTTGGTGGCATATTGAAACCGTGCTGTTGAAGTACAGTTTAGACTTGACTTTTTATTGAAACAGTAAACATAGAAAGTTGCTCTAGTATATATTATCGTAATACTGCACGTACAAATTTTTGGTTTTGAGAATGCAAGCCTGCTGAAGTAAATACATATTTGTGCGTCTGGAAGATTATGATCAAAATTTGTGAAATCACTTGTTTCAAATGTCACACTTACCATAGGACTTATGCGCCTACGTTTATATTTTTTTATATTTGTCGTGCTCGTCTTAGAATACGTTTGGGTTTAGAGATACTGTATGGAAAATGAACTGCTTTCATATATCTAGCAACAAAGTGACAAGGGAAGAAGTCTCAAATGTGGAATACAAACAGATGAAGAAGTACCATCTGTCACACATATTTCTGTCCTACTTTGATTCTCATATAAACAATGTGAGAAGCAAGGTGATGGTGAGTAGTTACTCCTGTATCTAACGACTAAGAGTCAACTTACACTTCTGGAGAAAAGGAGTCCAGTAAAGTGAACACTGGAGAAGTATCTGCACATAAAGTATCACGTGTATGTCTGAGACTACCGAGGAAACATTCAGTGGCCGGGAACAACAGCAGCTATGCTGTAGCTTACTGCACGACTACAGTGACTAACATATACTACACAAATAATGGAGATGTGCTTAAAACAAATTAAATGAATTCAACCCAGCCATCATAAGGAACATGATGAGAAAGGAAAAACTGAAGTTAATATCAAAAATACCACTCTCACACCACTTAATAACACAAATTGGCAGTATAGAATATTCACCTTACTTCTTTGGGCTTTCAGAAAATTTGAATGAATCTTCAAAAACAAAACTTAAATTTAGCACCCCAAAACAAATTCAATCTGTGGAACCTGCTAAATAAACCACTAAAAAATTCAATCCCCAACAATTTGAAATCAGGAATTTATCAGATTAATTGTGAAACCTGTGAAAACGGCTACATATGAAAAACTAAGAAAAACTTGTTAACCAGGCAAAAAGCACACCAGCGGAACATTAAGTTGAAACAAACAGAAAAATCTGCAGTTTCACACCATTTTTGGACAGAAAACCACAACATTGGCCACAACATTAAACTGTTAAAATCTGTAAGTACACCCATAGAATTGGATATTTGGCAAAAAATATTCATAAACAAAAACCGTGATAAAGTTGTAAATTTCGACATCCCGGCATTAAATGAAGTATTAAAACTTAGTGCTCCTAACACCAGATGGAGTGATCTGAGCTCCGTAGTAGTGGAAGAAGAGGAATGTTTATTTAGTCACCAAACAGCTGAGGATGAGATCCAATGATCTTGAAAACGCTTCAATGATACAACAAGTATGTGAAGTTTGAGAGTAAATATAGTGACTCATAAATAAAACTCAAATATGAAGAATACTTCACTGTTAATAATGCTTCTACTTTTAATATTTATGACTTAAACAGTTGCTTATTAACTTCGTAGATATATCTCTTTGCATGTTGTCACAAATCTTTAACTCTCATACTTTCTGTATTAACTTATATGCAACAAACTTATACAAATATGCATTTCAGTACATTGAACTTTTCCTTGTTAAGTAACCTAAAATAGTGAATTGGTTTTTTTTTTTTTTTTTTTTTTTTTGCAACTTTTGTGGCAACATCTTTATTTTTGTGTGGAGGACTTAAATTAAAATCTTTGGGCGATATGAATATCTTTGGATATGATTTTATAAAGTTTTTCTTTAAGCTACAATGATTAGTATTTCCAAGAATTAAGTTCTCTTAAACTTACTCATTAGTGTATATCTACATCATTGATAAAGAATGTCACAACTTTATACAGCAATTAAAAATATGATCTGCGATTCCATAAACCCAATTTGTTCTCTCTTGTTTAATGCAGTAATCACTATGTAATGTTATTGCACACACTACAACAATTGATGTACCTGAGTAAGCATCTTAGAAGAGATCTGGTGAGATTAGAAATGATTTGAGAAAGCTTCACAAGGTTTTAAGTATAATTGTGCAATATAAGAAATGATTAAAGTATTATTAAGTCATCATCATCGTTATATGCCACTTTTAGTTTTATTTCTAGTATTCTACTTATTCTTAAAACACGTACAATGTCAGCTGCAGCTGGGACCTAAAAGCATAGTGTGGCTTCATGTGAAATTAGTAAAGCTTTATAATAAATAAAAGGTCATTAATCATCTTTCTTGTTAACATATGAGGACTCACACTTAGGTCTTCTGCAATATAGGGTTACCATGTTTTATGAATGATCTTGAGTACACTTGACATTAAAGGCACATAGTGTTGAGTACCTCATGTATTCCAACACAATTTTGACAAATGGATTTAGAAAAATGAAAAGTTAAAGTGACATTTGCATAGTATTGATGTATTATTCCTTGGTACACCTGTTCTCAACATTTACTTGCCACCGTTTATGAGTAATATTAGTACATAATTTCTGTTATGCTAACAATTTTAGGAGTGATATAACTTTACATGTGACATGAAATTCACACTGTTAAACATCCTCTCATTGTTCTAAGTTGGAATGAAACCTCAATCTTCAGAGTGGAAAAAAGATGCTGAACCTAATATATGAGCCATTCGTTAAATGCAGTGATGCTAAGCCACATAAGAATTTTGATAATTAGAAAAAACTGCACATTATTTTGCTATATAACGCACTTCTTGCACTGTCAAAAAAATAAAGGTTTGATGTGTGAGCAATTGAATTACACTACAAAATTGTTTTCTGTTAACTACTCAAACATACAGTTCCATCACTTTCACTGCATAACTAAAGCAACAAACAGCATTAATAATTCAAAGTATAATCTTTCATTGAGCCACTTATGTGACACACATTCAGTTGTATGTCATGGCCTGAGAGGTTTACACTATGCAGAGGGCTCCATTTACCATCTTAGTCAGAAAGTACATTGCTTAAAGTCTTACCAAGTTAAAGTAAGCCATTTACCCAAACAATTGCTGTACACATTAAGCAAATTATACTTCACAGTCAGATGACTACATGAAATGTTTTCCTATTGGAAGATACACTATGCATTAAGTTTTATTTTTGAAACTGCACATTTTCTTGTTCTTCAGCATTCATTACTGTGCTTATGCATTCCAATGAGGCATTTAAAAATTCAACACTGTAATATACTTGTGTTGCAGAGACAAAGTTAAGCTTATGACAATTTTAAATGAATGATACAGCTTTAATATGATTAGTACTTAACATAATAATTTATTCTGCTCTTTTGAATCGTAATTCAACCAAATTAATCAGAGGTAACTAATCATAGTGCTATTTATGAATTGTATGTCTTCAGTTGCTGAAAGTGACTCATGTACTAATTTGACATTATTAATGACATTGAATGAACCACAAATTTCAGCTTTTTCTCTGAATATACTTTGGTATACTTGTGCTGAAAACAATGTATGTACTATGGAGCTTTTCAAATTATTATTAAATGAGCTGCTTTGCTCGCATTTTACAGATATATTGATATCTTTGTACATAGTTTTCTCAGGTCGAAAGCTGGGTAGGTAGTTACACATCCCGAATTTCTTGTCCCTCCATTTCATCTCCATTATCATTTCATGTCATCTGTCCTCTGCGATGATGTAGGTTTTTGAAAGCAATCGCAACACTTTGATGGGAAGCACCGACAGATTTTGTCACGTGAAGTCTGTGTGACCTGTAGGTTCATCGTTTTGTTCTATGAGGCGCTTTTAAATACAACTCTAAGTATATTTCAATAGCATTAGAAATATTATTTTACGTAGATTGGTATTTAGTGGTGACATATGGAAGTTCTTGAGAACTTTCAAGTTATTATCAATAATGTGTGAACTGCATACTTTCTCTACTTAGGCTAACAGTTAACGCGGTGTGGGCCAGGGTACGTCTGAGTAGAGGGGGGAAGCAGGGCCTACGTGTGACTGTACTGAACTTAGTTCTTTGATTCCTTATTCTCTCTCTTATTGTAATGAAAATTATTACTTGGAGCTTTCCTCGCTTTGAAAGTCACGCCTCACCATTGGTTTTGAGGGTCAACAGACAGAAGTGAAGAAACAAATGCATATATGTATAAGAAAGGGCAACATAACTAAACCTCAATACACTGTTAAACATTGAGTTGGGTATCAAGATGTCAAGGAAATCCCTATAACCGTAAATATTTACGTAATTTTTATTTACTAAAATGGCCAATGATTTTGTTTAAATTGCCAATTGTTTAAGATCTTCTAAGTGCAAGGGACCACTCTCAGGATTGTTGATTTGCGAGTTAATGTAGCAGTGTTCACGGAAAAGAATTCTTCCTCCGAAGAAATATCAAGTTACTCCGAACTGTATGAACCTATTTCAAATATATTCTAATGTACAACCAAAAGACGGTAGCCTCGTGTATTAGAATTGGTTTTGTTCCTTCATAGTAAACATCAGATTTTCTAGAGATATTACCGAGCGCGATAGTGGTATCGTATGTCTTCCGCATTTGGATGGTCGGAGTTTGTGACCATAGATTTTCCAGGCTACCAAGTGATTGTTGGCAAAGGATATTTATCTAACATCATCCGTTTCATTCTCTAAATTCAATCTTTCCAGGTATCGAAGCCGCCGCTGCAGTCACAATACAAGTCTATTATTTATTTGACTTTCCTCATTTGAGCTTTGCTGAATATCTGTGCTTTAGATACAAGGGATCTCAAAAAAATATATTTCCAGAGCATAATCAATAATACATTTTGGATAGAAGACAATTCCTCATCTATGTACGTGTTACACAAAATACTTTAACATTAAGAAAAGCACGAGGAAGAAAATCTACATAAACCTGCATTTGTAATGTTCCGCGCGTTATCTGAGTAAGTGCGACAACAGTGACACACAGTGGAAGTCTGACGAAACACGAAGTACATGTATGGCGCCACAGATGACGAGCAAGTAGACATTGCAAAAGAAATTTCAAATATAATCTCTCCCACCCAAAACTACTCCTGCACGGAACATTATACAGATGGCGCTCCGCGCCGCATCTGAATAAAGCAAAAATAATACTGTCGCAGAGGTTACTAGAATAAACCAAATAAAAGTTTTTGTATATACAACTGTAATTGTGTTATATTCTATGTAATATGGCCTAAAATATTTTATAGAGAGATAACTATATTAATTATCTCTCCAGAGATGGCAGCACAAGTAAGTAAACTAAGTCAAATGTTTAAAACCTCAGTTTATTGTTTTTAGAAAGCAATGGTTTTACATTTTCTATTGTTTAGGAGTAAAAGCGTTTGAAATTGTATAGCATGGAACTGGACGCTGAAATAATAAGTTTTAATTCAACAATTAAGAGAATACTTAAGCACTGTCATTCACATTGGAGTGATATCTGCTACTAATATCGCGTCGTGTCTCAACTGTCTCCTACATACTCACTCTGGAGTCCCGTATATCGTCGACGTGGTGCGGGAGAGATCCCGCACCATCTACGATAAGCTGGACTCCCACCCCAACATACTGGTAAATACCCTAGGCCATTACGACCATAGGGTTCCTCGCCGGAGACCAAGCTATCGGCTACCCAAAGATGCCTTGGGTACCTAGCACTAAACAGGGCCACACTCCCCTGACTCCAACTTCCTAAGCCCAGTAATGGGCTAGGAAATACCTTATACAATAACACAGATCCTTTCCCTCTAGCCTGTTTAGCGGACTGTGCTCAGAAGCCTCCCAGCAGGCGGAAGTGCGCAGCCAGCATTGGCGCATCCCCCCTTCACGGGGCGACGGCGCTCACGAAGGCTAGACATATCCACTGCCCAAAACAATCGCCTGTGACATTAAAAATTCTTCTACACTGCCCAGATAAAGACGCTAGAAGCGGCTAGGTGCTGGGCAGCATACACTCCGTCCAGGAAAACCTGGACGACTCGACTCTTCTGCTGGTGTGCTGCTGGTCTGCTGGTCTACGCACTTCCTCTGAATGTCGCATTGATAGGAATTTTTGTAAAGGGCTTTCGACTAGCAAAGTCCCTTGTACATCTAAATTCACCTTAATCGCTCTGCTATTATAATAATAATAGTAATAATAATAATAATAATAATAATAATAATAATAATAATAATAATAATAATAATAATAATAATAATAATAATAATAATAATAATAATAATAATAATAATAATAATAATAATAATAATAATAATAATAATAATAATAATAATAATAATAATAATAATAATAATAATAATAATAATAATAAGAATAATAATAATAATAAGAATAATAATAATAATAATAATAACAATAAGAATAATAATAATAACAATAACAATAACAATAACAATAACAATAACAATAACAATAACAATAACAATAACAATAACAATAACAATAACAATAACAATAACAATAACAATAACAATAACAATAACAATAACAATAACAATAACAATAACAATAACAATAACAATAACAATAACAATAACAATAACAATAACAATAACAATAACAATAACAATAACAATAACAATAACAATAACAATAACAATAACAATAACAATAACAATAACAATAACAATAACAATAACAATAACAATAACAATAACAATAATAATAATAATAATAATAATAATAATAATAATAATAATAATAATAATAATAATAATAATAATAATAATAATAATAATAATAATAATAATAATAATAATAATAATAATAATAATAATAATAATAATAATAATAATAATAATAATAATAATAATAATAATAATAATAATAATAATAATAATAATAATAATAATAATAATAATAATAATAATAATAATAATAATAATAATAATAATAATAATAATAATAATAATAATAATAATAATAATAATAATAATAATAATAATAATAATAATAATAATAATAATAATAATAATAATAATAATAATAATAATAATAATAATAATAATAATAATAATAATAATAATAATAATAATAATAATAATAATAATAATAATAATAATAATAATAATAATAATAATAATAATAATAATAATAATAATAATAATAATAATAATAATAATAATAATAATAATAATAATAATAATAATAATAATAATAATAATAATAATAATAATAATAATAATAATAATAATAATAATAATAATAATAATAATAATAATAATAATAATAATCTGGGCGTGTATTTGTGGTAGTGCGCAGTCGCTGCATACCCAGTGCTGCCAATCCATGGACATTACTAAAAGTCCCAGACCCCTGTAATGAGATAGGGAAATCCGTGGATACATTACATTAAAATTTTACACAGCATACCCACTATCACGTAATTTTCATTTTCTTAACAAATAGATGTGGTTTATAACGTCAGAGGAACGTTTATGTTCCAATTTAATTGATGTACTGTAGTTGATAAATCACCTGGCCCTTTGATTACATGGAACCTTAGAAGTCCCTAAGTGCACAACTATACTTCTTATAGCAGTGGCTAAATAAATGAACCATTTTAGGTTACTTTTTACTTGTATTGGCTGATCTCTATTTTTAAATTTAGCTCATTAACAAATTAGGAATACTGTAACAGATGAGCCAGCAATTCTTTATTTTGAGATTTAGCTTATACATAAATTAGGATGACTGTAACAGATAAGTTAGCAATCCTCTGTTCTGTAATTTGCGGTCACCTCTCCTATATGAGGTTGGTGTATTTGTCTCTTGCTGTAATTCCTTGTTTATTATCAGTAATGCCAGAGTGTAAAGTAATTATACTTCAGATGGAATCATTTAATGTTTGGAAAATCTCTCTTAAGGTGGCAGCGTTATGTGCATATTGGCAAATTATATTACTCTCCTATAATTAGGGATCTACAGTGATTTTCTGACCATATAAGTTGCGCCGAGCTCACGCTAACGGCAGGTACTTGAGGCCCTTGCCCTTTTTGGTTACTACGGGCTATATTTATTTTTTATTAGGGATCATGTTTAACTTTCTGATCCCTACAATCTGTACCTTCTCTGATGTTTTGAAACATATTACGTAGTAGGCTTTCATTTTTAGGAGCATATCAATGACGTTAAATTTTATAGGTTTTGTTTTACGTTTACATCTTATATTTCACTTTGCCTTTGTGAAATGTTTGATATTTGTTTGAATGGCTCAAGCACAATACCAACCATAATAAAATATCTACTGCGAACTATACATTTATAACTGTCTTTCAGTGGAAAACATGGCTATTATTGTATTTTATAAACACCTATCATAAAATTAAAACATTATTTGTATTATAATATCAGATTATAGAGCCCAAGAAATGAAACAAGGGGTAATAAAAATTTTCAGTTTATCACGAAGGACTTGAACACAACTTGTAAAGGCAGAGTTGTGAAATAACCTGTATACCATTTAGCCAGGTACCTTGCGAGAGAAGGTTCCTATACGAATAAGTAATCGCAGACTTCATCACCCACCTCGAATCTTTACACGCTTTTTACATCTTCATGCAGTGCTTTGAGCTCGTTTTGATGGTTTTAATACACCACATAAAACTGCATCCAGCTTGACATATGTATATGAGCTAAAACCTGCAGTAACTTGTGACAGAAGCGAAATCTATCTACCCAATTCTTAGCAATTTTTGACATGGTTGTTCAACGAAAACACGTGTTGGCTAAAGATTTAAATCCAATGGGTCCCAATGTGTAGATCTGCCATTTTGTATTCCAATATTATTGTTAACTAATGCATGGGGCGTGTTTAAAGATGTGTCTGAATATCCGCTAATGAATAAGGATTGGTTAACTCTCTAAAATTACTACTGCAGCTCTCTGTACCTGGGAATCGACATACATAGTAATTGCTTTCTGTCCCATACAACACTGATACACTGAGTTAGCTACCGTTTCTCTGTAAACTGTTCTGCAAATCATCCATTAGAAGACATTCAAGACAGGTGTAAGTCATATATGTCGCTTAGCACGTTATATATATTAAAAAATAAATAGGGACAGGTGACTCACCTGATTATATGTATAAATTAATTTAATTGTATTGAGTATCCGCAACGAGATACAGTGCATTTAATTTCTATATTGCCAACAATAGATCGCTCACCATGTAATATGTTACAATGTGGAAGAAAATTGTCTCTTTTTAGCGCTTTTAATGGTAGATTGTAATTTTGCTGCTTATTTATTTACTATACTTAATCTCTCCTTACTACATATAAATATAAATTAGCAGTACTTTATAGTAAGATAATATTTGTGGCGTTATATTTCTCCAGCTCAATCAGCCACACATTCGGGCGAAATATTTGTGGCGTTTTCCTCCACTCGCAGCAGATAGGATGCACGTAGACAGTTTGGAAGATCCAGGTCGAGATTTTATTAAATAAGAGTCATGAGATTGTTCCCACGTGTGGATTTTTGGTGACAGGAATAAAATTTTATATGACTCCGATTTCGTAATATATTATTTAATTTTATAATCTGGATTACAATTCACTCGAACTTTCTTTCTTAATCCCTCACTTTAGGTTACCTCCAACACATTCATAAATCATTATTTTCAAGTTAATATAATATCTATTAATTACTTAAAATTCCTCTTCTATACGTCCAGTCATTACTATTACGAATACCGAATAACTTTTTTGACGGTTACAAAACTTTTATATTCACTGCGACATTTTTCCATCGTCATGAAACCAGCTTGAAGAACATATATCTATCTCAAGATTATTGATTTTTCGTAACTATCGTTACTCCTCTATTAATTTTGTGATTGGCCGATTTACTGCAACGTCATCACAATACGTAATATAATTATTACTACAGCCAATCAAAAAATTACACATATATTTTTCTTTATATTGTGACTTTGTGGGTTCGTGAAATGAAAAGTCCAATTACACAAACTCAACAATGTTCTTTATTTCTACCGACTTACAGTTTAACACTTGCCAATTACACGGAATTACGTGCTGCACACAATTACAATTCACCAGTTCGTCCGTTACAATTTCACTTGCACTAGTAATTACGGACAATACTCCGATGCACGTACACAGTCTTCTCGTTCCTTAACACGGCGCTCGTTCGCTAGCACGTCAAATACTGACTGACTGCCCCTGGCACGACGTGTTGCTTATATAGGGTCTGCTTGCCGATCTAGAATGTTCTCGATTAAATTGAATGTCCCGAGTTTCCAGAACCTAGGAGAAGGGTAAAGAGACGGCTCAGGGGCCCGACATCCCTCCCCTAACCATCCCTTCAGTTAGTGACAGGAGACAAATGAGTGGGCGTGGCGTGGCCTCCGGTCCCTTCTCAGCTGTTGTTTGTGGTGCTTCCCGATAATTGGGTGACACTGCTCCCTCCTCAAAGCTGGTCGTCCCGAACAGCACCATCGTAGCGGGCTAGACGATCCAGGTGTACCACCAACATCTTCCCTCGGGGAACCTTCTGGATGCGGTAGACCACGTCGTTAATCCTCTTCACCACCCGGTACGGTCCTTGCCATGGCTGCTGGAGCTTCGGGCAGCGTCCCTTGGTCCGGGTAGGACGGTACAACCAGACTAGATCACCTTGCTGGAACCCTTGGCTGTTGGCTTGCCTGTCATACCTGGTCTTCATGCGGTCGCTCGCCTTCTGGATGTTCTGGCGAGCCATCTCGTGCATGTCGTGGAGATGGTCCACCAAGTTCTCCACATAATCGGTCGCTGGCTGTTTCGCTTCCGGAGGGCTTCCAAAAGCCAGGTCACAAGGGAGGCGTAACCCTCGGCCGAACATTAAGCTGGCTGGCGTCATCCCAGTTGTGTCGTGTGTAGACGAGCGATAGGCCAGCAAGAACAGTGGCACCTTGACGTCCCAGTCTCGCTGATGGCTGGCCACGACCTTCCTCAGGTGTTCCTCTAAGGTCTTGATGTACCTTTCGACCATGCCATCCGATTGGGGATGTAGAGGCGTAGTGCGAGTCTTGTTCACCCCAAGCCTTTGTAGTGCTTCCTTCATTAGGTTGGACTCAAAGTTGGTACCCTGGTCACTGTGTAGCTCTAACGGCACCCCAAATCGACAGAATACTTGCTCAACGAGGCAGTCTGTGACTGTCTTTGCCTCTTGGTTTGGGATGGCATACACCTCCGACCACTTGGTGAAGTAGTCCACGACCACCATTAGGTACTTGTTGCCTCGGTCGGAAACTGGGAACGGTCCAGCAATGTCAACGGCGATCCGTTCGAATGGCGCTCCGACGTTGTACTGCTGCATGCGACCCCGGCTCCTAGTCTGAGGGCCACGACTCGCCGCGCACACGTGACACTGACGGCACAATCTCTCAGCATCTGCTCGGAGTCTCAGACAGTAGTAGCGCTGCCGTAGTTTGTCAATTGTTCGGTTCGCTCCCAGGTGTCCTCCGGAAGTACCGGCGTGCACTTCCTCCAGGACTTCCGGGACCTTACTCCGGGGAAGTACCAACTGCTTTCTCTGCGTCTTCCCATCGGGTGATTCCCATACCCGGAACAGCACGCCCTCTCTGGTCTTCAACGGGTCCCATTGGGCCCAGTACGACTTGTAGGTGGCGCTCCTCGGTGCGATGTCCTCCCAGGTTGGTCTCATCCCTGCCTCCACTTCCCTCAAGAGTGGCCCCAAGTCTGCGTCCGCCAGCTGCTCCCTCCTCAGGCCTGCGCTATCCCAGCCTTCAACAGGCACTGCCACAACTACTCGGACTGCTGCGGCACGCTCCTTCTCTTCCACCCTTGTGCACTGGTCGCACTCTTCTGGACAGTGTCTTCGGGACATGGCGTCTGCGTTACCGTGGCTCTTCCCTCTACGATGTTCCGAGGTGAAGTCGTACTCCTGCAGCCTCTGGACCCAACGTGCTGTCTGGCCTTCCAGGTTCTTAAAGCCCAATAACCAGGTTAGGGCGGAATGGTCAGTCCTCAGGTAGAATGGCTGACCGTACAGGTACTTGTGGAAGTGCTCCAATGTCTTTACTACCGCCAGTAACTCCCGTCGGTGACGCAGTAGTTCTTCTCTGCCTTGGATAGCGTCTTGCTGTAATAGGCTATCACCCGCTCATGGCCGTCCTGGATCTGCGATAGGACACCTCCAATGCAATGGTCGCTGGCGTCGGTGTCCACAATGAAGGCGCCACCCGGTTGTGGGAAACCCAAAATTGGAGCACTGCACAGGGTCTCCTTTAGGTGCTGGAAAGCATTTTCTGCGTCCTCCGTCCACACATAAGGCCGGTGTTCCTCTGTCAGGCGGGTGAGGGGTTTTCCGATGTTGGAGAACCCCTTTATGAAGCGCCTGTAATAACTGCACAGCCCCAGGAAACTGCGCAATTCTTTCTTATCCTTTGGGCGAGGCCAATCTCTCACAGCCTTTGTCTTCTCCGGGTCTGTGGCCACTGCGGTTGCTGAGACTATGTGGCCCAAGTAGTTAACTTCCTTGCGGAAGAGCTGGCACTTCTTCGCGTTCAGCTTCAAGTTGGTCGCCTGCAGTCTCTGTAGCACCTTACTCAGATTCTCGAGGTGATCTTCAAAAGTCTTCCCGACGATGATGATGTCGTCCAGGTATAGCAGGCAGGCATCGTAAGTCAGCCCTCTCATCACTGACTCCATGAGGCGTTGGAAGGTAGCTGGTGCGTTGCAGAGGCCAAAGGGCATAACCGTGAACTGCCAAAGACCTTGGCCCGTCGAGAATGCGGTCTTCTCCTTGTCTCTCGGGTCTAGAGATACCTGCCAGTAGCCCGACTTCAGGTCCAGGGTCGAGAACCACTGTGCACCAGCTAGCGTGTCTAGGGTGTCGTCAATCCGGGGTAAGGGAAAACAGTCCTTCCGGGTGACGGCGTTCAACTTTCTGTAGTCTACGCAGAAGCGCAGCTCACCGTTCTTCTTTGTCACCAAGACTACAGGGGAACACCAAGGGCTGTCAGACTCTTCAATCACTCCCCTGGATCTCATGTCCTCCAGCATGTTTCGTACCGCCCCTTGCTTCGCCAGCGGAACGCGTCTATGTGGTTGCCGAATAGGCCGGGCGTCCCCGGTGTCGATGCGGTGAAGCACTTGTCCGTGCGGCCGTAGTCACTATCACCTTGGCTGAAGACGCGCTGATACCGCCTTAGCAGTTGTCGAACCTTCTCCAGCTGTTCTGTGGTCAGGTGGTCGGCCGCCCTCTCCACCAAGCTTTCTAGCCGGGGCCCCAGGTGCTGCTTCAGCGCCGGAACCTGGGTCTCGTCGATAGCTGTTACGCTCAACACGGGCTCGCACATTCCCAACTCCGTCCCGGCCTGGACGTCGTGATCG
The DNA here is from genome assembly GCA_030765055.1 of Mantis religiosa. Classification (NCBI taxonomy): domain Eukaryota; kingdom Metazoa; phylum Arthropoda; class Insecta; order Mantodea; family Mantidae; genus Mantis; species Mantis religiosa. Next base: position 26,004,959 of record CM060951.1, on the reverse strand, counting down.
GCGTCCGTAGGATTTAGCAGTCTCACGGGCACCTCCTCTCGGCACGGCAGCAATGCCCTGGCTACACACAGTCCGTTTACAGGCGTCTTCTGGTCCAGCATCATGTTCCTGGTTCTCTGGCCCTCCAGTCGCGCCGTCACCACCACCTCGCTCCTCGCGGGGACAACCACATCTTCGTCCAAGACGACCCTGCACATTCCGAGGCGCTCTTCGGGTTGACGGAGTATAACCTCTTCTCCGTTAAGCCGCAGGACCTTCTTGCCGACGTCGACCGTAGCCTCATGGCTCCTGAGGGCATCCAGTCCCAGGATCACCTCCTCAGCCAACTTCGCGACGAACACCCACAGACGCACGGCACTCCGTCCCAGGTTCAGCTCCAGCAGGGCCTCCTTCTCCACAGGCAAGGTGTCGCCCGATGCCGTGACAAGCTGGTATGGCCGGCTTGGCTTCCTTGCCGGCAAACCCTTCGCCACGTCAGGTCTGATGATGGTCATGGCCGCCCCGGTGTCCACCAGCACGCGGCACGGCTTCCCTCTTACCCAACCGTCCGCGATGAGGCTGTCATCCATACGCCGGCTGACGGCGCGCAGTGTCACTCGAGGGGATGGTGGTGATGGCGCCGACGTGCCCCTCTCCACGACGGCCCTTACTCGTTTTCCGGCAGCTCTTCCTGGTGTGGGCAGTCTCTCTGCAGGTGTCCGGGCTGTCCACACCCCCAACACAGGCCACTAGGTGTTCGCCGGCGTCCCTCAGCTGGTCTTCTGTCTCCGGCGTAGCGGACACTCCTCGTTCTCAACGTCGGGAGGGATGTTATTTTGGCCGCCTCCATCCTTAATGCCGCTGTCAGCGCCTCGTGGATGGTTTTATATTCCCCGAGCATTAGGCGCTGACGAATCTCCGTGTCCCGTACTCCGTCGACAAAATTGTAGGCGGCTTCCCGGGATACGAACTCCAGTGGCAGGTCAACCAAGGCCTTGCTAGCCAGCTGCTCGATCGCAATGGCGAACTCCTGCAGCGTCTCCCCCGGCTGCTGTGACCTTGCCTTTAGCTGACTGCGGTATGCTGCGGCTAAGCGGTGGTTCCCGAAGCGATTCTCCAGGGCTTCCCAGATGTCCTTGGGCGCCGCCATCGTCTGCACCGCGTTTAGGACTTCCGCGGCTCTTCCCTGGAGGCTGGCTATTAACTGTGTGGCCTCCTCCTCCAGTGACCATCCGTTCTGCCTGGCCACTGTGTCAAACTGGCGGCGGAAGACCTCAAACGTTGACGCGCCGTCATACTTGGGAGGTTTGACGCGCGCAGATGTTGTGTCGCGTCCCGGCGCGTCGGCCTTTAAATCCTTCAGCTTCCTGCCGACGACGTCCTCCACCATGGCGTTCAGGGACTTCACGCTGCTGTCGGCTTTTCCTTCCAGCTCATTAACGCGGCTCGCCAGGTCTTCGACGCGCTCGCCTAACTCTGTGACGTCCTCTTTTACGCCGGCCAACTGTTCTTCAAACTTTGCGGCGAGAGCCTCGTTCGCCGCCTTCATTTCCGTGGCCAGACTGCCGTTCGCTGCTCTCATTTCTGTGGTTAACTCGGCCTTCATTTCTTCCATCTTCTCGGTGATGTTGTCGTTGGCCGTCTTCATTTGTTTCAGTTCCGCGGTGATGTTCTCGTTGCCCGTCTTCATTTCTTTCAGTTCCGCTAAAATCTTTTCTAATGCTGCCTCCATTGTGTTATGTCGCACTTCTGACACCAATTGTGACTCTGTGGGTTCGTGAAATGAAAAGTCCAATTACACAAACTCAACAATGTTCTTTATTTCTACCGACTTACAGTTTAACACTTGCCAATTACACGGAATTACGTGCTGCACACAATTACAATTCACCAGTTCGTCCGTTACAATTTCACTTGCACTAGTAATTACGGACAATACTCCGATGCACGTACACAGTCTTCTCGTTCCTTAACACGGCGCTCGTTCGCTAGCACGTCAAATACTGACTGACTGCCCCTGGCACGACGTGTTGCTTATATAGGGTCTGCTTGCCGATCTAGAAGGTTCTCGATTAAATTGAATATCCCGAGTTTCCAGAACCTAGGAGAAGGGTAAAGAGACGGCTCAGGGGCCCGACATCCCTCCCCTAACCATCCCTTCAGTTAGTGACAGGAGACAAATGAGTGGGCGTGGAGTGGCCTCCGGTCCCTTCTCAGCTGTTGTTTGTGGTGCTTCCCGATAATTGGGTGACAATATTGTCATTACATGACCTACTAAGTCATATCAGAAAACAATATTCATATAAAAATATTTAACTGAAACATATCGTTGCACATTGAAAGTACAAATTTTCGTGTATGAGAATGGAAACCTTCTAAAGTGTATATATGAATCTCTCGTTTTTGAAATAGTAATTCAGGATTTCATTGCATTTTCGTGCTCGTTATCAGTTTTGTTGGAACTTTAATACATTCATTATAAGCAAAATTATTGAAAGTGATTGTTTCAAATGCCATAAGCAGTATGACTTTAACGCAGGTGACGTTTGTGAGAAGACTCTAACATTACCAGAACTCACGTTTATGAAAGTCAGTTCTTCATTTGACACAAGTTTCCCTACTACAACGTTCTGTCTTAATCCTGAATATATTTTAGATGTTTACCTTCTATGACTCTCCACACATATTCTTCAATAATTACTACAGCTGTTAGCAGAAATTAGTGAACCTATTTGTCGTTTTACTTATACTATGTTTATTCTTTTTGTGTATTCTCAATTTTTAAAATCACTTTTACTGACATTGGAAATAGGACAATACAGTAGACTTAAGAGATTACTCAAATTATTTTAGAGCCAGTCGCTATGTGACGGCTTTCACATTGCACACCCTTTATTTGGGCAGCTCCCTGTATGGGAACACAAAAAAGTTTGAATTATGAAACAAATAACAGAGAATATCTCAGAAATGTTTAACTCCAAAAATTGATTCACATAAATTTAGTCGTTTAACCAGACCTATATACCTTTTAGGAATTTGTCTTCTCTTAGTTTACCAATTAGCAAACGTGATTCAGAATTTAAACTACTTCAGAGGACATGTACAAGATATGTGTTCCATTATATCATGAATATATTATAATATGTCAACTTATGATAGTTTAATTCAAAATTGAGGCAACTTTTGAAAGTCAGATTTGTTTAGATACTTGTATAGAAATAGTATCAAGACTTTTATTTTATTTTTGTGGCGCATCCTTACAAGACTTTAAGCTACAATACTAACTTCTGTTGTTTACACAGACGTTTACAAAATGTCAGCCATTTGAATTCAGAGCACCTAAAACGTGTATTGACAGTCACATCTCAATAGCAAATTTTGGTAAGATACAAGATGCTCTGTAGATTTTGGATTTCTCAGAAATGAAAAAGTGAGTTATTTCATGAAGAAATCAAGGCGATGGATAGGAGATATCAGGGTCAATGGAACATTTCTAGCCGACTACAGTTGTTGCTTGGAAAGGGAAGTTCTTTAATCACGACTTAAACGTAAATCAGCCAATCAAACTTCAAGCAAGAGAAAAGTAACGTAACTCCATATTTTACAGATAAACACTTATTTGTATATATTTATAGAATCAGAAATTCTGCGTTTTTACTCATTTTATAACGCACGTCTTTTACATAGAAGTGCTATTTCCAAAATACCATTTAGTGATTTGTGAGAGAGCCTTGCGTGATAGAGAAAAATAGACAGCAACATTCAATTTAGCAAACAGAAATTAATTACAAACATCTTCAGATCACAAACTAGCGAACAAAAGTTACATTTTGTAGTGTCAGTCAAAAACTGTTACATGCTAGTGGTTAAGTGCAGTGTACTGTATTTTTATTTACTTATGGCAAAGTCACAATGACAAGTTCATGTACAGGTATTCCTGTTTTCGCCCGCTTCTGTAACGTAGATGGTAGCTGAGAATGAATAGCAACTTACGTTTTTGAAAATGGTTATGGAATCTTCTCACAAACGTCACGCTGCGTTAAAGGACAATGATTATTGTATAGATACAAGTTCCAACAAAACTCCAAATCTGAGGAAGAATGGAAATATAAACAATCAGAAGGTTTAGGAAATGTGAGAATATATATAAAACTTAGAAGCCTTCATTTCTCAAACACAAGTATTTGCATGCCTAGTAGTGTCTTAATGTACACTTTTGCAATACTTTGTTTACATGATGTAAAGGATAACTCAAGTCTAAACTAAATTTGAATAACACAACTGCAATCCATCAATAAGCGTACTGAAAGACACAATTTGCCTTCACAGCATATTATGTACAACAGGTAGAGCCATCTATGGAGAGCAGTAGACACTCGCTAACATGGTTGTATCTCTTGGCGGGCAGGAATACAACTAAATGAACGTTAGCTATATTTTTTACCCACTCCACTACATATGGATATTTTCCTATCTCCTCCAAGTTTAAACTTGTACAAAAGTAGTTTCATTAAACATTTTGTGGTGTATACTTAAGCACAGGTCTAGAGTGAATGTTTAAAGAGTAAGTCGATCTATTAGGACTTTAAAATTAAAATGAAATCACAAGAAACATGAGAAAGGAGCTTAGCATTATCAGATATTAAAACATTGAAAATTTTAACCCAAAAACTACGAATAGTTCGGAAATCGTCACTAACATAAACAGCCAACTTCACATAAATTGTTTTATATGGATCTCCATTATTTGTGAGTTCCTGTAATAGTATAGTAAGCTAGAGCGTTGTTGTTTAATTCCAGGCCACGAATGTTCCATGGGAAGTTCCCTGACATAGATCTTATGTGTTTTCTAGTGTTCACTTAACTGTACTCCTGTACTCAGAAGTGTAAGTTGACACTTAGCCATTAGACACAGCAGGAAGTACTTACCATCTCATTGTTTCTAACATTGCTTTTATGACAATCTAGGTAGGACATAAACATCCGTGGCGAATGTTTCTTCTTCATTTGTTTGTTTAATATTTGGTTCATGTTACCCTTAAACTTAATTATTATACATTCTAAAATAGTCCACTTAATCACTAGCTGAATAATCTTTAAATTATACTGCTGCCCATAGATGGCTCTATCTGTAATATATTATACTGTGAAGGAAAATTGTGATTTTTAGTACGTTTTATGATGGATAGTATTTGTGTTACTCAGGTGTAGTTAAGATTTTCCTTGACCTTTACCACATGGAAACAAAGTGTTGCAACATTGTACATTAAGACATTATCGAGCATACAAATATTTTCCTTTGCCAAAGGAAGACTTCTAAGTTGAATATATGTCTTCACTTTTCCTAAATTCGTTTTCTATTTACAATTCCCTTATTGAGTTTCAGAATTTTTTTGGGAATTTGTATCTATATAATAACCATTTGACTTTGACGCATTATGAAGCTTGTGAGAGGACTCCATAACCATTTCCAAGAAATGGTTAGTTGCTATTTGGTTTGGAATCGCAAAAGTTTTACTGCTTCCATATGTTGTCATAATCATGAATTTCTCTTAGACTTTTTACAAAGTTTCTTCAACAATTATTACAATAATTGTTTACAGAAATTAGCTAACCTCTTTGTTGGGTTACTGATTTTATGTTTATTCTTTCAGTGCTAACAATTAATTTTGGAATTTTGTGACAGGTAAGCCAATAGCAAGAGAAATCATTCTAATGTTAAATTGTTCAACTTTTGGTCATTGTTTCAGAAACCAAAAAAAAAAAAAAAAAAAAAAAAAATGAAACTAAGATGTAGTTTCACCAGATGGAAAATAGTGGCAAAACAATTATGCTACAGATCATAATGCCAATTCTAAAGGTTGCTGGAATACATTTTTGAAGCAGAGGTAACTAAAAACCTTACAGGTATGAGAATTTATAGATACTAAAAGAAGCTGTACTTATACAGATAAAGTTAATTCTGGGTCTAATCCAAAATTAAGCTTCCTTGTACTAAGCTTAAAGAGACTTAGAGTTATTAGACAATCCAATTAGTTCAGTTAAGTCAAAGAACAAAAAGGTTGTAGCTACAAGCAAAATGCTAGAGAGTAGAAGAACTAATAGAACTACTAGTAATTATGCAACCAAAATTCCTAATTTAAACAAAGTATTAGTGATCCAAATGGTACATTTCAGAACCAAAATTCAAATCTTTAATTCAGACAATTGAGAGTAAAGAATACAACGTTGTGTGGTAAATCAGGAAAATGAAACTTTCTCATTGCAGATAATTACAGGGTAGATTATAGTCACTTAGCAGTTACTAATTCTTTTGTCTTCAATTACTTTGGCTAAGCTTGGGAATGAAGGTAATAGATTATTATCGAACTGTTGTATATTACAAATTGGTCACAACACAACCTCGTGAAAATCGTGAAATATAATATTAAATACATAAATAATAAAACTATACTTGAAACTGAGAGCACAAAGTAGTTTACTACATTTTGAAGTCAAAAAATATAAAGTAACAAAACCTTATGGTATTTAGGTACATTCTATTAGCAACGCAAAAATGTCATTCAAATTCGAAAAAATATTATAACTTTATCAAAGAACTATAATTGCCAATCAAAAATAGAAGACCATTTCAATTTATAATTCAATTTTGTAGTAAACATTGCTCCGGATTATGTCAAAGTGAATTTTCTTTAAGATATATACAAATTGATTCAAGAAGAAGGGGATTATGTGTCAGAAACATAATGGTGTCAAGTTATTGAGCTGAATGAAGTAAAACCACTAATCTCCAAGCACAGCAGCAATACATCAGGAGCAGATGTAGTCAGCTATCAGATGATACAAAATATATCAGACAATACTATGGAAATATTAAATAGTGCCTTTAATTGCATTTTAAAATCTGATAAAGAAATGCAGTATTCTGAAATATACTAGAAAGAAAAAGCTTTATATCAGACTTGTATTGAAACGAAATAATTATTTGAACTTAACAAACAGATATCACCCAACTGCACTTCCTTGTACCCCTTGTGAAATATTTGAAAAGAGTCCTGGCTAACATAATCATCCTTTATTAGTAAAGATACAGACTGTGGCCTTAATCTGAATTAGGTTCAGGAAAAAATTTGCTAAAATCGATAGCTTAGCTACACTGTTGTTGAAATTATTTAAACGTTTCTGAATAAAAATTGTTTATTAGCAGTGAGCTTACACAATATTAAAGTCAATATGCAGTGCAACCTATGTTATTAATGGAAAATGAAAGCAAAATAAAATATCATCAAAATGAAAAGTACATTATTAAGTTGATGATACTCAGAGTAATTACTCTACATCCAAAATATCATTGCTGAGAGAAGAGAGTAACTATTCAGAGATTGCCCCAAGGTTCATCCAGATGTCTTATTTTATACGAGGGCCGTTCAGAAAGTAACTTCCGGTTGATTGCAAAAAAATTCACCAAGTTAGATAAAAATATTTGAATATATACATCTTACAACTACATCTTTGCAATATTTCTCTACATAGTCTCCATAACGATTGAGGCACTTATCGTATCTGTTGATAAGCTTTGAAAATCCTTCTGCATAAAAATCACACGCTTGTGCCTGGTGCCAGCCTGTGACCGCATCTTTGAGCTCTTCGTCGTCATCAAACCGCTGGGACCCGAGCCATGTCTTCATATGCATGAAGAGGTGATAATCGCCAGATCTGGGCTGTAAGGTGGATGGTTGACAACGTCCCACTTGAAGGACTCAAGAAGGGTTGTTGTTCTGCGAGAAGAGTGAGGACGGGCGTTATCGTGCAAAAACGATACCGGAAGTCAGCATACCACGGCGTTTGTTCTGAATAGCCCGGCGTAATTTTTTTAGTGTTTCACACGCACTTCACATTTGGCGGGGTTTTCTATTGCAGCACACATTTCAAACGGCCACATACACTAAACTAGCGCAGATGCGACGTTCACTCACCACGGCTTGATGCCGACTGACCTGCTGAGTGCGTGAATGCACAGATGGTGTCGCTACTCCCCCCACTCCCCGCACTGTGACCGATCGGAAGTTACTTTCTGAACGGCCCTCGTATATCATATATACTCTAAATCTGGAAAAATTTCTGATTAAAGAATTTCATAACCTGGAATATGTAGATGATTTACTGCTATACATTTGCTGTACATAATATAACATAGCTGGAGTCATTGTAAAGTTTGAAGAGAATAGTAACAATAGTAACAATATAGTAAGCCACCTGGAAGACAATGGAATAACTTATAATGCAGACAAACTTATTTGGATTATTTAAAAGAAGGAGAAGTGTTAACACTGGTAACTATGATATAGCATCTAGATCTTATATAAATGTCCTGAGACTCAATTAGGACTGCAAACTAACTTGGAATATTCACATAAAGAGTAGCATTCAACAATTACATAAGGCCTTTTGTATATTTAAATACATCTGTGACAGAAATTAGATGTATATTTACATACCCTAACATCTTCATACAATAATTTAATAAACTCTGTATAAAATATGGGGCATTGTTTTCGGTAAGCATTCTATTAAAAGTAAAATAAATTAAATTCGCCATACAAACATTTTAAGCAATATTTTGGGATCAATGGAACCCTGACACTAAAAGTAAGAGAACTTGGAGTGATACAAATTAAATTAATACACGTTAATCTTATATAAAATTATAAAAATGTTGGGGAATTTTTAATTTAGTTGCTCATCTCACATAAAAGTGTAGAGGCTTAAGTATCTACAAGAGTGATAAAATTATAAAGTTGCTACCTTTGGTATAAACTAGATTGACTGATAATTAATCTGAAACTGCCTAACACTCCACTAGCTTTATGCATTGCTTTGTATTTTTATTTACTTCTAGGAAATAAACAATGACAATTAGGAGTTCATATATTCCAGTGATTATGATGATAATGTTTATACTGAACATATGTGTGTACTAGATTTTTATATAACATTGATTTAAAAGCTACACATATTACATTACCAATTACTATGCTTCAGCCTAAAGAAATAGCAATTATTTACCTAACTTCCAGCGTTAAGTATTTGAAATATTGAGTTTAAAAATTTTGAATCTGATCCCTACTTCTCTTTTGTTCATGCTTTTCAGAAAAGTTTCCTTGGCTTTATGTCTGAGTGATATAATTTTTGTATGAAAATTTTGTTTTATTTTGCTTTCTATTTATTTTTGTTTTAACAGTTAAACTTGTGCAGCTAGGCTTACATTTGTCGTGTTTATCTTATAATACGTTTATGTTTAGGCATACTTTATCATTGTTTTATAGACCATGTTAATTTGGAGTTCCAAACACAGCGTCCTACAAATTAACCATTTAACTGTCACTTCAGACTTGTATTCAAGTATATACAACAGAATGTTTAATGAAACTACTTCCTTTTGTAAATGTTTATTTTAATCTTGGAGTAGTAGAGTGGGTTGAGAAATTAGTGTGACTATAATATATTAATTTACCGACATAAAGATATATAATATACTGTGACTTTGTGTGTTCGTGGAATAAAAAGTCCAATTACACCTCAACAATGTTCTTTATTTCTACCGACTTACAGTTTAACACTTGCCAATTACACAAAATTACTTGCTGCACACAATTACAATTTACCAGTTCGTCCGTTGCAACTTCACTTGTACTCGCGATTACATAAACTCCGATACTCATACACAGTTCGTTCAGTCCCGTTGCACAACCCTTTCGTTCATTAACACGTCACTGACTAACTCTTACACCAAGAACTGCGACTGTCTTCTCGCTCACACTCACTAACCAACTGATTGACCAACACAACCAACAACTGAACTCTCACTGTCTGTCTGTAACCCTCTTTATAGGAATATCGCCGGTTTCTGGTGTTTACAAGATTGTTCTGGTAAACGAAAGATCGAGAAACAGGTAGAAGGAAAACAGACGACCAGTCATGTTTTCCCCTAACCACAAGCCTGTCACCACTACAAGACAAACGAGGAGAAGGTGTGGCTAACGCGGTCCTCCCCCCTGCCTTCCGTTCGCAGCTGGTACAGGGTGTTCTAGCGGTCTCGTTACAATACGTAATGTTCCTGTAATTGTATGGCCTGTCCGCTAGAAGATCCATGCATTTCACTGACTGTTACTGCCGTCCATAGATGGCTCTACCGGTAATCGTATATTATACTGTGGAAGAGTATTGCTATTTTTAATATGTTTTATCGCAGATTGAAATCATTTTTGTCATATGTAACTTAGACTTGTCTTTGTATTTAACTTGTTGGAGGAAAAAGTTCAGCGGTGTACATTAAGGCAATAGTGCACGTAACAATTTTTGTGCTTAGGAAAGGAAGCCTATTAAGATGGATACATCTGTGTAGTTCTCCCAAATTTGCTTCGTATTTTGAATAGCATTATAAAATTAACTTATTGGAATTTTGTTGGAACTTGAATCAATTTAAAATTAAGTAGAACTTTCATACTGCATTTTTCAACTGTCTCATGAGCCTGAGAATATTGACACAGTGTGTCGTTTCTGGGAAGATTCCGTAGCAGTAGTCAGTTGCTATTCATTTGTTTGAGATTTGGTCTGGAATCACATACGTATCACTGCTCCATATGTTGGCGTAATTATGAAGTTTCTTCACATGACTTTGGGCAGATATTGTTCAACAGATTATTACAAGTCTTTGAAGAAATTAGTTATCATCTATGTTTTTTTACTTATTCTCTGTTTATTCTTTTCGTGTATTCTTAACGAATAAAGCCGCTTCTACTCACACTGTAAATAGGACAATAAGCCAGACTTAAGAGTTTAGTATAATCATTTTAGAGCCAGTTGCTATTTAATTTCTTTGAGATTGTATTTCTTTTGTTTGGGCAAAACATAAAAGCTACCTCCTGTATGGGAAAACAATAAGCATTTGAAAGTTGAAACAAATAATAGGGAATATCTCGGGAATGATAAACGGCACGAAATTGTTTGATATAACTATATTAATATTTGAAAATGTTTCAAAGACTACAGATAATTCAAGGTATATATTCGATTTTACCATGAAAATACCTGTAACTGATTGTACTTTAATTAAACAATTAATTTAGCCAAAAAATTAAATTTACGGAAGCAAGAATATACATTTTGGCTGTTGCTTAAAGGTTAAGAGAGATTACAGGACACGTTAAGCTGTCCATATCCCGTTTTGGCAAATGGTTTAAGACCAAACTGTAGCTGAGAAAGCTGCCGATCAAGATGCTGTTAGAGGGACTCTTACAAAAGCAACCTTTTCTATTCTTGAAAACATGTACGTCTGCAGCAATCCGTTTTTTCACTCAAGATCTAAGTAAATGCATCTATTTTTTTTTTTTTTTTTTTAATTTTATACAGATAGTATCTGAATTTGAAGTTTACTCCGCGGAGTGAGAAGTGTAATTTTGTAAGATGTGCGAAACAGAGATGTCAGCCGAAAGAAAATTCACTGTTACGAATCATGTAAATCCTGATACGCATAAACGGAGAGTTATAGAGTTACAGAGTATTTATCAAACAATCAAGAATATGACAAAGTAAGCAGGTTTGCAACTTTATCACCCTTGTGGCAACTTTATCGTATACAAAGTGAGGGGGAAGCCTTCCCGCCTGTGGCTCAGGTGTTTATCCAGGGTTCACTTCCTGGATCAGGAATAGGAGACAGAAGGAGCAAAAAATATCAAGTGGAATTTCGAGGAACATTGAACACTCACATAGTTTACTTTCGTAACCCCTGAGTACTCACACTACAATCGCCCAATTTATCAACGATCAAAATGTGAGAATCGCTTCTATAAATTCCTGTTCTATGACTTAATGTAGTTATATCATTAATATGTCTCACATCAATATATGTAACGAGGTATTTGTGATTACTGTGATTTGTATTGAGGCTTTGGGAAACCCTGACATGGCTGCTCTCATGGAGTATATGACAGCAGTTACTGTCAAATTATTTATTGTACACTCAGCTTTATATTTGCAATTTTATACTGAAATATACACTTTGAATCACTATTTACTTTCCTCGACGACGACCTTTTTGTTCCTACGATTGTTTAAGTATTTGAAAATTTAAACAATTATTAAGGAATATGTAAATGTCTGCGTTTTAGAAAGATAACCATACTTCAGTTATACAGACGGTATTTTAATTACATACTTGATGCTTCTCTATCTACTGTGTTCGCATACTTACCTATCGAACATACATTTACACTAGATTTGTTTATATACATTAATTTAAAGGTATAGAAATTCAGATGATCAAACCTAGGACAACTGAATGATAAAGGATTCACACATCCTCCTTTTAGCTTCTGGGATACCGGGTTTTCAAATTTTGAATGGCATCTTCATTGTCTTATACTTTTGAAACGGTCTCCTTTCTGACATTATTTGTGTGCAAATATTTAATTATATTTTAGTTTTTAGTTTTTTATAAAGGTATTAAAAATTACAAGTTTCTATCAATGTTTTACATATTACGGTTACAGCCATCTATGGACAGCAGTTCGCAGTCGCTGAGAAGCTTACACCACCTACAGTGCAAAAGTACAATTAAAAGAAGATTTGTTATCTTTTTGACAGTCAATTAGTATATTAAAGACACACAACTTTCTCAACCCACTGTCTACACCAAAGTTCTCTTTTGCTCTATATTTGACTGATATAACTTGTGTGCGAAAAGTTTATTCTTTGTATTTCACTTTTATTTTCACAATGGATATTGTGCCGGTAGTTTACATTTTGTAAGCTGAGCTCGATTGAAACATTTTGATTTAATAGTAAACTCTCAAAAGGACTCATATTGGACTCCGTAAGTTAATTCTGAAATTCTTGTTGAGATATTGGACCTCAGTACCAATTGACAACTTTCAGGGATTCATAGTTTACTAAAATTAGATAAAAAAGCATAGTTAATTGCTCATTACACAAATTATATATAAGCTAAAATTGCTACAGGAGGGATAAGGTTTTATACCTGTTCCTTTTTACTTAAACTTGATTGGTTGATAAATATTCCGAAAGTGTGTAACATGCTACTAGTTGTATGCGTTGCAGTGTATTTGTATCTACTTCTAGGAAATACAAAATGGCAAGTTGAAATCCAAGGTATTCCTGGCATTCTGACGATAACGTTTAAACAGAACATAAGTTTACACTAGCATTTGTTTATATAACACTACTACCTACAGATTTATAAAGTATAGGTATCACGTGACCAACTACTCCGAAATTTTCATTTGCGTGTTTACCTTAAAATACGTTTACGTTAGTTCATAATTGATTCAGAGACTATCCCGATAGGGAAAAACATGATACTTTTGGTACTTGTGACATGAAGTGCAAGGGAAAAAGTAGCAAATGTGGAAGATGAAGAAACAAATAAAGGAGGTCCATCCGCCAATGATGTCTCTGTTCTGCCTAGATTGTCATTAAAACAATATTAGAAGCAAGGAGATGGTGAGTCGTTCCTTCTTTATCTAACGAGTAAGGGTCAACTTACTATTTCGTAGTACAGGAGTCCAGTGAAGTAAAGACTAGTAAAATACCTAGACATAACAGTCACGTCTATAGAAATATCTGGGATCGACCCAGGGAATATTACGTAACCAGAAACTAAGTCTGCACGCTGAGACAGATATATTCCACACAAATAATGGAGGTCTGGTTAAAGGAGGAAATTTATTTCAGCTTTGGTATTTAAGATATTAACGATTTGCGAGATATTAGTTGTTTTTAGATTAAAATGTTCAAAACTTTTATATCTTGATAGTGCTAAGCACAATTCTTGTGTTTTTTGTGATCCCATGTTAATTTCAAGTCCAAACATAACGTGCTACGTTCTAAACATTTAACTCTCACTTCAGATTTGTACTTATACACAAAATGTTTAATGAAACTGTTTATCTTAAACTTGGAGTAGATAGAAAAGTAATCCTCTGTAGTAGACTGAGTAGAGAAAGTACTATGACTTTGATACTTGATTTTCTTTAATAAAGCTATACAATATAGCAAACATTCATTTAGTTGTATTTCTGTCCGCTAGAAGATACATCCTGTGCGTTGTTGTACATAGATGGCTCTACCTGTCATATACGATACGCTGGATGAAATTTGTAACTTTGTATAAGTTCTATAACAGAATGTAATTTCGCCGTTTAGATTTGATCTATAATTGAGCTGGCGTTTACTTAGTGGATATATACGGTTGCAATAGTGTCTGTTAATTCAATATAGGACGTACAAGTTTTTGTGTTTGAGAAAGGAAGTCTGCTAATTTGGATACATGTTTGTGCTTCTCTGGACTTTGTTTCATATTTATAATACTATCACAATACAAGTGTATATTCGATTTGTTGGAACATGTACCTAGTTATAATGTACACAACACTTTAAAGTACCTCTCTCTCTCTTGTCGCATAAGCCAAAGGATTTTTACGTAGTGAGATGTTTGCGAGTACATAACCATTTCCAACAACCTGACAAGCGTGACAATCCTATAAAAGTCAGATGCTATTCGTATGGTTACTGCTCCCAAATGTTGTCATAATTAGAGCTAGAATTTTCATGTACTACATACTCTTCCCCTTTGTTTATACACAAATAAGACTGATAAATGTCCATAAATTAAAACGTTGGCTATCTTACAAATTTGATTATCATAACATTTTTTTTTACATATTTGTAGATTTTGTGTGTAAAATTACACTTTCTGCCTCTTAGCGCTGTTCTTTTAATCTCTTTTAAGAAATTGAAATACAGTAAACTCCCAATTATTCAAGTTATATGCTTCTTTGTGTAGAACAAAAGAGAGAGAGAAAAGTTCTTGCATGAGTTTTGCGTTCACTTGAACTAAGCTTTGTGTGTTTGATTCTCAGAGAGGGAGCGTTTAGGCAGCAATAAAGCATTGCACTGTAAACGAAAGATTACCGTTCATTCCCAGTTTCCTGTGTAAGGTCGACAAAGAAGTTATTCATCTCGTACATTTCAGATCCTTTGGCAACAACCGTGTTTAATTGAGATGCCTCCAGTAGCGTTATAGTTATCAAAGTTGAAGTTATGGGTTGCAATAGATGATCCATTCAGTAATGATGGAGATCTGATCTTCTGCCAGTCTTGTACGTAGAAGGTGAAATGTTCAATGAAATGCAACTCACCCAACATTAGCGTAGTGCCCTGCTTAATACGACTAGAGCACTACAAACATCTAAAAGGCAAGTTCTTCTATCGCAAATGCAACAATCTTCGGTTGCAGGGAATGCATTCTTCCATGGCATGTGTACTGTTATGTTTGCCGCAAAAATTGCATGGTACAAACTCCAGGTACCTAAATACCGCGCAGTTTTAGCAAAATATTGTGCGAGGCAGCTGTCTAATGATTCTATGCTCCGAAGAAACTCCCTGCGTTTGTGTTACGAGGATGCACTGGTAAATATGCAACGTCTTATAGGTAGCAATTATAAATGGATCGCTGTCGATGAAACACAGAAGTTTCAAGACTAAAGAGATAGCAATAATTTACCAAATACCTACATAAAAAATCTTTGATACAAATTGGGAATGACATAGTCACCTATTTTGTCTCATGCTTTTGTAACAAGGTTCGTTGGCGTGATACCTGAGTGATACAATTTGTGTGACAATCGCTCCGTTTTATTTTACTTTACTATTCATTTTTGTTTTAACATGAAGCTTATGCCCCTAAGTTTATATTTGTCGTGGTCGTCTTAGAATACGTTTGGGTTTAGAGATACTGCATGAAAAATGAACCACTTTCGTATTTCTAGAACACAGTGAAAAGGGAAGAAGTACCAAATGTGGAATACAAACAGATGAAGAACGTCTGTCACTGATGTATCTGTCCTACTTTGTCATATAAACAATGTTAGCAGGAAGGTGATGGTGAGTAGTTCCTTCTGTATCTAACGACTAAGGGTCAACTTAAACTTCTGGATTACAGGAGTCCAGTGAAGTGAACACTGGAGAAGTATCTGGACTTAAAGTATCACGTGTATATCTGAGATCGACCCAGGGAACATTCCATGGCCGGGATAACAACTGCTACGCTGTAGCTTACTGCACCACTACAGTGACTAACATATACTACACAAATAATGGAGATGGGCTTAAAACAAATAATTTATGTTAGCATAGTTTCTTAAGCAATTGACGATTTACGAGATATTCGTAGTTTTCTTTTATAATTTTTGTGTTTTTATATCTTGATATGATAGATAATCTCCATTTTTGTGTTTCTTGTGATCTCATTTTAATTTTGAACTCCACACACAACTTTCTAGATTTTAAACATGACTTCAGCCATACTCAAGTATATACAAATATTGTTTAACGAAACCACATTTGTAAATGTTTATCTCGAACCTGTGGTACACATAATAGTCCTATGTAGTAGAGTGAATTGAAGAAGTAGTTTGCTGTAATACGTTAATTTACCGGAATAAACATATATAATATAGCAAAGGTTATTTTAATTGGATTGCTGCCCGCTACGAGATTCAACCTTTTTATTGATTGCATATCACTCTCCATAGATGGCACTACCTGTAAAATAGGATACACCGGAAAAAGATTCTAACGTTTGGTACGTTCCATAATAGATTTTAGTTTCACTGTTTGGATTTGGTTTAGACTTGTCTTGTGCTTTACTTCGTAGAAATGTACAGCTGCAACAATGTACATTAACACAATACGGGAAGTAAAAATATGTGTTTTTGAGAAAAGAGGCCTGCTATAGTGAACATATTCTTATGCTCCTCCTAAGTTCATTTTATGCTTTCTATGAATTCCGTTGATTTGGACTCTATTTTATTGGAACTTGTATCTAGTTCGAAAAAAACTCTTGAAAGTGCTTCCTTCTGATGTCCCATGGGCCATATAGTCTGTGAGGCTTGCAGGTGCTGCCAAGTGAGATAGAAACTTTCGATACCGCATCATGGTTCCCGAAAGCTGCTTTTGGAGCGCTGCATGTATAACAACCGGATGCGAATAATATTTAATATCGCCAACACAATTATTCTGAATTCTGTGTTGCATACTAATATAAAATATAACTACTGTTTAGTTCAAAAATCATATTTATTGTATTGTCTTACTGCATATGAAGACATTTCCGTAATATTACTGGCCTATTTTATGCCTTATTTGAGCTCAATGTACGATGTGAATATGTCAGTACTGCGTTGCCTAAGCTATACTATTTGAACGAAATTTTAAGGCTACAAATGTCAATTGATGTTTTAATGGTATCGAAGTCAAGCGAAATTAATTCTGAATAAAATGTTCATCGATTTGTGAAATAGTAAAGATTTGAAAGCCTGCGAGGACGTATGAGGAGCAAGAAGGAAGGGAAGGGATTTTCATAAAGACCTAGTGCTAAGTAAGATTTAACATGTAGCTAAATTTCGAATATTAACATCATGACATAACCTGAGTTGTGCCTTCATACTTATTCATGTATAGTTAAATTCTTGAGATTAATGTAGCACTTTATAATACATATATATGAAGGTTGTTGCAGATACAAAAGTATTGGTTTCATTAATCTTGTTACTTTAGTTTTGCAGAGACATTGTTTTTTTTCTTTTTTTTTCTTTCAGCGGTCATGACCTCAAACTCCCAGGATGAGTATGAGGATGTCAGAAATCGAAAGTGCAGAATTACTAATAATTGTTTTTTTTTTTTTTTGGTGATGTGCAGTGATATCCAGGAACCTTATTAACATATAACAAAGCTTTCTTTCTCACGTATATAGCAATTTAATGTGGCATATCAGATATTTCTTAAAGTTTCAATTTAATTTCGTATCTGTGGAAAATTTATCCAAACATTTGAGGACTATTGTGACCAACATGTTCTAAATTTTCAGAAAAGGTGAAGTTATTAGATGCAGTTGATTTGGGTATATTAGTTTGTTTTGTGTTAGTAGTTTTAAGTTTTAAATGTTTGAGTCATATATAAGTCTATATAAGTTAATTATTTTCCAGTTAAAATTACTACAAGATTAGTTTTCCTAAATTATATATATTCTGTAAATGTCATTTGATTTCCATGTGTATATATAAAACAGCTCTAAGCCAAAATGAAACACTATGGATATCACTATGTGATTTCTTCAGTATTTAAACTTTGTACATTTATGGTGTAGTTATCCTCCCCTGAACAGGATTTAGACATTGTATTTGTTTTGTTTAGGTGGTGGTTAATTTAGTCCATATAATTAGCTCTCATCAAAAACAGAAGTACTTAAACAGTTGCTTATTAACTTTGTAGACATATCTCTTTGCACGTTGTCACAAATCTTTAACTCTCATACTTTTTGTATTAACTTGTATGTAACAAACTTATACAAAAGTGCATTTCAATACATTGAACTTTTCCTTGTTAAGGAATCTAAAATAGTGAATTGCTTTTTTGCAACTTTTGTGGCAACATCTGTTTTTGTGGGGGGACTTCAATTAAACTTTTTGAGCAATATACTAGGACATGAATTTTATAAAGTTTTTCTTTAAATTACAAAAAAATGATGCTTAACCTAATATATGAGCCATCCGTTACATGCAGTGATGCTAATATAATAATTTTGAAAAGTAGATAAAACTGCACATTATTTTCTATATAATTCACTTTTTTTTCTTTGTAGTGAACACATAAGGGAATTATGGACTGTCAAAGAAAATAAAGGTTAGATGTGTGGGCAATTAAATTACACTACTAAATTACTTTCGGTTAAGTACTCAAACATACAGTTCCATCACTTTCACTGCATAACTAAAGCTACAAACAGCATTAATATTTCAAAGCATAATCTTTCATTGAGCTACTTATGTGACACACATTCAGTTGTATGTCATGGCCTGAGAGGTTTACACTATGCAGAGTGCTCCATTTGCCATATTAGTCAGAAAGAACATTGCTTAAAGTCTTACCAAGTTAAAGTATGCCATTTACCCAAACAAATGCTGTGCACATTTTTCAAGTTATACTTCATAGTCAGATGACTACATCAAATGTTCTCTTATTGGAAGATACACTATGCATTAAGTGTTATTTTTAAAACTGCACATTTTCTTGTTCTTCAGCATACATTATTGCGCCTATGCAGGCCATTGAGGCATCTAAAAATTCAACACTGTAATATTCTTGTGATGCAGTGACAAAGTTAAGCTTAGGACAATTTTAAATGAATGATACAGCTTTAATATGATTATTATTTTTCATAATAATTTATTCTGTTCTTTTGAATGGTAGTTCAACCAAAGTATCATAGTGCTATTTATGAATTGTATGTCTTCAGTTGCTGACACTGACTAATGTACTAATTTGACATTATTAATGTCATATGAATAAATCACAAATTTCAGCTTTTTCTCTGAATATACTTTTGTATACTTGTGCTGAAAATAATGTGTGTACTATAGAGCTTTTCAAATTATTATTAAATATAAGCATTAGCAGAGCTGCTTTGCTCGCATTTTAAAGATATGGTGATATTTTTGTGCATAGTTGATGGTATCCTTATTTCAAATTTATATATACATTTATTTAATGGTGTTTTTTGTTAGATTTTTTTAAAACTTTTATTCCAGGGAATTTTTCAAAATCTATGTACAAAGAAATCGCGTTATACATTACGATGTGACATCCTTTCCTGCTTTCCTGTACCTACAGATAGATAGGCTTCCGGAAAGCCTAAAAAATACTGTGTCAGCTGCTAAGTTTAAATCTAATCTGACTAAATTATTGTTAGGCAGAGCCTATTACAGTATACATGAATATTTTGATGACAACTTCGATGATTTTGAATAATTATGTTTTGTATACATAATTTGTGTGTGTGAGAGAAGATGAATGATAAGTTTTTTCACATTTCCATATGTTCGCTTTTAAGAGAGAGTATGTATTACAAATGGCATGGCTTAGTTGTGCACAAACACTGTATTCTGTTGCAATAAATATGAATATGAGGGAAAGGGAACACAGATGTGCTGTATAACCTCAACAGCATCTTGAGTGATCTCACTCTCTTGTTTATTAAGATGGTAATTCCTTTTTAAAGAGAAAATTATTAGTTAGCAAAAGAATATAAAGATAAAATCCTTTGTGGAAGTCATTATTTTTGGTATATATCAGTCTCTACAGTGTTACAGTGGTCCAGTGCAGGGCAGCCGTATTTTCCGACCACGGAGACTTCTCTGGGCCGATTCCAGACATGGACGTGATATAAGACTTAAAGATTTCTTCAGTTTGAGGCGGTCCGGCCCGTAGCGAACCACGTCGAGCTCTCGCTTGTGCTCAGCTCCTCACAATTAAGGATCGGTGGCGTGAGGAGGTTAAGGAAAGGGAGAGTGTAATCGATTAGAGGTGACATGTAGCTCCCGCATGAGAACTCTTATCTGTACTTCAGGAGTGGGTGCGTCCTCTCAACAAGGACATGGAGCTTAGAATGACCGAAAGCGCCACTTTAATTACTTTGATATATATTAGATAAGGATCAGTTTATAGAAACATATCATAAATGATATCACACTTTATTTTAATGACACCTACTCGTAAGTAAATTATTTCAATCGTACTATCAAGGGCACCGACGGGGTTGGCTCAGGCGATTTCTTCTGCGGAGGATCGGGTTCGAAACCCGTGGCTGACCTACCAGACCCGGAGGTTATTTCGGGGGTTTTCTCAGTTTGACTGCTGGGTAGGTATTTACACATCCCGAATTTCTTGTCCCTCCATTTCATCTCCATTATCATTTCATATCATCTGTCCTCTGTGATGATGTAGGTTTTTGAAAGCAATCGCGACACTCTGATAGGAAGCACCGACAGATTTTGTCACGTGAAGTCTGTGTGGCCTGTAGGTTTATCGTTTTGTTCTATGAGGCGCTTTTAAATACAACTCTAAGTATATTTAAATAGCATTAGAAATATTATTTTACGTAGATTGGTATTTAGTGGTGACTAATAGGAAGTTATTGAGAAGTTTCAAGCTATTATCAATAATGTGTGAACTGAATACTTTCTCTACTTAGGCTAACAGTTCACGTGGTGTAGGTCAGGGTACGTCTGAGTGGAGGGGGGAATCAGGGCCTACGTGTGACTGTACTGAACTTAGTTCTTTGATTCGTTATTCTCTCTTACTGAATGAAAATTATTACTTGGAGCTTTCCGCGCTTTGTATGTCACCCCTCACCATTGGTTTTGAGGGTCACCAAACAGAAATGAAGAAACAAGTGCATATTTGCATGAGAGAGGACAACATAACTAAACCTCAATACACTGTTAAACATTGAGCTGGGTATCAAGATGTCAAGGAAATCCCTATAACCGTAAATATTTACGCAATTTTTATTTACTAAGAATGCCCAATGACTTTGTCTAAATTACCAATTGTCTAAGTACTTTTAAGTGCAAGGGGCCACTCATAGAATTGTTGATTTGCGAGTTAATATAGCAGTGTTCATGCAAGGGCATTCTTATTCCGAAGAAATATCAGGTTACTCCGAACTGCATGAACCTAGTTCAAATATATTCTAAAGCGCAACCAAAAGACGTGAGCCTCGTGTATTAGCATTAGTTTTGTTGCTTCATTGTAAATACCAGATTTTCTAGAGTTATTACCGAGCGCGATAGTGGTATCGTATGTGTCCCGCATTTGGATGGTCGTGTTTGTGACCATAGATTTTCCGGGTTATCAAGTGATTACTAGCAAAGCATATTTATCTAACATCATCCGTTTCATTCTCTAAATCCAATCTTTCAAGGTATCGAAGTCGCCGCTGCAGTCACAGACAAGTCTAGTTTTGCCTTGGCTTTCCTCATTTGAGTTTTGCTGAATATCCGTGCTTTAGATACAAGGGAGCTCAAAAATATATTTCCAGAGCGTAATCAATAATACATTTTGGATAGAATGCAATTCCTCCTCTACCTAATATATACGTGGTACAAAAACTGTTTTAACGCTAAGAAAAGCACGAGGAAGAAAACCTGAGTAGGTGCGACAACAGTGACACACAGTGGAAGTCTCACGAAACACGAAGTACATGTAATGATGCTACAGATAACGCGCAAGTAGAAATTGCGAAAGCAGTTTTAAAGATAACCCCTCTCTCCCCAAAACACTGCTGCACGGAACATTTTCCAGATGGCGTTCCGCGCCGCATCTGAATAAAGCAAAAATAAGACTATCGTAGAGGTTACCAGAGTAAACCAAACAAAACTTTTTGTATATATAACGGTAATTGTGTTATAATCTATGACATATGTCCTAAAATATTGTATAGTGAGAGAAATATATTAATTATCTGTCCAGAGATGGCAGCACAAGTAAGTAAACTAAGTCAAAATTTTAAACGCTCAGTTTATTTTTTTAAGAAAGCAATGGTTTTAAATTTACTGTTGATTAGGAATAAAAGTGTTTGAAATTGTATAACATGAAATTGGACGCTGAAATAATAAGTTGTTATTGAACAATTAAGAGAATACTTGAACACCATCATTCTCATTGGAGTGATATCTGCTACTAACATCGCGTCGTTCTCAACCCCGCCC
This sequence comes from Mantis religiosa, assembly GCA_030765055.1. Taxonomy (NCBI): domain Eukaryota; kingdom Metazoa; phylum Arthropoda; class Insecta; order Mantodea; family Mantidae; genus Mantis; species Mantis religiosa. The sequence goes on along the minus strand of CM060951.1, from coordinate 25,982,352 downwards.
GGCTATGACTACCTCTGGACCTCTGGACCGTCTATCTACGGAATCACAAATTCCTCTGTAATTTTTGTCAAGGGCTTGCGACTAGCTAAGTCCCTTGTTTATGTAACTCAGCTTATTCGTTTAGCGATAATGATCCGCATATATTTAGCAATCAATACTCTGTGAGTGTATTTGTGGTAGCGCGCAGACGCTGCATACCCAGTGCTGCCAATCCATGGACATTACTAAATGTCCCAGTCCCGTATAATGTGATGGGAAAATCCGTGGGTTTATTACATTAAAACTATGCACAGCACACCCACTATCACGTAATTTTCATTTAGCTAAGTAATAGATGTGGTTTGTAACGTTAGAGGAAAGTTTAAGTCCCAATTTAATTGATGTACCGTAGTTTATAGATCACCTGGCACTTTCCTTACTTCGAAGCATAGAAGCTGAACTAAGTACCTAAGTGCACAACTATACTTCGTATAGCAGTGGCTAAATAAATGAACCATTTATCTTGCTTTTAATTGTATTGGCTGATCTTTATTTTGAAATTTAGTTTATAAACAAATTAGGATTACTGTAACAGATGAGGTAGCAATTCTCTGTTCTGTAATTTACGGCCACCTCCCCTATATGAGGTTGGTGTATTTGTTACTTACTGTAATTCCTTGATCATTATCAGTAATACCACATTGCAGAGTAATTATGGTTCAGAAAGGATCATTTAATGGTTGTAAAATCTCTCATAAGGTGGCAGCATTATCTGCATATTGGCAAAGTATAATAAAATTGTTGGGAAGTGGGCAGCAAATAAATAGTAAAAAAACACGTCATTCTTCGCTTCCTATGGTATAAGTTTGCAGCGTTTTGTATTTCTTCATAGTCTTCAATCTTCATGTAAGGAGGTGTCAACTTTTAGCTATTCGCAATCCTGGTTTAGCAGAAAATTCTCTGTTCCACGTGGAATTAGATTCACAGCAATTACGAAGAGGGAGTAACACCATACTTGGTATTAGGGCCATAGAAACTGTAAAGAGGTAATAATACGGTAGTTCTTGAAGGATGACAGGTGTAAGAAAGTGTAAATCTTAGTGCCAGATATGACAGTAAATTGACTCGAAACAGGTATGAAGCAATAGTAGAAGCAAAAATGACTTACTTGATCGCATTATAGAGCGACATGTAAGACGTAAGTACGAAATGCTTTGTAAAGAGTGACTAGGATTGAATAAATCAATATCGAACGAGGTTACAACAGTTAGGTTAGAAGAGGCTTGCAGGAGTAGGGTAAAGGCAGATGTTTAAAATATTGGTACAGCTGTATAGGTAAAGAGGATGGCAAGATATTAGGTGTGTTTAGAAGAACAAAACTTGTAACACATAAGGATAGCTGGCGGGCAGGATTGGGCAGGACGATATTTGGAAAAGTTTTGGTTAGTTGTTAAAAACAGAATACGGGATATAGATAGACAAGGGGTGTTGACTAATTGTTCGACAAGAGATCACTAGTTACATATTTAAAATTAATGACAAATTGGGGAAGAGGAAATTATATAATAATTTAATATAATAATAATGATAATAATAGTGATAATAATGATAGTGAGGATAATGATAACAATAGTAATGATGACGATAAATCCTGACAATTACACCTGGAATGTAACATTACCTTAGCTTTTAATAAAAAACTAAATTCAATTTCAACATACGTATATTATGTCACCCTGGCGGTAGGCTCGCGAAGCCGATAAAAAAATGATGGCCGATCGTTACCGGAAGTAAGAGACAGTTGAGTGTAGTTTTGAGGAAAAATAAACAGTTTAAGGTTAGCTAGCAATTTTGTAATGGTGAACAGTGTATTTCGAGGAGAATACAGTGCAGTTTTTGTGTTTCGTAACCTCGTTTTATTATTTCACGAACCCACAAAGTCACAATTATTAACCGGTGTAACTGGGAGGACGTCGAAATTGTTTTAACAATAATTTATGGCCTTTTCCCAAAGATTTCCCAGCTTCACTGTGCAACTCATCACCAAACCTATTCAAAAGTTTGTGGTAGCCTTTATGAACAAGATTGCTTCTCCAGTAGCTCTTCTTTTGGGCGTCCAAAATATTAAATTCTTTTCATAATAATTCATCATTTTTCTGGTCTCCTATGAGCTTTTCTTCTTCTGAGTCTTTCTATCCTCTCTTCTCAGCTTATTGTCTAATTATTTTAAAAGTTACAGCACAATTTCCTTGTTCAATAGGTTTTTTGTATGGTCTTTCAAAGAGGTCTAAGCTTTCAAGATCAAAGGTTCAGGTGGCCAACCAACAATTAATTCATATGCAGCGAATCAAGTTGTTGTGTTAGCAGTATTGTTCCTGAGCTTCTGAAGTTATCTTTGTGGATAATATGCCAAAAAATTAAATATTTTAATATCATTCCTCTTCATCACTGTGAAAATTATTTTGCTTCTGTGAACTGTGGAAATATCTGATAATTTGGCTTTTATAGGTCCATTCATCAGTATACAAACCCTTAAGACTTTTTTTTAACCGAAGGTTCACTTTTTGGCAAAGTGCACAATTTGAAACTAGCTTTTAACCTTTGTGTCTACGTGTTTTATAACATAATGATTATGTTAGATGTCCATTAATTAAAAAGTCCAAGTAATAGACTGTACATAACATCCCTACAAGATATCCTTGAAATAAAGTTAAACATGTACTGAATGGTAATGTTGACTTACATTTCAAAGATAAAATCAGAGTGAAGTCTTCAATGTGATAGCCAGCATTTGATCTATGGATTAATATCATTGCTGTAGCAAGTTGCTCTCCTTGAAAAGAAAGCTGATTCAACAGTAAAATTCCGTACAGATTCATATTTGTCCCAATGAGCTAATTCTCAAATTTATCTTAAGATATTGGAACTCGAAATTAAAAGTGAGCTTCATAGTTAAACACAAATAACTGCGTTAATCAATTGTTCAAAACACAGAGTTATGTACAGGCAAAATTACCACAAGAGTGATAAAGTTCTAGAATTCGTATTTCTGCTATAACCTAGATTGGTTGGTAAATAATCTCAAATTGTGTAACAGGCTACCAGTTTTATCCGATGTATTGTAATTTGACCTACTTCTAGGAAATACACAATAACAAGTTAGAATTCAAGTAATCCATGCATCGTGACGATAATGTTTATACAGAATATAAGTTTACACTAACATTTGTTTATATAGTACTGTTATACATTGGTTTAGAATATATAGATATGAGATCACAAATTACTGCGTTTAAAATCTGGTATAGAGGGTTAAAAAATTTTGAACATGATCTTCATCATTTTATTCCTATGGTTTTGAATAAATGTTCTTTGTCTTTAGTGCCTGAGTGATATAATTTTTGCAAGGTTTTGTTTTATTTAATTGTTCTAGAAATTTTCTTCACATTAAAATTATGCTGATAGGTTCATACTTGTTGTGATTTTGTTAGAATACGTTTATGTTCAGGGATAATTCATAATTAATTTAGAAGTTATTGAGATAGTGGGAAAATGGATCATTTTCGTATTTCTAGCGAGAAGTAGAAAAGGAAGGACTATCGCCTACTGATGCTTATGTTCTACTCAGACTGACATAAGTACGTGTTAGAAGGGAGATGGTGAGTAGTTCCTTCTCTAACGACTAAGGGTCAACTTACACTTTTGGAGTACAGGAGTAGAGTGAAGTGAACAATGGAAAAGTATCCGAACTTAAAGTCTGACGTCTATGACTGGGATCGACCCAGGAAGGTTCCGTGGCCGGGAACTAAAGCTGCCACGCTCTAGCCCACTGTACTGCTACAGGGACTGATATATACTACACAAATAATGGAGATTTGGTTAAAACAAATAATTCATTTCAGCTTTGGTCTGTATGCTATTTAAGATTTGCGAGATCCTCGCCATTTTTCGTTGAAAATGCTCAATACTTTTATATCTTGATAATGCTAAGCTCCATTCTAGTATTTCTTGTGACTTCCGTGTGAATTCGAAGTCCAAACACAACGATATACATTTTAAACATTTAACTATCACTTCAGCCTTGTACTCAAGTATATACAACAAAATGTTTATTGAAACTACCTTTATAAATTTTTATCTTAAGCTTGGAGTAGATAAAAGCAGTCCTCTATTGTAGAGTGGTTTGGGAAAGTACTGTGACCATATTTTTATTTGCGCAAATAAGGATATATAATAAAGCAATAGTTGTTTTAATTGTATTACTGCCCGCTAGAGACACGATCTTTTTACCGACTGTGTATTGCTGTACATAGATGGCTCTAGCTGTAATATGTGAGACGCTGGAAGAAGATTGAAGGTTTATATGTGTTCTATAAGAGATTGTCATTTCGCAGTTTATATTCGATCTAGACTTGACTTGTCAAATACGTAGTGGAAGTTTGCGGTTGTGGTAGTGTATATTAACACAATACTGGAAGTACAAGTATTTGTATTTGAGAAATGAAGGCTGCTAAAACGGATACATCTTTGTGCTTTTCGCAAACTTGTTTTATGTTTATAATGACCTTCAGACAAATTATATTTTATGTTGGAACTTGTATACGCTTATCATGAAGAAAACATTTCAACATTCATTATAATGTCTCCGGTGCTACAGAATCTTATAGCAGTGTGACTCTTGCGAGGATACTCTATTACCATTTCCTAAATGTTTTGTTGTTTTACTTATTGCATGTTTATTGGTTTTTTATTCGGAATATTTAAAGTCGCTTGTACTGACACTGGAACTAACACAATACAGTTTAGTCCACTCATCTGAGAGTCAGTCGCATTGTAATGATTTTCACATTCGATTCCCTTTGATTGGTGAGGGCAAAATACAACTTCCTGTATGGGAAATGTTTTAAATATTTACAAAACAATTTCAATATGCTCAGAAATTGTATTAAAAGGAGCATTGATCGTGTGTAATGTAATAAATGTGGATTATCTGAAAAGGAGTTTTCAATGGGAATAGCTCATCTCTTTATTTACAACATACCACGTGACACATACAGTAAATTTTCCAACGAGAATCTAAATTAATTCATCCACAGGCACAGATAGTATATTTGTAAATTCATATGTAACTATATTTTGCTCTATGTTATCAAAAAACCAATGGACTGTCACATCGTATGTCATGTATTCATAAGATACATTTAAAACCTGAACCTAATTACACATATAGGAAGTATAAGGAAATAAATGAAAATACTCTGAAGGAATTTAACAAAAACAAACGGTTAAATAATTTAAACAAACTTATGACGCTAGTGGAACTAACAATAAATATGTATAATTGCTTCCTTCAGTGCTTTAGGACTCACTTTGAATTGTTGTTCCCATTTAAGTTAAAAAATTAACTTCAACAGAGACAATGCCTAGATCACCTTAGGAATTAAAAAATCATGCAGGCGTAAAAGAGAACTATATCAGAAAACTAAAATCTAAGACAATTAAGATTTAAAAAAGCACCAAAAATATTGCAAATTTCTAAACAAGATAGTAGAAGCTGCTGAAGTATTGCATTATAATAAACTAACTCAACGCTCAGACAGTAAAATAAAAACCACTTGGAATACGAGTACAAAACAATGTAACACGTGAGAAAATCAATAACACTGAGTGTTGATAATCATGAAATTTCCAAACCTCTACAGGTTGCAGAAATGTTTAATATATTCCTTTTAGATGTAACAAAAATAATTAAACATTAATTATGAAAGAAAAGTTGTAGCTTTAGAATTGCTGTGAAATAAATTCACAAACGTTGCTCTACTTTTAAAGTCAATCTAACTACGCCTTGTAAAATAAATAAAATTATTGGCTCTTATAAAACGAAGAGTTCTTCTGGTTATGACGAAATAACTACAAAACTCTGAAAATCTTGCTCCTCACAAATTATCATTCCCCTAACGCAATGAGTTTCCAAAGACTGCAGTTTTCCCTGATAGGATGATGTTCTGTATTTCTAAACCTCTTTTCAAAACTGGCGAACGCAATAATGTATAAAGTAATGGACCGATATCTCTCTTGCCAACTTTTTCAGAAGTTCTCGACAAAGTAATGTTCAAAAGACTGTATGAACACCTTGAATATAACAACATAGTTGTCAGTGATCAGTTTGAACTCAGAAAGGTAATATCGACAAATGACACAATTTATAAACTTCCACATGATTTGTTGACCCTTTAAACGAAAACTGATATGTAGCTGAAATTTTCTGTGATCCAGGAAAGTCTTTTTACTGTGGTAATCATGCTAGTCTTAGACCAGAATTGGAATTCTGTGGTTTAAACTGATTAAACTGCTGAAATTGATTACATGGAATATGTATGTCAACTAAATGAAAGAAAAGAGAGTGATGAGTTAGCTGGTGATAGCGTCTGTGAAAAACAAACTTCAAATTCGAAAATAGTAACTCATGGATTACCACAAGGTTTGGTGTAAGGACCTTCACTACTTCTAACCTATATAATTGACCTCTCGCTTTATATAAAAGATATTGCATATTAGTGTCCAGACGACCACAACAAATTTATGTTAGTGTATAATTAAATTGAAATATGTTTTAAACTGTATGTCATGTTGGTTTAAAGCGAACAAATTATCTGTGAATCTAGACAAATCAAGAGTTGTTAAATTTACAACTTGTTATACATCACACTCTCAACTAGAAATTGGGATTAGTCATATGTTATTAAAAGAAAGTGACAGTCAAATTTCTGGGTCTTCAAGTTGACAGATGTTTAGATTGGAAAGTTTACACAAGGTACATCTTAGCTAAACTCAACTGTGTGTTAGGCTACCGGAGTGCTGGTTTGATACACTAAAATCGGTGCGTTGTGCATACTTTAACTCTATCACGGAATTCGGAATATTATTTTGGGGCAGCTCCATAAAAGGTAAAAAAATATTTCTTATGCAACAGAAAGTTAGAAAAATCACTAATAATACTCACATCATATGTTCCTACAAACATCCTTTCAGACTAATGAAGATATTAACTCTTCCTTGCGAGTATATAGTCTCGAACCTAAATTTCTTTATGCGCAATCAGGTCTCATTTATAACAAATAATTAATAGAATAAACACTACACAAAAGTATAACATTCATTATCTCAGTGCTAAACTTTATTGCGTCCAGAAATGAGTGTATTATGAAACCATCAAAATATTTGATGTTCTACTTAATGATCTTAAAGAAAAAATTGATCATTACGGCGCTTTTAAATATGCTGCTATGCTCATAATCATCTTTTTCTGTACAAGTTTATCTGAATGGCAAAGTATCCTGATAATGTTTACGTATCTCTGTAAAGTAAATCTAACTGTTCTAATGACAAATCATTGCCAATAAATCTTTGATGTGTACTCAAAAGCTAGTTTAATATATATACATTTAAAAATGGTTATAATTTGCATTGAGACGTACTGGCAAAAGCCAAGTGACAGCTGACTAAAAAGTGATTTTGTATCACATATTATCCACGACTCTTTTCCTGTATTGCTTTTTATATTGCGTGTATATAACTCAATTCTTATTGTCTTATGCTACGTTTTCAGGCTTATTAATTTGACACGGCCGATCACCGGCGAAGCCTTGATTAGTAATGCTCGCCGAGAAAGCTTCAAGTCTTACATTTCACAAAGTTTAATTATTTTTCAAACCATTTAACACTTTAAATTAAGTGTCTTTAAAATTTCTAATAACATGGTTATCAAAATTATTATCAAAATTCATCTCACTAAAGCCATGAATAATTTGAATGAAATATGTAAAATAACATCTTCAGGTTTGAGGAATTGATGTGAGGATGTTACGTTAATTCACAGACATAAAAATATATAATAGAGCTAACGTTCATTTAGTTATCTCCCTGCTCGCTAGGAGATACAATCGCTCTCCGAGTGTGTATTGCTTGCAATAGATGGCCCTATTTGCAATATATGATTCAGTGGTAAAAGATGGTAGTTTGTAGTAAGTTTTGTGGCACATTGAAACTGTGCTGTTGAAGTACAGTTTAGACTTGACTTTGTATTGAAACAGTAAAGATAAAAAGTTGCTATAGTACATATTATCATAATATTCGACGTGCAAATATTTGGTTTTGAGAATGGAAGCCTTCTAAAGTGAATACATATTTGTGCTTCTGGAATATTTATTTTATATTCTTATTCTACTTGTTCAACGACAGTCGTTTTGTGTGAACGAAAATCTCTCTAAGAGATCAAAAGTTGTGGAATCAGTTGTTTCAAATGTCACATACGCCATAGGACTTTAACGCAAAGAGAGATTTTGAGAACACTCCATGCATATTTTTAAAAAGTTTATCACCCTTTTAATGTCAACATACATGTTGTTTGAGATTAGGTCTAAAATCACGTAAGTTTCGCTACTCCAATTAGTTGTCATAATCATTGAGTTAGTTCAGATGACATGACATTATTCAACAATTAACTGCAAGTGTGCAGAAATTAGTGAACCGCTTTTTGCTTTACTTATAACATAGTTATTAGTTTTGTGTATTCTGAATTTCTAAATTCGCTTCTACTAACACTGAAAAAACGAGAATACACTAGGCTTAAGAACTTAAATCATTTTAGAGCTTGTTGTATGTGATGACTTAATATTTTGTTCCTTATTTTGGTCAGGCCATAAAAAGATCTTCGGATATACAAAAGCAATAAACATTTGAAAATTGAAGCAAATAATAGGAATATTTCGGAATATTTCCACCAAAATGTTGGATATAAATATAGTCGTTTAGTGACCTATATATCTGTTTCTTAGTTTACGAATTATGCAAAACATTATACAAACATCATTCAGAATTAAAACGACTTCAGTTGTTACTTACAATATATTCAAGATATATTTTCCATTTTATCATGATAATAAATATAACTCATGCCACTTTTGTTATCACAGAAAAATTTGAAAGTCCAGGCACAACGATATACATTTTAAACATTTAACGATCACTTCAGACTTGTACTCAAGTATATAACACAAATGTTTAATGAAACTACCTTTGAAAATGTTTATCTTAAACTTGGAGTAGGTAGAAAGAGTGTGCTGTAGTAGAGTGGGTAGAGAAAGTAGTGTGACTATAATGGATTAGTTTATCCTCATAAAGATGCCAATCGTAATCTTAATTGTATTGCTGCCCGCTAGGATATACAATCTTTTTACCAACTGTGTCCACAGATGGCACTGTCTGCTAAATGCGATACGCTGCATCATGATTCTAAATTTTTCTAAATTCTCTAAAAGATTGTAATTTCTTTGTTTAGATTTGGTCTAGACTTGACTTTCCACTTACTTTGTGGCAATATAGAGCAGCGATAGTGTATATTAACACAATACTGTAAGTACAGATGCTTGTGTTTGGGAAAGGAAGGTTCCTATAGTGGATACATCTTTGTTCTTCTCACAAATTTGTTTCATGAATTTAATGCCCATTTGTGGTAATACACACACTTTTTTGGAACTTGTATAAAATTATAATGAACAAAACATTTAAATGTTTCTAATATCTCACACTCGTAGGGTTATAATGGAGTTTTACGTTTCCGAGAAGACTGCAAAACCGTTTCCGAAAACTTTGAACGTAAGTAAATGTCCGTTGGTGTTCATATGGTTTGAGATTTGATCAGGAATCATATAGGTTTGAGAGTTTACAGTAACGAATTTAGTTCACATGACTTCAAGAACATTTTTAACAATTACTGCAAGTGTTTGCAGAAATTAGTTAACTCTTTGTTGCTCTAATTATGGAAATAGGACCATACAGTAGGCTAAAAGTTTAGTTAAACCATTTTAGAGCCACTTGCTATATGATGACGTTCACATTCTATTTCCTTTAGTCTGAGCATAAAAACAATTTCCTATATGGGTAAACAATATTGAAAAAGAAACCAATAGAAGAAATAATTCGGTAATGAATGTGACTATTACTTAGGGATTATCAATTACGGAAATATCATTCAGAATTAAAAATTATTCTGTGCCAGTTACAGTAATTGGAAGTATATATTCTATTATATCATCAAAATACTTTTAACTTCTAGTAATTTGATAGAAAAACGTTTGACCCAATTTTAAGTATTTAAATTTGCATAGACATTTGTATATAAAAGGTAGTAAGACCTTTTTAATTTTCTTGGTGAATCCTTGTAGGATCCTCTCTTGGATTTTAACCGCTTTTGTTTTCTCTTTTAAGTTTTTCTTACAATAACCATTACGAAATATCAGATATTTGAATACAAAGGAATTCCAAACGTGTATTAACAGGAGTCTCAATCTCATTAATACAAACTTTACGAAGTTGTAACGGTAAGTTTGCAAATGCGATAACTGTAGACGACGTTCTAGAAGCCCGGCGTTGTCGCGATCATTTTGTAACAGGTTATAGTGTGGCAAAATGGGATGGATGGATGTATGATGATTTGTAGATTCTCATCTTTGGTGACGATCTTGTAGAAATCTTGTAGACTCCATGGTAGCTCTGGAGCGATGAGTCTTACCTCGGGGAGCGGTCTCGGAGCATAGGAATTTGATAATGCAATTGTTGGATAATAAACAACAATTCTTCCTTTTTAAATATTGTGGATTTTCTTTCAGAGAAATAATTTTAAATCCTAATACGTTTAATAATTTAAATGACGTAAATGCTGTCCTTTAACAAACAATGATTGTTGCGTCGATGAACTGTATCTCTCTTGCACAGGTCACTAGTACAACACAAATGCATTCACATAAAACATTTTCTGCAAGCTGCGGAGCGACACAAACAACGCGTCTTACTCATAAGTCAGTCGCTTGCAGAACGACGCTGAGCTCAGATAATTTTGTGTTCTCTGCCCATTATGTTACCGTAACAACCAAACTACTTCTCTGTTACTGGTCCACGTCATCGCATTGCGTAATCGCATTCTTGCAATTACCAATATCAATAATATTATATAATATTTAACTTCATTATATTATCCCATAGTCCTGAGCAGGGGCCAGGGTTCGATCCCACCCACGTGGTGGGGATTTTAGGTCCCGGGTGTAGGACCGGTGCCCACTCAGCATCTTGAGCAAAGTGAGGAGCTTACGCTACGTAAGCCGCCCTGGTCACGAAAACCAACATTCCGGCTGGGGGATGCCGAGATGCTGACCACATCTCCTCCCCGTATCGGTTGGGCATAAGTGGGCGTGAGACCGGCTGTCGGGTTGGTAGGCCTAGGACCTCTTAGGGCTGTCGCACCTAATTTTATATTTCCATATTTGTACAAATTACTCTTTCCATATATATCGAAAATAAATTCTTAAAAATTTACAAACATGAAATAACCACCACAAAACAGTGACAGAGAAAGTTTCAAATGTGATAATGATGATGATGCTGATGATGATAAATATTTTTCTATATTTGTGTACATCGAACTATTCAAAATCATATTAGCTGTTTCACTCATATTTATCTATACATATATTTTGTATTTATTAGTATAACTAATAGTGTTCAACATCGTCCGATATGAATTAACGTTGGAGGATGTAAATAACCAAAAAAAATCTATTTCAAATAAATAATTTACTGTATAAATGTCATTCACAAAATACATATTTCATTCAGAAGCTTTTCTGCTAACAATGACAATGGTGGTGATGATGATGATATTTTTTAGGTTTTTGGCCATATTAACTGTAGTAATATTTTCAAATAAGCTGTTCTTGAGAACAGTAACAAAGGAAACAATTAATATATTTATTTTCGGAACAAGATACTCTTTATATTAAACACCACGCAGTTTAATGGTGTATTAATTTTTGCTGAACTATAAAAGCTAGAATTCAGATAAAACTCCTACTTTGAGTATTGTCAATTCATTTAAAAAGAAGAAAGGGGGATGAAAACAACAGCAAATGATTGAGCTCTGTCTGTGCGAGAGAGAGGGAGTGAGAGGAAATAATGTCATTAAAAAGGATCAATAAATACCTAAGTTGATACTAGAGTTATATAAAACCACTTACGTTTTATGTGGCAAAACAGTTTTAATTTTCCCTTGAGGCTTAAATACCTGCGCCCAGAAATTGCTGTTCACGTATAAGGAAACTGAACCGTCCTGGCGCAACTAACTGACAAGAAACCTGCCTCCCACCCATAGGTCAGTCGCGCAAGTATCGGAATACATTTGCTCGCGTCTGTACTTGATGGTGGCTGTGGACTACTTCACCAAGTGGACGGAGGTGTACGCCATCCCGAACAAGCAGGCAAAAGCGATTACCGACTGCCTCGTAGAGCAACTGTTCTACCGTTTTAGGGTCCCGTTAGAGTTCCACAAATAGTGGTATCGTATGTGTCACGCATTTGGTTGGTCGTGGTTTGTGACTACAAGTTTCCCGGGCTACCAAGTGAATGTTAGCAAGGATATTCATCTAACATCATTCGTTTCATTTTCTAAAGCCAATCTTTCCAGGTATCGAAGTCCGTGCTGCAGTCAGAGAATCAGTCTAGTATTTATTTGACTTTCCTCGTTTGAGTTCTGCTTTAGATACAAGGGATCTCAATAATATATTTCCAGAGCATAATCAATAATACAACTTTGGATAGAATACAATTCCTCTTCTACCTTCTGTGTACGTGGTACACAAACTATTTTAACACTAAGAAAAGCACGAAGAAGAAAACCTACACAAACCTGCACAAACGTCCCGCGTGTTACCTGAGTAGGTGCGACAGCAGTGACCCATAGTGGAAGTCTCACGAAACACGAAGTACATGTATGACGCTACAGATGACGCGCAAGTAGAAATTGCAAAAGGAATTCCAAAAGCATTCCCTCCCACCCCAAGCAACTCCTCGCACGGAACATTTTCCAGAGGGCGTTCCGCGCCGCATCTGAATAAAGCAAAAATAACATACTATCGTAGAGGTCACTAGAATAAAGCAAACAAAGCGTTTGGTACATATAACTGTAATTCTGTTATACTGTATGTAATATGTGTTTTAAACTATTTTATAGAGAGATAACTATTTTAATTATTTGTCCAGAGATGGCAGCACAAGTAAGTAAACTAAGTCAAATTCTTAAATCCCCAGTTTATTGTTTCAAAACAGCAATGCTTTTAAATTTACTATTGATTGGGAATGAAAGTGTATGAAATTGTATAACATATACTTGGACGCTGAAATAGTGACTTTTAACTGAACAATTAAGAGAATATTTAAGCCATGTCATTCACAACGGAGCGATATTGGCTACTAATATCGTTTCGTGTCTCGACCATCTGGCATTTTAGCATTCCACGGACCCAACAACGGGAATTTTTGTAAAGGGCTTGCGACTAGCAGTCCGTTGTTTATATAACCTCAGCTTCATCGTTGTGCTATAACGATCCACAATTGTTTAGCAATGAATAATCTGGGCGTGTATTTGTGGTAGTGCGCAGACGCTGAATACCCAGTGGTGCCAATCCATGGACATTACTAAAAGTCCCAGTCCCGTGTAATGACAGGGAAATCGGTGCTCTCTCCGATGATACATTTCATTTAAACTATGTACAGCATACCCACTATCACGTAATTTTCATTTTGTTAAGAAATAGATGTGGTTTATAACGTTAGAGGAACGTTTATGTCCCAATTTAATTGATGTACCGTAGTTTATAAATCACTTGGCCCTTTCCTTACTTCGCAGCATAGAAGCTGAACTCAAAGGTCTAAGTGCACAACTATACTTCGTTTAGCAGTGGCTAAATAAATGAACCATTTTTATGTTGTTTTAACTTGTATTGGCTGATCTGTATTTTGAAATTTAGTTTATAAACAAATAAGGACTATTGTAACAGATCAGTTAGCAATTCTCTGTTCTGTAATTTACGGTCACCTCCCCTATATGAGGTTGGTGTTTGTCCCTTGCTGTAATTCCTTGTTTATTATCAGTAATTCCACAGTGCAGAGTAATTATAGCTCAGAATGGATCATTTAATGGTTGGAAAATCTCTCTTAAGTTGGCAGCATTATCTGCATATTGGCAAATTGTATTAAAATTGGTGGGAAGTGGGCAGTAAATAAATAGCAAAAATACGTTATTCTTCGCTTCCTATGACATAAGATTGCAGCGCTTCTTATTTCTTCATAGTCTTCAATTTTCATGTAAGAGGTGTGAACTTTTAGTTATTGGTAATACTGGTATAACAGAAAATTCTCTGTTCCACGTGGTATTAGGGTCACAGCAAGTACGAAGAGGTAGCGACACCACACGTGGTGGTAAATCTTAGTGCCAGATATGACGGTAAATTGACCCGAAACAGCTATGAAGCAATAGTAGAAGCAAAAATGACTTACTTGATCGTATTATAGAGCGAAATGTAATGCGTAAGTCTATAGAATATTCATATGAAATGTTTTGTAAAGAGTTATTAGGATTGAATAAATCAATATCGAAGGAAGCTGCAAGAGTTAGGTTAGGAAAGGTTTGCAGAAGGGAGGTAAAGGTAGATGTTTAAAATATTATTACAGCTGTATAGGAAAAGAGGGTGGCAACATATTAAGTGTGTTTAGAAGAACCAAACAGTGTAACACGTAAGGATAGCTGACGGGCAGAATTGGGCAGGACGATATTTTGCAAGATTTTGGTTAATGGTTAAAACAGAACACAGGATATAGATAGACAGGAGGTGAGGCAGGGGTAATTGTTTGGCAAGAGATCGTTGGTTATGTAATTAAAATTTAAGCAAAATTGAGGAAGAGAAAATTTTATAATTGAATATAATAATAATGATAGTGATAATGTTGATAGGAAAATGATAATAATAGTAATGAAGATGATGATGGTAAATCCTGATAATTACACCTGGAATGTAACATTACCTTAGCTTTAAGTATAAAACTACATTCAATTTTAACATATAGACATTAACCACTGTCACTGTGAGGTCGTCGAAATTGTTTTAACAATAATTTATGGCATTTTCCCAAAGATTTCCCATGTTCACTGTGCAACTGATCACCATACCTATTCGCAAGTTTGTGCGAGCCTTTATGAACGAGATTGCTTCTCCAGTAGCTCTTCTTTTGGTTGTCCAAAATATTAAATTCTTCAATTAATAACTCATTCCATTTCTGGTGCCATATGAACTTTTCTTCTTTTTCTAACTTCTTCTAATTCTTTTAAAAGTAACAGCACAACCTTTTTCTTCTATAAGTTGCATGATATCTCCTTTCAAAGTGATTGAATCTTTCAAGATCATTGGTTCATGTGGTTTCCCAGCCATTAATTCATATTGTCACGAGCATTGTTTCGGCACGGCGCACAAAGAGACAGATCGGGCAGCGCGGAGATAAAAGGCTTGTCGAAACAGATAAAGTTAGCTGACAAACGTTCCTGTCTTGTCTGGTCATTTCTGCAACAGTGAACACAGAACATTCCACAAACGTGTAGAAATACGAGGAGCTGTAGAAAGGAAGCCGCAGTCGTAAACTGGTTTCGTGTGCCTGCAACTGTGTTTTGAAAGTGAACTCTTTGTTTGGGGTTAGCGAACTTGTTGATTGTATTTGTGTATGTTACGTAATTCTGCTACCGTAAGGGTTGACCAAAGTGTGTTTCTACGGAAATAAAGAGCATTTTGAATTTCTGCAACTTGGACTTTTATTTCTACGAACCCACAAAGTCACAATATGTAGCGAATCAAACTGTTGTATTAGGAGTATTGTTACTCAACTTCTCTATTATTTGACAATGTTTATACCATCCTCGGTGATTCGAAAGAGAAGAGTCCGTAAGAAAAAGCCAAGGTACCCCAGTACACTCTCACATGGATTCGCTGAGGATAATATGTCAAGGAATTAAATAATTTATATCATTTTCCTTCATCGCTGTGAAAAGTATTTTGCTTTTGTGTACGGTGGTATTATCTGATAATATAGCGTTTATAGTTCCATTCTTCAGTATCTCTTAACACTTTCATTAACCGGAAGTGTACTTATTGACACTGTGGACAAAGGGACAGATAGTGCAATGCGGAGATGAAAAGTAAGCCTTATAGTTAAACACAATTATATAAATCAAAGTTAATTAACTGTTCAACACATAATATATGTGCAGTCTAAATTTGCTACAAGAGTGATAGGGTTTTAGAATTGCTATTTTTGGTATAAATTTGAATTGTCGGTAAATAATCTGAAATTGTGTAACAGGCTACCAGTTTTATGCATTGTTTTATATTTGTGTTAACTTCTAGGAAACACACAATGACAAGTTGTAGTTCAAGTTATCCAGGTATTCTGACGATAATGTTCATTCAGGAGATGAGTTTACACTATCTTTTTTGTGTAACATTGTTTTACATGATTTTAAATGTAGAGATATGAGATCACCAATTACTACGCCCAAGCCTAAACATCTGGCATAGGCATTTTCCAAATTTTCAAGATGTCCTTCCTTTTATTCCCATGTTTTTGAAAAATGCATCCTTGTCATTTGTATCTGAGTGACATAATTTATGTGCTGTAATTCTGCTTTAATTTATCTATTTAATTTGTTTCCTGTTAAATTTATGGCACTACGCTTATATTTCCCTTGTGATTTATGTTTAGAGGCAGTTTCTAATTAATTTAGAGATTGTTCAGATAGGAAAAGTGATAGCAACGAAGTGGAAAGGAAACAAGGACCACTCATGTTTCTGTTCTACAATACCACAATATTATCTTCTGTTGTTTGCATAGACCTTTACAAAATGTCAGCCATTTGAATTCAGAACACCTCAAAACGTGTATTGACAGTCTCATGTCAATACCGAATTTTGGTAAGATACAATAATTATCAACTAAGCTATTTCTCTGATGATTTTGGATTTCTCAGAAATGAAAAGGCGAGTTATCTCATCAAGAAATGAAGGCGATGTACAGGAGATATCAGGGTCAATGGAACATTTCTAGCCGACCACGGTTGTTGCTTGGAAAGAGAAGTTCTTTAATCACGACTTCAACGTAAATCAGCCAATCAAATTTCAAGCAAGAGAAAAGTAACGTAACTCCATATTTTACAGATACACACTTATTTATATATATTTATAGAATCAGAAATTCTGCGTTCTTATTCATTTTATAACGCACGACTTTTACATAGAAGCACTATTTCCAAATTACCATTTAGTGATTTGTGAGAGAGTCTTATGTGATAGAGAAAAATAGACAGCAACATTCAATTTAGGAAACTGAAATTAATTAAAAACATCTTCAGATCACAAACTAGCGAAGAAAAGTTACATTTTGTAGTGTCAGTCAAATACTGTTACATGCTAGTGGATAAATGCAGTATACTGAATTTTTATTTACTTGTGAGAAGGTCACAATGACAAGTTCATGTTTAGGTATTCCTGTTTTCGCCAGCCTCTGTAGCGTAGATGGTAGCTGGAAATGAATAGCAACTGACATTTTCAACTGGTTATGAAATTTCTCACAAACGTCACACTGCGTTAAAGTGCAATGATTCTTGCATAGATACAAGTTCCAACAAAAATCCAAGTTTTAGGAAGAATGGGAATAAAAACAACCAGAAGATTTAGGAAATGTGAAAATATATATATGCAACTTAGAAGCCTTCATTTCTCAAACACAAGTATTTGCATGTCTATTAGTGTCTTAATGTACACTGTTGGAATACTTTGTTTACATGAGGTAAAGTTTAAGTCAAGTCTAAACTAAATTTGAATAACACAACTGCAATCCATCATAAAGCGTACTAAAAGTCACAATCTTCCTTCACAGCATATTCTATAAAACAGGTAGAGCCATCTGTGAAGATAAGTGACACTTGCTAACAGGGTTGTATCTCCTAGCGGGCAGGAATACAACTAAACGAACGTTAGGTGATTTGTTTTACCCACTACACTACAGATGGCTATATTCCTATATACTCCAAGTTTAAACTTTTACAAAAGTAGTTTCATTAAACATTTTGTTGTCTATACTTAAGTACAAGTCTGGAGTGAATGTTTAAAAAGTAAGTCGATGTATTTGGACTTTCAAATTAACACGAAATTACAAGAAACACGAGAAAGCAGCTTAGCATTATCAGATATTAAAACATTGAAAATTTTAACCCCAAAACAAGGAATAGTTCGGAAATCGTCACTAACATAAACAGCCAACTTCACACAAATTATTTTATATGGATCTCCATTATTTGTGAGTTCCTGTAATAGTACAGTGAGCTAGAGCGTTGTTGTTTAATTCCAGGCCACGAATGTTCCGTGGGAAGTTACCTGACATAGATCTTGTGTGTTTTCTAGTGTTCACTTAACTGTACTCCTGTACTCAGAAGTGTAAGTTGACACTTAGCCGTTAGACACAGAAGGAAGTACTCAGCATCTCCTTACTTCTAACATTGTTTTTATGACAATGTAGGCACAACATAAACATCAGTGGCGAATGTTTCTTCTTCTTCATTTGTTTGTTCAATATTTGGTTCATGTTACCCTTATACTTCATTATTATACATTTTAAAATGGTCCACATATTCACCATCTGAATAATCTTTAAATTAATTATGAATTATACCTAAACATGGATGTATCCTAAGATAAACGCGACAAACGTAACATAGCATAACCTTTAGAGTCAAAAGACAATTTGAAACAAAACTAAAATAAAGCAGAACCTTCGCAAAGAATCTGTCACTTGGATTAAAATCCGAGGAATACTTTTTCAAAGCTACAAAGCTCTAGGTCACTGTACTATTGCATGGACTCACAAATACTACACAAATAATGGAAATCAGTTTAAAACAATCTATATGAACTTAGTTGTTTATATCATTGACGATTTCCAAATTATCCGTGGCTTTTCGTTTAAAATGTTCCATGTTTTAATATCTGATAATGCTGAGCTCCTTTCTGTGTTTCTTGTAATTCCTTGTTAATTTGAAATTCCAAACAGAACGACCTACTTTGTAAATATTTAACATTCACTCCAGAACTGTAGTCAAGTATATACAACAAAATGTTAAATGAAACTACTTTTGTAAATGTAGGTATCCTTAGCTTCCGAAGAAATCCGCGTCGTATGTTAGCTAGTTGCCTAGGCACCTACCTCTGTAAATGTTTATCTTAAACTTGGAGTAGATAGAAAAACAGTCCTCTGTAGTAGAATGAGTAGACGAAGTTTTTTGTCTAAGATACACTAGTTTATCAATATAAAATTGTACAATTAGCTAACGTTCAGTTAGTTGTATTCCCGCCCGCTAGGACGTACAACACTTTTACCGGTTGTCTACTGCGGCCCATAGATGGCTCTATCTGTAATATATGATACTGTGAAGGGAAATTGTGATTTTTATCACGTTTTATGATGGATTGTAGTTGTGTTATTCAAATTCAGTTAAGACTTGACTTGCGCTTTACCTCATGGAAATAAAGTGTTGCAACATTGTACATTAAGACATTATCGAGCATACAAATATTTTCCTTTGACAACTGAAGACTCCAGAGTTTAATATATGTTTTCGCTTTTCCTAAATTCGTTTTTCATTATTCCCTTGTTGAGTTTGGCAATTTGTGGGAATTTGTACCTATATAATTAACCATTGCACTTTGACGCATTATGACGTTTGTGGGAAGACTCCATAACCATTTCTAAGGAATGTTAGTTGCTATTCTTATGGTTTGACATTTGGCTTGGAAACGCACAATTTTACTGCTTCCATATGTTGTCATACTCATCATTTTTTAGACGTTTTACATATTTTCTTCAGTATTACTACAATTGTTTACAGAAATAGATAACCTCTTTGTTGGGTTACTTATTTTATATTGATTCTTTCTGTGCTAACAATAGGAATTTTGTGACTGATAAGCCAATAGCAAGAGAAATCATTCTAATGTTAAACTGTTTACCTTTTGGTCATTGTTTCAGAAACCAAGGGAAAAAAAGCAAATGAAACTAAGATGTAGTTTGAAACAGATGGAAAAGAATAGTAACATATTGTGCTAGAGATCTTAATGCCAATTCTAAAGGTTGCTGGAATACATTTTTGAAGCAGAGGAAACTAAAAAGCTTACAGGTATGAGACTTTATAGAAACTAAAAGAAGCCGTACTTATACAGATATAGTTAATTCTGGGTCTAATCCAAAATTAAACTTCCTTGAACTAAGCTTAAAGAAACTTGGAGTTATTAGACAATGCAATTAATTCACTTAAGTCAAAGAACAAAAAGGCTGTAATTACAAGCAAAATAGTAAAGAATAGAGGAACTAGTAGAACTACAAGTCTAATTATGCAAGCAAACTTCTTAATTTAAACAAAGTATTAGTGATCCAAATGGTACATTTCAGAACCAAAATTCAAACCTTTAATTCAGACAATTGAGAGTAAAGAATACAGAGTTGTGTAGCAAAGGGGGAAAATGAAACTCTTTCATTGCAGATAATTACAGAGTAGATTATAGTCACTTAGCAGTTACTAATTCTTTTATCTTCAATGACTTTGACTGAGCTTGGGAATGAAGTTAACAGATTATTATCGAACTGTTTTATTTTACAAATTGATCATAACACAACCTCGTGGATATCGTGAAATATAATATTAAATACATAAATAATAAAATTATACCTGAAACTGAGAGCACAAAGTAGATTACTACATTTTGAAGTCAAAGAGTAAAAAGTAACAAAACCTTATGGTATTTAGGTACATTCTATTAGTAACCCAAAAATACCATTCAAGTTTAAAAAAATATTATAACAATGAACTATAATTGCCAATCAAAAACTAGAAGAACATTTCAAGTTATAATTCCATTTTGTAACAAACATTGCTCCGGAGTATGCCAACCTGAATTTTCTTTAAGATATATCCAAATTGATTCAAGAAGAAGGGGATCATTTGTCAGAAACAGAATGGTGTCAAATTATTGAGCTGCATGAAGTAAAACCACTAATCTCCAAGCACAGCAGCAATACCCCAGGAGCAGATGTCGTCAGCTATCAGATGTTACAAAATATATCAGACAATACTATGGAAATATTAACTAGTGTCCTTAATTGCATTTTAAAATCTGATAAAGAAATGCAGTATTCTGAAAGAATACTAGAAAGAAAAGGTTTTATATCAGACCTATCTTGAAACGAAATAATGATTTGAACTTAACAAACAGATATCACACAACTGCATTTCCTTGTATGCCTTGGGAAATATTTGAAAAAATTCTTGGCTAATATAATCATCTTTTATTAGTAAAGATTCAGACTATGGCCTTAATTTGAATTAGGTTCAGGAAAAACTTCAGTAAAATTGATAGCTTAGCTACACTATTTCTGAAAGTATTTCTACGTTTCTGAAGAAAAATTGTTCATTAGCAGTAAGCTTACACAATATTAAAGTCAGTATGCAGTGCAACTTGTTATTAATGGAAAACGAAAACAGATTAAAATAGCATCAAAGTGAAAAATGCATTATTACGTTGATGATCGACAGAGAAATTACATCATTGCTGAGAGAAGGGAGTAACTATTCAGAGATTGTCCGAAGGTTCGTACTGATGTCTTGTTTTATATATTATATATACTCTAAATCTGGAAAAATTTCTGATTAAAGAATTTCATAATCTGGAATTTGTAGATAATTTACTGCTATACACTTGCTGTACAAAATATAACATTGATGGAGCCTTAGTAAAGTTTGAAGAGAATGTCTACAATATAGTGAGACATCTGGAAGACAACTGAATAACTTATAATGCAGACAAACTTATTTGGATAATTTAAAAGAAGGAGAAGTGTTAACACTGGCAACTATGATATAGCATCTAGATCTTATATAAATGTCCTGAGACTCAATTAGGACTGCAATCTGACTTGGAATATTCACATAAAGAGTATCATTCCACAATTAAATAAAGTCTTGTATATGTTTAAATACATCTGTGAAATAAATTAGATGTATATTTACATATTCTAACATCTTCATACAATAATTTAATAAACTCTGTTATAAAATATGGAGCATTGTCTACATTAAGCATCCTATTAAAAGTAAAGTAAATTATACTTTGCCTTACAAAAAAATTTTAAGCAATATTTTGGAAGCAATGGAACCCTGACACTAACAGTAAAAGAACTTGGAGTCATACAAATTAAACTAATACATTTTAACCTTATATAAAATTATAAAATTTTTGGGGTATTGTTAAATTAATTGCTCATCTCACACAAAAATGTAGAGGCTTAAGTATCTACAAGAGTGATAAAATTATAAAGTTAATGTGTTTGGCATAAACTAGATTGACTGATAATTAATCTGAAACTGTGTAACACTCTACTAGATTGATGCATTCCTTTGTCTTTTTATTTACTTCTAGGAAATAAACAACGAAAATTAGAGTTCATATATTCCAGTGATTATGATGATAATATTTATACTGAACATATGTGTGTACTAGATTTTTATATAACATTGATTTAAAAGCTACACAAATTATATGACCAATTACTATGCCTCAGCCTAAAGAAATAGCAATTATTTACCCAACTTCCAGCGTTAAGTATTTGGAATACTGAGTTTAAAAATTTTGAATCTGATCCCTACTTCTCTTTTGTTCATGCTTTTCAGAAAAGCTTCCTTGGCTTTACATCTGAGTGATATAATTTGTGTATGAAAATTTTGTTTTATTTTGCTTTCTATTTATTTTTGTTTTAACAGTTCAACTTGTACAGCTAGGCTTACATTTGTTGTGTTTATCTTATAATACGTTTATGTTTAGGCATACTTTATCATTGTTTCAGAGACCATGTTAATTTGGAGCTCCAAACACAACGTCCTACAAATTAAGCATTTAACTGTCATTTCAGACTTCTATTCAAGAATATACAACAGAATCTTTAATGAAACTACTTACTTTTGTAAATGTTTATTTTAATCTTGGAATAATAGAGTGGGTTGAGAAATTAGTGTGACTATAATATATTAATTTACCGACATAAAGATGTATAATATATGTAATGTTCCTGTAATGGTATGACTTGTCCGCTAGAAGATCCATGCATTTCACTGACTGTTACTGCCGTCCATAGATGGAACTACCGGTAATCGTATACCATACCGTTGCAGAATATTGTTATTTTTAATATGCTTTATCGCAGATTGAAACTATGTTGTTCAGATATAACTTAGGCTTGACTTTGTATTTAACTTGTTGGAAGAATAATTTAGTAGAGTACATTAAGGCAATAGTGAAAGTAACAACTTTTGTGTTTGAGAAAGGAAGTCTGTTAAGCTGGGTACATATGTGTAGTTCTCCCAAATTTGCTTCATATTTTGAACAGCATTATTTGATTGACTTATTGGAATTTTGTTGGAACTTCAATCAATTTAAAATTATGAACACATTTCATAGTGCATCTTTCAACTGTCTCATGAGCCTGAGAATATTGACACAGTGTGACGTTTGTGGGAAGATTCTGTAGCAGTAGTCAGTTGCTATTCGTTTGTTTGAGATTTGGTCTGGAATCACAAAAGTTTCACTGCTCCATGTATTTGCGTACTTATGAAATTACTTCACATGACTTTCTACACATATTGTTTAACAAATTATTACAAGTCTTCGAAGAAATTAGTTATTCTCTTAGTTTTTTTAATTATTCTCTGTACATTCTTTTCGTGTATTCTTAACGAATAAAGCCGCTTCTACTGGCACTGTAAATAGGACAATATAGCAGATTTAAGAGTTTAGTATAATCATTTTAGAGGCAGTTGCTATGTATTGTCTTTGAGATTGCATTTCTTTTTTTTGGGCACAACGTAAAAGCTACCTCCTACACGGGAAAACAATAATTATTTGAAACTTGAAAGAAATAATCAGGAATGATTGTTTGATACAAATTTATTAATATTTGAAACGGTTCAGAGACTCAGAAAATTCAATGTATATATTCGTTTTTACCATGAAAATATCTGTAACTTATACACGTTAAGGTGCCCATATCCTGTTTTGTCAAATGGTTTAAGACCAAACTGTAGCAGAGAAAGCTGCCGATCAAGATGATGTTAGTGGAACTCTTACAACAGCAACCCCTCCTCGTCATTAACACATGTACATCTGCAGCAATTCGTTGTTTCACTCAAGATCTAAGTAAATGCATCTAATTTTTTTTTTAATTTTATACACATTGTATCTGAATTTGAAGTTTACTCCCCGGAGTGAGAAGTGTAATTTTGTAAGATGTGCGAAACATAGATGTCAGCCGAAAGAAAATTTACTGTTACGATTCATGTATATCCTGATACGCATAAACGGAGAGCTACAGAGTATTTATCAAACAATCAAGAATATGGCAAAGTAAGCAGGTTTACAACTTTATCACTATTGTGGCATCTTTAGCCTATATAAATTGAGGGGGAAGCCTTCCCGCCTGTGGCTCAGGTATTT
The DNA here is from genome assembly GCA_030765055.1 of Mantis religiosa. Lineage (NCBI taxonomy): Eukaryota > Metazoa > Arthropoda > Insecta > Mantodea > Mantidae > Mantis > Mantis religiosa. Next base: position 25,957,906 of record CM060951.1, on the reverse strand, counting down.
ATCCAGGGTTAACTTCCTGGATCAGGAATAGGAGACAGAAGGAGCAAAAAATATCAAGTGGAATTTCGAGGAACATTGAAACCTCACATAGTTTACTTTCGTAACCCCTGAGTACTCACACTACAATCGCCCGATTTTTTAACGATCAGAATGTGAGAATCACTTCTATAAATTGTTGTTCTATGACTTAATGTAGTTATATCAATATGTCTCACACCAATATATGTAACGAGGTATTTGTGATTACTGTGATTTGTATTGAGGTTTTGGGATTCCCTGAGATGGCTGCTCTCAAATACATAGTACACGGAGTATATGACAGCAGTTATTATCGAGTTATTGATTGTACACACAGCTTTATGTTCAATTTTATACTGAATTATCCACTTTGAATCACTAAAATAATTCTATTTACTTTCTTCGACGACAACCTTTTTGTTCTTAGGATTGTTAAGTATTTGAAAATTTAAACAATTATTAAGGAATATGTAAATGTCTGCGTTTTTTAAAATATAACTATACTTCAGTTATACAGACGGTATTTTAATTACATACTTGATGCTCCTCTATCTACTGTGTTCTCATACTTAGCTATTGAACATACATTTACACTAGATTTGCTTATATGCATTAATTTAAAGGTATAGACATTCAGATGATCAAACCTAGGACAACTGAATGATAAAGGATTCACACATCCTCCTTTTAGCTTCTGGGATACCGGGTTTTCAAATTTTGAATGACATCTTTATTGTCTCATACTTTTGAAAAGGTCTCTTTTCTGACATAATTTGTGTTCAAATATTTAATTATATCTTAGTTTTTTTATAATGGTGTTAAAAATTATAAGTTTCTATCAATGTATTACATATTACGGTTATAGCCATCTATGGACCACAGTTCGCAGTCGCTGAGAAGCTTACACCACCTATAGGGTAAAAGGACAATTAAAAGAAGATTTGCTCTCTTTTTGACAGTCGATTAGTATATTAAAGACACAGCTTTCTCAACCCACTGTCTGCTCCAAAGTTCTCTTTTGTTCAATTTTTGACTGATATAATTAGTGTGCGAATAGATTATTCTTTGTATTTCACTTTTATTTTATTTATGGCGATTGTGCTGTTAGTTTACATTTTGTAAGCTGAGCTCGATTGAAACATTTTGATTTAATAGTAAACGCTCAAAAGGAATCATATTGGCCTCTTTAAGTTAATTCTGAAATTCTTGTGGAGATATTGGACGTCAGTGCCAATTGACAACTTTTGGGCTTCATAGTTTACTAAAATTAGATAAAAAACTTAGTTAATTGTTCATTACACAAATTATATAATTTGCTACAGGAGGGATAAAGTTTTATACCTGTCTCTTTTTACTTAAACTTGATTGGTTGATAAATATTCCGAGAGTGTGTAACATGCTACTAGTTGTATACATTGCATTGTATTTTTGTTTACTTCTAGGAAATACAAAATGGCAAGTTGAAATCTAAGGTATTCCTGTGATTTTGACGATAATGTTTAAACAGAACATAAGTTTACACTAGCATTTGTTTATATACCACTACTACCTATACATTTATGAAGTATAGGTATCACGTGACCAACTACTGCGAGATTTTCATTTGCGTGTTTACCTTAAAGTACGTTTACGTTTAGGACAGTTCATAATTAATTCAGAGACTATCCCGATAGGGAAAAAGATGATACTTTTGTACTTTTGACATGAGGTGCAGGGGGAAAAGTAGCAAATTTGGAAGATGAAGTAACAGATAGAGGTCCATCCACCATTGATGTCTCTGTCCTGCCTAGATTGCCATTAAAACAATATTAGAAGCAAGGAGATGGTGAGTAGTTCCTTCTGTATCTAACGAGTAAGGGTCAACTTACTATTTCGTAGTACAGGAGTCCAGTAAAGTAAAGACTAGAAAAATACCTAGACATAACAGTCACGTCTATAGAAATGTTTGGGATCGACCCAGGGAATATTACGTAGCCAGAAACTAAGTCTGCCACGCTTTAAGCCACCTCACCACTTGAGAGACAGATATATTCCACACAAATAATGGAGGACTGGTTAAAGAGGAAAATTATTTTAGCTTCGGTCTTTAAGATATTAGCGATTTGCGAGATATTAGTTGTTTTTAGTTTAAAATGTTCAAAACCTTTATATCTTGATAGTGCTAAGAAACATTCTTGTGTTTTTTGTGATCCCATTTTAATTTCAAAGGCGAAACATAACGTGATACATTTTAAACATTTAACTATCCCTTCAGACTTGTACTTATACACAAAATGTTTAATGAAACTGCTTATCTTAAACTTGCAGTAGATCGAAAAGCAATCCTCTGTAGTAGACTGAGTAGAGAAAGTACTGTATCTATAATAGTGGATTTACTGTACTAAAGCTGTACAATATAGCAAAGATTCATTTAATTGTATTTCTGTCCGCTAGGAGATACATCCTTTTACTGACTGCGTTCTTGTACATAGATGGCTCTACGTGTCATATTCTATACGCTGGAAGAAATCTGTAACTTCTTATACGTTCTATAACAGAATGTAATTTCGCCGTTTAGATTTGATCTAGACTTGAGCTAGCATTTACTTAGTGGATATATACGGTTGCAGTAGTGTATGTTAATTCAATTTTGGACGTACAAGTTTTCGTGTTTCAGAAAGGAAGTCTGCTAATTTGGATACATGTTTGTGCTGCTCCCGAAGTTGTTTAATGCTTTAAATTCCACTACTTTTCACATGTACTTTTGGTTTTGTTGGAACATATACCCATTTATAATGTACACAACACTCTAAAGTACCCCTCTCTCTTGTCTCATAAGCCATAGGATTTTTACGTAGTGAGATGTCTGCGAGTACATAACCATTTCTAACAACCTGACAAGCGTGACAATTCATTAAAAGTCAGATGCTCTTCGTGTGGTTACTGCTTCCAAATGTTGTCATAATTAGAGCTAGGATTTTCATGTGCTGCATATGCTTCCCCTTTGTTTATACACAAATAAGACTGATAAATGTCCATAAATTAAAACGTTGGCTATCTTACAAATTTGATTATCATAACATTTTTTTTTACATATTTGTAGATTTTGTGTGTAAAATTACACTTTCTGCCTCTTAGCGCTGTTCTTTTAATCTCTTTTAAGAAATTGAAATACAGTAAACTCCCAATTATTCAAGTTATATGCTTCTTTGTGTAGAACAAAAGAGAGAGAGAAAAGTTCTTGCATAAGTTTTGCGTTCACTTGAACTAAGCTTTGTGTGTTTGATTCTCAGAGAGGGAGCGTTTAGGCAGCAATAAAGCATTGCACTGTAAACGAAAGATTACCGTTCATTCCCAGTTTCCTGTGTAAGGTCGACAAAGAAGTTATTCATCTCGTACATTTCAGATCCTTTGGCAACAACCGTGTTTAATTGAGATGCCTCCAGTAGCGTTATAGTTATCAAAGTTGAAGTTATGGGTTGCAATAGATGATCCATTCAGTAATGATGGAGATCTGATCTTCTGCCAGTCTTGTACGTAGAAGGTGAAATGTTCAATGAAATGCAACTCACCCAACATTAGCGTAGTGCCCTGCTTAATACGACTAGAGCACTACAAACATCTAAAAGGCAAGTTCTTCTATCGCAAATGCAACAATCTTCGGTTGCAGGGAATGCATTCTTCCATGGCATGTGTACTGTTATGTTTGCCGCAAAAATTGCATGGTACAAACTCCAGGTACCTAAATACCGCGCAGTTTTAGCAAAATATTGTGCGAGGCAGCTGTCTAATGATTCTATGCTCCGAAGAAACTCCCTGCGTTTGTGTTACGAGGATGCACTGGTAAATATGCAACGTCTTATAGGTAGCAATTATAAATGGATCGCTGTCGATGAAACACAGAAGTTTCAAGACTAAAGAGATAGCAATAATTTACCAAATACCTACATAAAAAATCTTTGATACAAATTGGGAATGACATAGTCACCTATTTTGTCTCATGCTTTTGTAACAAGGTTCGTTGGCGTGATACCTGAGTGATACAATTTGTGTGACAATCGCTCCGTTTTATTTTACTTTACTATTCATTTTTGTTTTAACATGAAGCTTATGCCCCTAAGTTTATATTTGTCGTGGTCGTCTTAGAATACGTTTGGGTTTAGAGATACTGCATGAAAAATGAACCACTTTCGTATTTCTAGAACACAGTGAAAAGGGAAGAAGTACCAAATGTGGAATACAAACAGATGAAGAACGTCTGTCACTGATGTATCTGTCCTACTTTGTCATATAAACAATGTTAGAAGGAAGGTGATGGTGAGTAGTTCCTTCTGTATCTAACGACTAAGGGTCAACTTAAACTTCTGGATTACAGGAGTCCAGTGAAGTGAACACTGGAGAAGTATCTGGACTTAAAGTATCACGTGTATATCTGAGATCGACCCAGGGAACAGTCCATGGCCGGGATAACAACTGCTACGCTGTAGCTTACTGCACCACTACAGTGACTAACATATACTACACAAATAATGGAGATGGGCTTAAAACAAATAATTTATGTTAGCATAGTTTCTTAAGCAATTGATGATTTACGAGATATTCGTAGTTTTCTTTTATAATTTTTGTGTTTTTATATCTTGATATGATAGATAATCTCCATTTTTGTGTTTCTTGTGATCTCATTTTAATTTTGAACTCCACACACAACTTTCTAGATTTTAAACATGACTTCAGCCATACTCAAGTATATACAAATATTGTTTAACGAAACCACATTTGTAAATGTTTATCTCGAACCTGTGGTACACATAATAGTCCTATGTAGTAGAGTGAATTGAAGAAGTAGTTTGCTGTAATACGTTAATTTACCGGAATAAACATATATAATATAGCAAAGATGATTTTAATTGAATTGCTGCCCGCTACGAGATTCAACCTTTTTATTGATTGCATATCACTCTCCATAGATGGCACTACCTGTAAAATAGGATACACCGGAAAAAGATTCTAACGTTTTGTACGTTCCATAATAGATTTTAGTTTTACTGTTTGGATTTGGTTTAGACTTGTCTTGTGCTTTACTTCGTAGAAATGTACAGCTGCAACAATGTATATTAACACAATACGGGAAGTAAAAATATTTGTTTTTGAGAAAAGAGGTCTGCTATAGTGAACATATTCTTATGCTCCTCCTAAGTTCATTTTATGCTTACTATGAATACCGTTGATTTTGACTATATTTTATTGGAACTTGTATCTAGTTCGAAAAAAACTTTTGAAAGTGCTTCCTTCTGATGTCCCATGGGCCATATAGTCTGTGAGGCTTGCAGGTGCTGCCAACTGAGATACAAACTTTCGATACCGCATCAAGGTTCCCGAAAGCTGCATTTGGAGCGCTGCATGTACTCTAACAACCGGGTGCGAATAATATTTAATATCGCCAACACAATTATTCTGAATTCTGAGTTGCATACTAATATAAAACATAAGATTTGTTTAGTTCATAATTCATATTTATTGTATTGTCTTACTGCATATGAAGTCATTTCCGTAATATTGCTGGCCTATTTTATGCCTTATTTGAGCTCAATGTACGATGTGAATATGTCACTACTACGTTGGCTAAGCTATACTGTTTCAACGAAATGTTATTGCTACAAATTTCAATTGATGTTTTAACGGTATCGTAGTCAAGCGGAATTAAGTGTGAATAAAATGTTCATCGATTTGTGAAATAGTAAAGATTTGAAAGGCCTGCGAGGACGTATGAGAAGCAAGAAGGAAGGGAAGGGATTTTCATAAAGACCTAGTGCTAAGTAAGATATAACATGTAGCTAAATTTGGAAAATTAATATCATGACATAACCTGAGTTTTGCCTTCATACATATTCATGTATAGTTAAATTCTTTAGATTAATGTAGCACTTTATAATACATATATATGAAGGCTGTTGAAGATACAGAAGTTTTGCTTTCATTAATTTTGTTACTTTATTATTGCAGTAACAATATTTTTCTTTTTTTCCAGCGGTCATGACCTCAAACTCCAAGGAATAGGATGGCAGAAATCGAAAGGGCAGAATTGCTGATAATTGTGTATGTTTCTTGTTTTGGTGATGTGCAGTGATCTACAGGAATCTTATTAACATATCACAAAGCTTTCTTTCTCACGTATACAGCAATTTAATGTGGCATATCAAATATTTCTTAAAGTTTCAATTTCATTTCGTATCAGTGGAAAATTTATCCTAACCTTTGAGGACAATTGTAACCAACATGTTCTAAATTTTCAGAAAAAGTGAAGTTATATGATGCAGTTGATTGGGTATAGTAGTCTGTTTTGTGTTAGTAGTTTTAAGTTTAAAATGTTTGAGTCATATGTAAGTCCATATAGGGTAATTATTTTCCAGTTAAAATTACTACAAGAGTAGTTTTCCTAAATTATATATATTCTGTAATTGTCATTTGACTTCAATGTGTTTATATAAAACAACTCTAAGCCAAAATGAAACACTATGGATATCATTATGTGATTTCTTCAGTATTTAAGCTTTGTACATTTATGGTGTAGTTATCCTCCACTGAATAGGATTTATACATTGTATTTGTTTTGTTTAAGGGGTGGTTAATTTAGTCCCTATAATTAGCTCTCATCAAAAACAGAAGTATTTAAACAGATGCTTATTAACTTCATAGATATATCTCTTTGCATCTTGTCACAAATCTTTAACTCTCATACTTTTTGTATTAACTTGTATGCGACAAACTTACACAAATGTGTATTTCAGTACATTGAATTTTTCCTGGTTAAGTAATCTATAATAGTGAATTACGTTTTTGCGGCGTTTTGTGGCAACATCTGCTTTTGTGTGGGGGACTTAAATTAAAATCTTTGGGCGATATACCAGGATATGAATTTTATAAAGTGTTTCTTTAAATTACAATGATCAGTATTTCCAAGAATTAGGTTCTCTTTACCTTACTCATTAGTGTATATCTACATCATTGTTAAAGAATGTCACTACTTTTAACAGCAATTAAAAATATGATCTGTGATTCCATAAACCCAATTTGTTCTATCTTGTTTAATGCAGTAACCACTATGTAATGTTATTGTACACACTACAACAAATGGTGTACCTCAATAACAACCTTAGAAGAGATATGGTGGGATTAGAATTGATTTGAGAAAGCTCTACAGGGTTTTAGGTATAATTGTGCAATTCAAGAAATGATTAAAGTGTCATTATGTCATCATCATCTTTATATGCCACTTTTCGTTTTATTTCTAGTATTCTGGTTATTCTTAAGCCACGGACAATGTCAGCTGCAGCTAGGACCTAAAAGCATAGCGGCGCTTCATATGAAATTAGTAAAGCTTTATAATAAACAATAGGTCATTAATCATCTTCCTTGTTAACATATGAGGGCTAACACTTAGGTCTTCTGCAATATAGGGTTACCATGTTTTATGAATGACCTTGAGTACACTTGACATTAAAGGCACATAGTGTTGAGCACCTCATATATTCCAACACAATTTGGACAAACGGATTTAGAAAAATGACCAGTTAAAGTGACATTGGCATAGCATTGATGTATTATTCTGTGGTACATCTTTTCTCAACATTTACTTGCCACCGTTTATGAGTAATATTAGTACACATTTCTGTTATGCTAACAATTTTAAGAGTGATATAAATTTACATGTGACATGAAATTCACATTTTTAAACATCCTCTCATTGTTCTAAGTTGGAATGAAAACCACAATCTTCAGAGGGGAAAAAAGATGCTTAACCTAATATATGAGGTATCCGTTACATGCAGTGATGCTAAGCCACATAATAATTTTGAAAATGAGATAAAACGTCACATTATTTTGCGTTATAATGCACTTCTTGTTTCTTTGTAGTGAACACATATGGCAATTATCTACTGTCAAAAGAAATAAAGGCTAGATGTGTGAGCAATTAAATTACGCTACTAAATTATTTTCTGTTAATTACTCTAACATACAGTTCCATCACTTTCCCTGAATAACTAAAACTATAAACAGCATTAATATTTCAAGCTATAACCTTTCATTGAGCTACTTATGTGACACATATTCTGTTGTATGTCATGGCCTGAGAGGTTTACACTATGCAGAGGTCTCCATTTGCCATCTTAGTCAGAAAGTACATTGCTTAAAGTCTTACGAAGTTAAAGTAAGCCATTTACCCAAACAATTGCTGTGCACATTAAGCAAAGTATACTCCACAGTCAGATGACTACATCAAATGTTCCCTTATTGGAAGATACACTGTGCATTAAGTTTTATTTTTGAAACTGCACATTTTCGTGTTCTTCAGCATTCATTACTGCACTTATGCATGCCATTGAGGCATTTAAAATTCAACACTGTAATATTCTTGCGTTGCAGAGACAAAGTTAAGCTTAGGACAATTTTAAATGAATGATACAGCTTTAATGTGATTAGTATTTAACATAATTATTTATTCTGCTCTTTTGAATGGTAATTCAGCCAAATTGATCAGAGGTAACTAATCATAGTGCTATTCATGAATTGTATGTATTCAGTTGCTGACACTGACTCATGTACTAACTTTAAATGATTAATGACATATGAATAAATCACAAATTTCTGCTTTTTCTCTGAATATACTTTTGTATACTTGTGCTGAAAATAATGTATGTACTATGGAGCTTTTCAAATTGTTATTAAATGAGCTGCTTTGCTCGCATTTTAAAGATATAGTGATATCCTTGTACATAGATTTCTCAGGTCGAATGCTGGGTAGGTAGTTACACATCCCGACTTTGTTGTCCCTCCATTTCATCTCCATTATCATTTCATATCATCTGTCCTATGTGATGATGTAGGTTTTTGAAAGCAATCGCGACACTTTGATAGGAAGCACCGAGAGATTTTGTCACGTGAAGTCTGTGTGGCCTGTAGGTTGATCGTTTTGTTCTATGAGGCGCTTTTAAATACAACGATAAGTATATTTCAATAGCATTAGAAATATTATTTTACGTAGATTGGTATTTAGTGGTGGCAAATAGGAAGTTCTTGAGAAGTTTCAAGTTATTATCAATAATGTGTGAGCTGCATACTTTCTCTACTTAGGCTGACAGATCACGCAGTGTAGGTCAGGGTACGTCTGAGTGGAGGGCGGAAGCAGGGCCTACGTGTGACTGTACTGAACTTAGTTCTTTGATTCCTTATTCTCTCCTATTGTAATGAAAATTATTACTTGGAGCTTTCCTCGCTTTGAAAGTCACACCTCTCCATTTGTTTTGAGGGTCACCAAACAGAAATGAAGAAACAAGTAATAATAAGTAATAATTTAGGCAATTTTTATTTTCTAAAAAATGGCCAATGATTTTGTTTAAATTGCTAATTGTTTAAGATATTTTAAGTGCAAGGACAGCTCACATAATTGTTGATTTGCAAGTGAATGTAGCAGTGTTCACGGAATAACATTCTTCTTCCGAAGAAATATCAAGTTACTCAGAACTGCATGAACATAGTTCAAATATATTCTAAAGTGCAACCAACAGACGTGAGCCTCGTGTATTAGCATTAGTGTTGTTGCTTCACTGAAAATACCAGATTTTCTAGAGTTATTACCGAGCGCGACAGTGGTATCGTATGTGTCCCGCATTTGGATGGTCGGAGTTTGTGACCATAGATTTTCCGGGCTAACAAGTGAGTGTTAGCAAAGGATATTTATCTAACATCATTCGTTTCATTCTCTAAATGCAATCTTTCCAGGTGTCGAAGCTGCCACTACAGTCACAGAACAAGTCTAGTATTTATTTGACTTTTCTCATTTGAGTTGTGCTGAATATGTGTGCTTTAGATACAAGGGATCTCAAAAAATATATTTCCAGAGCATAATCAATAATACACTTTGGATAGAATGCAATTCCTCCTCTACCTACTATATACGTGGTACACGAACTATTTTAACACTAAGAAAAGAACGAGGAACAAAACCTACACAAACCTGCATTTGTAATGTCCCGCGTGTTACCTGAGTAGATGCGACAACAGTGACACACAGTGGAAGTCTCACGAAACACGAAGTACGTGAATGAAGCTATAGATGACGCGCAAGTAGAAATTTCAAAATCCTCCTGCCCCAATTCGCTCCAGAGGCCGTTCCGTGCCGTATCTGAATAAAGCAAAAATAGGACTGTCGCAGTGGTTACTAGAGTAAACAAAACAAAAACTTTTGTACATATATCTGTAATTGTATTATACTCTATGTAATATGTCCTAAAATAATTTATAGAGAGATAACTATATTAATTATCTTTCCAGAGATGGCAGCACAAGTATGTAAACTAAGTCAAATTTTTAAACCCTCGTTTTATTGTTTTATGAAAGCAATGGTTTTACATTTACTGTTGATAAGGAGTAAACGTATTTGGAATTCTATAATATGGAACTGGACGCTGAAATAATAAGTTTTAATTGAACAATTAAAAGAATACTTAAACACCATCATGCTCATTTGAGTGATATTTGCTACTACCATCGCGTCGTGTCTCACAAGATTTCCAGAAGCTGCACCAGAAAATATCAGCCTTTAGTTTTTTTCTTTCGTTTACGAAATTTAAGAAGGCTGATACGTCTGATGGAGCTTCTGGATTTGTATATGGCTTGCGACTAGCAAAGTCCCTTGTTTATCTCAACTCAGCTTCATGTTTTGCTATGACGATTCGCATTTTTTTTTGTCTATCTGTGCGTGTATTTGTTGTAGCGCGCAGACGCTGCATACCCAATGCTGCCAATCCATGGACATTACTAAATGTCCCAGTCCCGTATGATAAGATAGGGAAATCCGTGCTATATCCGTGGATACATTACATTAAAACTTTACACAGCGTACCCACTATCACGTAATTTTCATTTTGGTAAAAAATAGATGTGGTTTATAACGTCAGAGGAACGTTTATGTCCCAATTTAATTGATGTACCGTAGTTTATAAATCACCTGGCCCTTACCTTACTTGAAGCATAGAAGCTGAACTGAAGTACCTAAGTGCACAACTATACTTCGTATAGCAGTGGACGAATAAATGAACCATTTTATGTTGTTTTTTACTTGTATTGGCTGATCTTTATTTTGAAATTTAGGCTTTAAACAAATTAGGATTACTGTAACAGATGAGTTAGCAAATCTCTGTTCTGTAATTTACGGTCACCTCCCCTATATGAGGTTGGTGTATTTGTTCCTTACTGTATTTCCTTGTTTATTATCAGTAATTCTACAGTGCAAAGTAATTATACTTCAGATGGAATCATATAATGGTTGGAAAACCTCTCATAAGGTGGCAGCATTATCTGCATATTGGCAAAGTATATTAAAATTGGACAGTGAAGCACAAATTAGTCCAAAAGTGAATCGAGAATATATTGACACATTGCTTCACTCACACTGTTTATTCACAGGACATGTTTCAAGAGCTTTTGCTTCTATCATCAGCTGATACTCGACTAGTGCAAGTTGTAGTGGTTTCCTCCTTCTCCGTTTTGTCAATAGATGGCGTGATGTACTTGTCAAAGATGTCCGGTTGTGGAGTTTCAAAATTCATGACTCTATGACGATTTTTGTTGATGAAGATTTTTTTCCCAAACAGAAAGGTCTATGGCGTGATTAACATATTTTATTAGAGATGTATCCAAGTTGATGTCATGTCTAGTATTCAAAAAATGAAAAGCCACTGCTGATATTTCTGTTTCACCATTTTTAATGTTTCTTAGATGTTCTTTAGTTCAGATGTTAATATTTATTTTTGTTTTTCCTATATAAATTTTAGGGGAAGTTTCACATTTGATCTCATAGATTCCTGGTTTTTTTTTTGGTAGTGATTGAATTTTTGGGAGGGCCTTTTAACAAATTTCTTATATTAAACCTATTTTGAGGTACAAGAGTTATGTTGTGTTTTGAGAAGATTTATTTGGAATTTTTTATAGGCTGATGGGTGGAAGGTGAATTTTTTAAAAATGTTCTTCTCTTTTTCTCCTGTAGGTTCTAGGGTGGTGGTTTCTTTTATTTTCTTAGCTTTGTTGAGTCTGTTAACTGTTTTGTCTACTAAATTTGGGTTGAAACCGTTGGATATAGCTACTTTTTTATGTGTAGGTATTCTTCTTGATAATCTTCTCTGTTTAGTGGAAAGTTGATCATCCGAAAGATTAAACTGTTGAAAATAGCATGTTGGTGTTGTTTTGGGTTGAAAATGTTGTTCTTGATGTAATTATCTGTGTGTATCGGTTTCCTGTAAATACCAAGGGTGAGTTTGTTGTTCATTTTTTTGATCTTGATGTCCAAAAAGGGGAGCACACCATCCTCTTCTGTTTCCAATGTAAATTTTTATAGCTACTAACTACTTCTAGCCTATATAATTGACCTCTCCCTTTATATAAAAGATATTGCATGTTAGTGTCCAGATGACTACAACAAATTTATGTGAGTGTATAGTTAAATTTAATTATGTTTTAAACTGTATGTCATGATGGTATAAAGCAAACAAATTATCTGTGAATCTAGACAAAACAAGAGTTGTTAAATTTAGAACTTGTTACACATCACACTCTCAACTAGAAATTGGAATTAGCCATATGTTATTAAAAGAAATTGACAGTGTCACATTTCTGGGTCTTCAAGTTGACGAATGTTTAGACTGGAAAGTTTACACAAGGTACATCTTAGCTAAACTCAACTCTGTGTGTTAGGCTACCGGAGTGCTGGTTTGATACACTTAAATCGGTGTGTTATGTATACTTTAACTCTATCACGGAATTCGTAATATTATTTTGGGGCAGCTCCATAAAAGGTAAAAAAAAAATTTCTTATGCAACAGAAGATTAGACAAATCATTAATAATACTCACATCAGATGTTCCTACAAACATCCTTTCAGACTAATGAAGATATTAAATCTTCCTTGCGTGTATATAGTCTCGAACCTAAATTTCTTTATGCGCAATCAGGTCTCATTTATAACAAATAATTAATAGAACAAACTCTAGGCAAAAGTATAATATTCATTATCTCAGTGCTAAACATTCTTGCTTCCAGAAATAAGTGTATTATAAAATCATCAAAATATTTGACGTTCTTCTTAATGATCTTAAATAAAAATTAATCATTACGGCGCTTATAAAAATGCTGCTATGCTCATAATCATCTTTCTCTGTACAAGATTATCTGAATAACAAAGTATCCTGATAATGTTTACGTAGCTCTGTAAAATAAATCTGACTGTTCTAATGACAAATCATTGTCAATAAATACTTGATGTGTATCCAAAAGCTAGTTTAATATATATACATTTAAAAATGGTTATAAATTGCATTGAGACATATTGGCAAAAGCAAAGGACAGTTGACTAAAAAGTTATTTTGTATCATATATTATCCATGGCTTTTTTGGATTTCTTTTCATATTGCGTGTAAATAAAGCAATTCTCAGTGTCTTATGCTACGTTTTCAGGTTTATTAATTTGACACGGCTGATCACCTACGAGGCCTTGATTAATAATGCTCGCTGTGAAAGCTTAAAGTCTTACATTTTACAATTTTTATTTATTTCTCTAACCATTTAACACCTGAAATTAAATGTATTTAGAATTTCTAATAACCTGGTTATTAAAATTCAATTCACCAAAGCCATAAATAATTTTGAATGAAATATCTAAAATAACATCTTCAGGGTTGAGGAATTGATGTGACAATGGTACGTTAATTCACAGACATAAAGATATTTAACAGAGCAAAGGTTCATTTAGTGCTATTCATGCTCGCTAGGAGATACAATCGCTCACCGACTGTGTATTGCTGACAATAGATGGCTCTACATGCAATATATGATACAGTGGAAAAGGATTGGGGTTTGTAGTAAGTTTTGTGGCATATTGTAACTGTGCTGTTGAAGTAGAGTTTAGACATGACTTTGTATTGAAACAGTAAAGATAAAAAGTTGCTATAATGTATATTATTCTAAAACTGGACGTGCAAATATTTGCTTTTGAGAATGGAAGCCTGCTAAAGTGAATATAATATTTGTGCTTCTGCCAAATTTATTATATATTTTTATTCTACTTATTCATGGTTTCATGGAACTTACAAGTGCGAAATTACATTCAAAAGGTTTGAAATGGCTTGTTTCAAATGTGACAGTTACCATAGTATTTTAACCCATTGAGAGATTTGTGGGAACACTCCATGCATATTCCCAAAACGCTTGTCAGTTAACATACAAGTAGTTTGAGATTATGCAGGAATTTGATTAACCCTTTGTTGTTTTACTTATTCTATGTTTATTCGTTTTGCGTGTTCAACTTTTTAAAGTCGCTCCTATTGTCAGTGGAAATAGTGGGAAATCATTTTAGAGCCAGTCGCTATGTGATTACTTTCACATTGCATTTCCTTCGGTTGGTCAGGACATAAAAAAACTGCTTATATGGAAAAACAATAAACAGGAAATATCTGGGAAATGGTTAACTCATCAAATTGTTTGATATAAGTTTGGTCGCTTAACGAGTTCTATATATATTTAAGAATTTGCCTACCTCTTACAGTTTACCAATCATGCAAACATTATTCTGAGTCAAAAAGACTTCAGAGGCTTTTTACACGAAATTCAAGATATATAATATATTTTAAGAGGAAAATATTTAACTTATGGTACTTTATTTCAAGATCGTTTGTGCATAACAAAGGTGAGACGTTTCAACCTACTTTCATCTGAAACAGAAAAGGATCCTTATAGAAAAAGATTTATGAACAACGATCTTGTTGCTTATCTAGCAAACTTGGCACCAAGACGTTTAATACAATAAACCTTCAAGAAAGTACCATATAAATAATAATAATTTTAATCTTCAGAATATCTTATATGCTTAATATGTTTCCTTAAAATATATAAATATGTATTACTTGGGAATTGTTCCTTGTAAGTTCTGGAAACTGTCACGTAAGTAGAAGACAAAGTAAATTTAAGAAAGACTAGATCGCGTTAAAACACTAAAGGTAGCTTATCTGAGTGAGGAATTAATATATTGGTTTACATTCAAATTCTTGGTGTCAGTACCATATAAATGGTAATGAATTGCCTTCAACCGCAAAATTGAAGTCCAGCTTTTACTGTCAATAAACGTTTTGAGATAAAGTACGAGACGTCTCTTTGTTCAGAGTATATAAAAAGCAAAGTGTGTTAACATCAAAATTGATACTTAAATACCACAACATGAGACTAGCAAAAGGTAAAGGATAGGCAATACCTTACTACTCAGAATATGAAATTCTCTTTAAAGCAAACAAACTGTGACAGCTACAGTTTTATGTGTAGTGATAGCTTTCTAAGAAATTCGCTATTATTGGTTTGAAGTCTTAAATGCTTATATTTTCACAAATGGCACGTGTTGAAACACGTCATCTCTACCGGTAAATCACGTGCTATCGTGTCATGTGCTTGAGAGCAAAGGAACCTTCTGAAACAGTTGCGAAAATATAAATTTGACAATTCTCTTCCTACATATAAAGATATATCATAATGTTAAACGTCCGCCTCGGTAGCGTGGATGGTAGCATGTCTGCCTCACGTTCAAGAAGTCTCGAGTTCGAGTCTCGGTCAGGGTGAGTTACCTGGATAAGGATTTTCCGGGGTATTCCTGTAAGAAGAATGTCGGGTAACTTTAAGCTCTGTGGACCCTGGACTCATTTGAGCATCATTTCAACCATTCTCACACATTTCATTCATCGTAAGATATGACTTAACGGTTGAGGACGTAAATTAAAAAAAAAATCATGTTAAACAACGAACTAATTTTTACCGCACAACAGTCTATACTACAATAGCAGTCAATAATGATGACGATGATGATGATGATGATGATATATAAGGGCGCTCAACTACGGCGGTCATCAGTGCCCTTTAAAAAACTAGTCATGGCAAAAGCCAGATATAAAACTTTCTAAAAACTATACATGTGTAACAAAACCTATTAAAAATACACGTACATAAAAACATCAAGCAAAGCCTACTAAAAATTTCGTTCACTCAATCCTAAACTCTAAACTAGACAAGAATCCAAAAACCTTCTCCACGGGTCTCCACGCACGGCCTACACGTGGGTGGGCCTGTTGACCGTCTCCCTCAACCACGAATAGGAGCCCACACGAGGGAGACTGTTGGCTCGGGACCCCGGGTGCGCCTAACCCGTACCTACCGTAGTAGGCCCGTGGGGGGAAGCAGTCAATGAGAGGTGATAAGGTCACGTGACAGTGAACTTATACGGGGCAAGCTTATGTGAAACAAGGATTAAACCGCCAAACACTTTTAAATTTGTCGCGAGGCATAGTTTGGCTGCTACCGCGAGAGAGGTAGAACCGGAGTGAAAGAGACAGACAGCGTCCAAACCACGCCGGCGGACTGGCCAGCGCGTGTGCGCAGCGCTAACACTTGCCGGGAGAGAGAGCAACAGAGGGTGAAAGAGACTGTTCCATGGTGTTCTTGGTACATCAGGAATGATCGTGCTAGTTCGGTAACTTTCGAGAAACGATAGTTCGGTTTTAAAAGCGTCACACCTAATCGGACAGCTCAGTCGTGGAGTGACAGCTGCCAGTCAGTGAATGGGGTTAGTTGCTATCCAGTTGTCTATGGACTTGTGAATTGACTATGTGGACGTGTGGCAGACGGCCTTGAAGAGTGCGTTCCTGTGTGTGACGGCATTCTGCTGATATCGGAGTTGTGCAAGTGTCTTTCTACAGAAATAAAGAGAATTTTGAATTTCTGCAAACTAAACTTTTAATTTTAAAAACCCAGAAAGTCACAATATTGATTTGGGGATCAAGATGTCAAGAAAACCCCTATTACCGTAAATATTAACGCAATTTTTATTTTCTAAAAATGGCCCATGATTTTGTTTAAATTGCCAAATGTTTAAGATATTTTAAGTGCAAGGGACCACTCTTAGAGTTGTTGATTTGCAAGTTAATGTACCATTGTTCATGGAAGAGCATTCTTCTTCAAAAGAATTATAAAGTTACCCCGAACTGCATGAAGCTAGTTCAAATATATTCTAAAGTACAACCAAAAGACGTGAGCCTCGAATATTATAATTAGTTTTGTTGCTTCATTAGTAAATACCAGATTTTCTAGAGTTATTATCAAGCGCGATAGTGGTATCGAATGTGTCCCGCATTTGGGTGGTCGGAGTTTGTGACCATAGATTTTCCGGGTTACTAAGTGATAGTTAGCAAAGGATATTTATCAAACATCATCCATTTCATTCTCTAAATCCAAATATTTCCAGGTATCGAAGTCACCGCTGCAGTCACAGTACCAGTCTAGCTTTTATTTGACTTTCCTCATTTGAGTTTCGCTAAATATCTGTGCTTAAGATACAAGGGAGCTCAAACAATATATTTCCAGAGCATAATCAATAATACATTTTGGATAGAATGCAATTCCTCCTCTACCTACTATATACGTGGTACACAAACTATTTTAACACTAAGAAAAGCACGGGGAACTAAACCTACACAAACCTGCATTTGTAATGTCCCGCGTTTTACCTGAGTAGATGCGACAACAGTGACACACAGTGGAAGTCTCACGAAACAGCAAGGATCTGCATGATGATACAGATGCCGCGCAAGTAGAAATTGCAAAAGCAATTTCAAAGACAACTCTTCCCGCCCCAAAACATTCCAGCACGTAACATTTTCCAGATGGCGTTCCGCGCCGCATCTGAATAAAGCAAAAATAAGACTTTTGCAGAGGTTACTAGAGTAAACCAAACAAAATCTTTTGTACATATAACTGTAATTGTGTAATGCTCTAAGTAATATGCCCTAAAATATTTTATAGACAGATAACTATATTAATTAGCTGTCCAGAGATGGCAGCATAAGAGAGTAAACTAAGTCAAATTTTTAAATCCTCAGTTTATTGTATTCAGAAAGCAATTAAAATTACAACATTAAAAACCTACTTCACAGTAATAATACTGATAAGATAAAACCAGAGGAAAAGTCAGGCATTTGCAAGATTAAGTGTAAAGACTGTGAAATAATTTACATAGGGAGAACAAAAAGAAACATAGGCACTAGAAAGAAAGAACAATTCAGGCACTTAAGATACAAAAATATTGATAAGTCCGCAATAATAGCTCATTTCTGGTTTGAAAATCATGAAATTGAAGATAGCACAGAATTAGTAAAATAAATACAAAAACATAGTGAACTCGTCATATGGGAGAGAATATACATAGAAAAGCATAAAAACCAACTAATGAACTTTGAAATCCCGCCAGAAGAGAATCCCACATTTAAGTTCATCACTAAATCAACAGATGGCAGCAGCAACTACAGAATTACCCACACCCACCACACCACTGCATCAAGCTTTAGTCGCATAAGAGCAGAAGATGCAAACGATGATTTGCGAAACATGTCCTCAAAATAGGTACGAAAGTGAAGCAGATGTGTAATAAATAAAACTCCTCTAAAAATTAATAATTATTTCGCTTCACTGTGGTGTTCCAGTACAGTTAAATCTCGACAAATGATTGTGTTAATCAATTGTTCAACATACAGTATTATGTACAGGCACAATTTGCCACAAAATTGATAAATTTCTAGAATTCCTATTTTTGCTATAACTTAGATTGGTTGGTAAATAATCTCAAATTGTGTAACAGGCTACCAGTCCTATGCGTTGTATTGTAATTTGACCTAGTCCTAGGAAATACGCAATAACAAGTTAAAATTCAAGTAATCCAGATATTGTGACGATAATGTTCATACAGAATATAAGATTACACTAGCAGTTGTTTATATAACACTGTTATACATTGGTTTAGAAAATATAGATATGAGGTCACAACTTACTACGTTCAACCATAAACATCTGGCATAGAGGGTTCAAAAATTTTGAAAATGATCTTCATTATTTTATTCCCATGGTTTTGAATAAATGTTCTTTGTCTTTAGTACTTGAGTGATATAATTTTTGCAAGATTTAGTTTTTATTAATTGTTGTAGTTATTTTCTTCACGTTAAAATTTTGCTGATAGGTGTATACTTACTGATTTTGTTAGAATACGTTTATATTTAAGGATAATTTAGAACCTGTTATACATCACACTCTAAACTAGAATTTGGAGTGGCCATATATCATTATTGTTGCTGATCACCCACGAAGCTTTGATTAGTAATGCTCGCTGTGAAAGCTTCAAGTCTTACATTTTACAATTATTAATTAGTTCTCAAACAATTTAGCACTTGAAATTAAATGTCTTAAGAATTTCTAATAACATGGTTATTAAAATTACTATCAAAGTTCAGTGCACTAAAGCCGTGAATAATTTTTAATAAAATATCTAAAATAACATTTTTTCGGGGTTGAGTAATTAGTGTGTGCAAGATACATTAATTCGCAGACATAAGAATATATATTAGAGCAAACTTTGATTTAGTTGTATTCCTGATCGCTAGGAGGTACAATTGCTCACCGGCTGTGTGTTGCTGGCAATAGATGGCTCTACATGCAATATATGTTACAGTGGTAGAAGATTGTAGTTTGTAGTAAGTTTTGTGACATAGTGTAACTGTGCTGTTGAAGTACAGTTTAGACTTGAGTTTTTATTTAACTCGAAAAAATAAAAAGTTGCAATAATGTACGTTTACATAATACTGGAAGTGCAAATATTTGTTTTTGAGAATAGAAGCCTGCTAAATTGAATACATATTTGTGCTTCTCACAAATTTGTTTTATATTCTTATTCTACTTCTGATACAATGATAATTGTTTTGGAACTTACAACCACTCAAAATGATCAAAATGGTTTGAAATCGTTTCTTTCTAATGTCACATTTGGCATAGGATGTCACGTAGGCTTAAGAAATTAAACAGATCATTTTAAAGCTTAGTAGTTTAGTGAGACCTATATATACTTTTAAGTGTTACATTTATTTCACAGTGTGAGAGTACGCCAGAGTTTTTACTTCTGTGACGTTAGAACTGAAATTAAAATGTAATGATATTTGAAAGTCGGGAATTAATATATTCCAAGGAGATGAACGTATAAAAATGCTAACTTATTCAGAATTATTGCAGTAGATAACCAGCAGCATGAGAAGGTTCTGGAAAGTAAATGAACGTCTGTTGTCAGAAAGCAGATCTTTGCATTGTGAGAAAGTCTTTTCTACATCCGCTGATATAATTGGAGCATACTTGAACTACGCTAAATCACTGACAGTCAGATGTTCATTGTAGAAAGTAGGAAACGTTTAACTTGATAAACGTAAGACAATCCTTTGTGTCAAAGCTTTTATCAATAACACTTTCCAGTTCCAACTTTTCTCCCTACACTTCTCAAGTCAGATATGACTAGAGTTAGAAAGCTTTCGGGAGTTCACCTTTCTCCTGTACACGTGTGATTTCTTGTAGTAAGTATCAGTTTCACTACTTGTAAACTGTACTTTATCCACATCAAGCCCAGTAGCATCGTCAGTATTCCATGTTTTAACACGTGTAAAACATCACAATAGTTTATCTTGGTGACATATCGGGTAATAAGTGGCAATCATGGACATGCGGAACAGTTTACGAGAGGTAGCCTTGACAGAAATTTCACACAAGGCAGTCCACTTCAGGAAATGTGCTCTAACTTCCCCTGCCACCCTATGAGTAGCTGCTTTCACATTGTTTGTAGCTGCATCAGTCGCAAAAAGTAAGGCGATATCATTTCTGGTTGCCTCAGAACATAAAAAACATCCATGCTCAAGTAGTCTTCAAATTGTAGAATAGTCATAGGTCCCAATGCCTCACTTGTACACTTCTCCTGGTATGTGGGTCTCCATTGTACATCAATATATGTAGTGAGGTATTTATAACTTTGTTTTGTACTCAGGTTTTGGGGTACCGTCACATGGTTGCTCTCAAATGAAACACAGAGATTATAGCAATTATTATCAATGATTTGACTGTCCATAAATTTTTGTATTTACAGTTTTATCCTGAGTTTTGCACTTTCAGTCGCTAACATAAATGTATTTACTTTTTTCGATTTCAACCATGTTTCTATTATTGTTATTTTCCTAGATTTAGGATCTGTTATGATGTGATGACTTGGATATTTTGACCAGTATAAAAGGTAAATATGCTATTGAGAAAAGTTTAAGTATTTGAAAATGTTTAATAAAATCAAAATGTCTAGATATCTGTGTTCCTTCAACACGATTATACATCAGTTATACAGGCAGCATTTAAATTACATATTTGCTTCTTCTCTATCTACTAAGTTAGCATATTTACATGCTGAACATGGATTTGCACTAGCATTTGTTTATATGACACTATATACATATATATATATAGATTTATGAAGTATAGAAATGACATGACCAACACTAATGACAATTGAAAGATACAACATTTAATCAACCTCATTTTAACGTCAGGGATGTCGTGTTTTCAAATTTTGAATGGCATTTCTATTTTTTGTCCCAAAGTTTTCAAATAACCTGTTAGGCCTCAATTTCTGACTGACATAATTTGTCTACGAATACTTCATTTTACTTTATTGTTCACGTTTCTTATAAAACGTAGTACAAATTACAGATAATCTACCACTGTATTACGTACTACGGGTAGAGCCACCTGTAGACGTCAGTAGCAATCGAGTAGATTACACCACCTAGAGTGCAAGCAATACAATTAAAAGAAGGTTTTTTTATGTCTATGGTGGTAAATTAATATATTATATACACATTACCTTCTCAACCCATTGTACTATATGACGTTATTCTTTTAAAATAAGACCTGAAACTTTCCTGGCGACGAATATCTTCAAGTTCTTGTTCTCCTCCAGTTACTGGGAGCGGAGAGTTAAGGTGGCTTTGGCCGTTTCCTCCGAGAGAAGTACGCTTAATCGTGATGCTGTATTTCAGTTCAGCTCCTCTTGGAAACCGACCTTAAAATGGAAATACGTCGACTTAAGGAGTACACATTCTATACAGATTGATAATAAAGTTAAGTAGTTAGGTTTCTTTGTCCTAATTTAATTTCTATACTCACGCCATCTCTTGACCTGGCATTTAATTTACTGAAAATAGTGTTTTGTTCAGTAATGATAATATTGATAGTCTTTGTTTATATTTGTGTTATATCCAGTCATATATTTGTGGTTATAACGTTTTATAAATATCCTGATGATTGGAGAGATGTACACTCCCGAAACGTCAATTTGTAATCGCCTTTTCACCTGACTTGTACATTATTCTTCTGTCTACCCCAAAGTCCTCTTTGGCTTAATTTCTTACTTATATAATCTGTGAGCAAATAGTTTATTTTATTTCACTTTATTTATTTTTGTTTTTACTATGGAGCTTAAGCCTATAGGTTTACACTTACAAGAGGATAGCAACTTGCTTATTTAACAGAAAACTCCCAGACAGACTGACATTTGTCCCCATCAGCTAATTCTCAAACTTATCTTCGGATATTGAGTTACAAGTTACTGAGTTACAAGATATTGAGTTACAGTGGCAAGTTACAATTTTCTGGGCTTCACAGTTAAGCACAATTAGATAAATCAAATTTAATTTTTCATCACATAAATGACGTACAAACTAAATTTGCCACAAGAGTGATTAAGTTGTAAACTTGCTATTTTTGGTATAAACTTGATTGTTTGATAACCTGAAAGTGTGTGACACGGTTGTACTCTATTTGTATTTAATTCCAGGAAATACACAGTGGCAAGTTGTAGTTCAATTATTCCAGTTATATAGAGGATAATATTCATACAGAACGATTGTTTACAGCGGCATTTGTTTATATAACTCGGTTTTATATTGATTTAGAAAATATAGATATGAGATGTCCAATTACTACACAGAAGTTTCAAGCCTAACGAGATGGCAATAATTTACCAAAACACCTACATAAAGAATCATTGATACAATTTGGGAATGACATCTCCACCTATTTTGTCTCATACTTTTGAAGTACGCTTCGTTGGTTTGATACCTGAGTGATACAATTCGTGCGAGAATCGCTCCGTTTTATTTTTCTTTACTATTCATTTTTGTTTTAACATGAAACTTACGCCCCTAAGTTTATATTTGTCTTGGTCATCTTAGAATACGTTTATGTTTAAAGATACTGTATGGAAAATGAACTACTTTAATATTTCTAGCAACACAGTGAAAAGTGAAGGAGTACCAAATGTGGAATACAAACAAACAGATGAACAAGTACCATCTGTCACTGATGTTTCTGTCCTACTTTGATTGTCATATAAACAATGTTAGAAGCAAGGTGATGATGAGTAGTTCCTTCTGTATCTAACGACTAAGGGTCAGCTTACACTTCTGGAGTACAGGAGTCCAGTGAAGTGAACACTGGAGAAGTATCTGGACATAAAGTATCACGTGTATGTCTGAGATCGACCTAGGCCGAGAACAACAGCTGCTACGCTGTAGCTTACTGCACCACTACAGTGACTAACATATACTACACAAATAATGGAGATGGGCTTAAAATAAATAATTTATGTTAGCTTAGTTTATTAAGAAATTGACGGTTTACGAGATATTCGTAGTTTTCTTTTATAATTTTAGTGTTTTTATATCTTGATATGATAGATAATCTCCATTTTTGTGTTTCTTGTGATCTCATTTTAATTTTGAACTCCAAACACAAATTTCTAGATTTTAAACATTACTTCAGAAATACTCAAGTATATACAAAAATTGTTTAATGAAACTACATTTGTAAATATTTATCTCGAACTTGTGGTACACATAATAGTCCTATGTAGTAGAGTGGATTGAAGTAGTAGTTTGCTGTGAGGCTTGCAGGTGCTGCCAAGTGAGATAGAATCTTTTGATACCGCATCAAGGTTGCCGAAAGCTGCATTTGGAGTGCTGCATGTACTCTAACAACCGGATGCGAATAATATTTAATATCGCCAACACAATTATTCTGAATTCTGTGTTGCATACTGATATAAAACATAAGATTTGTTTAGTTCAAAATTCATATTTATTGTATTGTCTTACTGCATATGAAGTCATTTCCGTAATATTGCTGGCCTATTTTATGACTTATTTGAGCTCAATGTACGATGTGAATATGTCACTACTACGTTGGCTAAGCTACAAATTTCAATTGATGTTTTAATACTATCGAAGTCAAGCGAAATTAAGTCTGAGTAAAATGTTCATCGATTTGTGAAATAGTAAAGATTTAAATGGCCTGCAAGGACGTATGAGCAGCAAGAAGGAAGGGAAGGGATTTTCATAAAGACCTAGTGCTAAGTAAGATTTAACATGTAGCTAAATTTCCAAAATTTATATCATGACATAACCTGAGTTGTGCCTTGATACATATTCATGTATAGTTAAATTCTTTAGATTAATGTAGCACTTTATAATACATATATATGAAGGTTGTTGCAGATACAAAAGTATTGGTTTCATTAATCTTGTTACTTTATTATTGCAGTAACAATGTTATTTCTTTCACTTCAGCGGTCAAGACCTCAAGCTCCCAGGAATAGGATGGCAGAAATCGAAAGAGCAGAATTGCTGATAATTGTGTATGTTTCTTGTTTTGGTGATGTGCAGTGATCTCCAGGAATCTTATTAACAAATCACAAAGCTTTCTTTTTGATGTATATAGCAATTTAATGTGGCATATCAAATATTTCTTAAGGTTTCAATTTTATTTCGTATCAGTGGAAAATTTATCCAAAACTTTGATGACTATTGTGACCAACATGTTCTAAATTTTTTGAAAAGGTGAAGTTATTTGATGCAGTTGATTGGGTATATTAGTTTGTTTTGTGATAGTCGTTTTAAGTTTAAAATATTTGATTCATATATAAGTCCACATAAGTTAAGTATTATAGAGTTCAAATTACTACAAACTGAGCTTTCCTAAATTATATACATTTTGTAATTGTCATTTGATTTCCATGTGTTTATATAAAATAACTCCAAGCCAAAATGAAACACTATGGATATCATTATGTGATTTCTTCAGTATTTAAGCTTTGTACATTTATGGTGTAGTTATCCTCCCCTGAACAAGATTTAGACATTGTATTTGTTTTGTTTAGGGGGTGGTTAATTTAGTCCATATAATTAGCTCTCATCAAAAACAGAAGTACTTAAACAGTTGCTTATTAACTTCGTAGATATATCTCTTTGCTATTTGTCACAAATCTTTAACTCTCATACTTTTTGTATTAACTGGTATGCAACAAACTTACAAATGTGCATTTTAGTACATTGAACTTTTCCTGGTTAAGTAATCTAAAATAGTGAATTGTGTATTTGCAACGTTTTGTGGCAACATCTGTTTTTGTGTGTGGTGGCCTTTAATTAAAATCTTTGGGCGATATGAATACCTTTTGATATGAATTTTATAATTTTTTCTTAGTTACAATGATCAGTATTTCCAAGAATTAGCTTTTCTTAACCTTATTCATTAGTGAAACTACCTCATTGATAAAGAATGTCACAACTTTTAACAGCAATTAAAAATATGATCTGCGATTCCATAAAACCAATTTGTTCTATCTTGTTTAATGCAGTAATCACTATGTAATGTTATTCTACACTCTACAACAAATGATGTACCTGAGTAACCATCATAGAAGAGATCTGGTGAGATTAGAATTGACTTGAGAATGCTTTACAAGGTTTTAGGTATAATTGTGCAATATAAGAAATGATTAAAGTGTCATTATGTCCTCATCATCTTTATATGCCACTTTTACTTTTATTTTAATATTCCACTTATTCTTAAAACACGTACAATATAAGCTGCAGCTAGGGCCTAAAAGTATAGCGTGGCTACGTGTCAAATTTGTAAAGCATTATAATGAATAATAGGTCATTAATCATCTTCCTTGTTAACATATGAGGACTAACACTTAGGTCTTCTGCAATATAGGGTTACCATGTTTTATGAATGATCTTGAGTACACTTGACATTAAAGGCACATAGTGTTGAGCACCTCATGTATTCCAACACAATTTGTGCAAATGGATTTAGAAAAATGACAAGTGAAAGTGACATTTGCATAGCATTGATGTGTTATTCTTTGGTACATCTGTTCTCAACATTTACTTGCCACCGTTTATGAGTAATATTAGTACACAATTTGTGTTATGTTAGCAATTTTAGGAGCGATATAACTTTACATGTGACATGAAATTCACACTGTTAAACATCCTCTCATTGTTCTAAGTTGGAATGAGAACCTCAGACATTGTCACGGAAAAAATATGCATAACCTAATATATGAGCCATCCGTTACATGCAGTGATGCTAAGCCACATAAGAATTTTGAAAAGTAGATAAAACTGCACATTATTTTGCTATATAATGCACTTCTTGTTTCTTTTTACTGAACACATAAGGGAATTATGCACTGTCAAAAGAAATAAAGGTTAGATGTGTGAGCAATTAAATTACACTACTAAATTATTTTCTGTTAACTACTCAAACACACAGTTCCATCACTTTCACTGCAAAACTAAAACTACAAACAGCATTAATAATTCAAAGTATAATATTTCATTGAGCTACTTATGTGACACACATTCAGTTGTATGTCATGGCCTGAGAGGTTTACACTATGCAGAGTGCTCCATTTGCCATCTCAGTCAGAAAGTACATTGCTTAAAGTCTTACCAAGTTAAAGGAAGCCATTTACCTAAACAATTGCTGTGCACATTAAGCAAGTTATACTTCACAGTCAGATGACTACATCAAATGTTCTCTTATTGGAAGATACACGATACATTAAGTTTATTTTTGAAACTGCACATTTTCGTGTTCTTCAGCATTCATTACTGCACTTATGCATGCCATTGAGGCATTTAAAAATACAACACTGTAATATTCTTGCGTTGCAGAGACAAAGTTAAGCTTAGGACAATTTTAAATGAATGATTCAACTGTAATGTGATTATTAATTTTCATAATAATTTATTCTGCTATTTTGAATGGTAATTCAACCAAATTGCTCAGAGGTAACCAATCATAGTGCTATTTATGAATTGTATGTCTTCAGTTGCTGACACTGACTCATGTACTAATTTGAGATAATTAATGACATATGAATAAATCACAAATTTCAGCTTTTTCTCTGAATATACTTTTGTATACTTGTGCTGAAAATAATGTATGTACTATGGAGCTTTTCAAATTATTATTAAATGAGCTGCTTTGCTCGCATTTTAAAGATATAGTGATATTTTTGTACATACTCTTCTCAGGTCGAATGCTGGGTAGGTAGTTACACATCCCGAATTTCTTGTCCCTACATTTCATCTCCATTATCATTTCATATCATCTGTCCTCTGTGATGATGTAGGTTTTTGAAAGCAATCGCGACACTTTGATAGGAAGCACCGACAGACTTTGTCACGTGAAGTCTGTGCGGACTGTAGGTTCATCGTTTTGTTCTATGAGGCGCTTTTAAATACAACTCTAAGTATATTTCAATAGCATTAGAAATATTATTTTACGTAGATTGGTATTTAGTGATGACTAATAGGAAGTTCTTGAGATGTTTCAAGTTATTATCAATAATGTGTGGACTGAATACTTTCTCTACTTAAGCTAACAGTTCACGCGGTGTAGGCCAGGGTACGTCTGAGTGGAGGGGGGAAGTAGGGCCTACGTGTGACTGTACTGATCTTAGTTCTTTGATTCGCTATTCTCTCTTATTGTAATGAAAATTATTACTTGGAGCTTTCCCCGCTTTGTATGTCACGCCTCACCATTGGTTTTGAGGGTCACCAAACAGAAATGAAGAGACACGTGCGTATTTGTATGAGCGAGCACAACATAACTAAACCTCAATACACTGTTAAACATTGAGCTGGGTATCAAAATGACAAGGCAATCTCTATAAACGTAAATATTTACGTAATTTTTATTTACTAAAATGGCCAATGATTTTGTTTAAATTGCCAATTGTTTAAGATCTTTTAAGTGCAAGGACCACTCACATAATTGTTGTTTTGCGAGTTAATGTAGCAGTGTTCACGGAAAAGAAATCTTCTTTGGAAGAAATATCAAGTTACTCAGAACTGCATGTACCTACCTCAGATATATTCTAAACTGCAACCAAAAGACGTGAACCTCGTGTATTATAATTAGTTTTGTTGCTTCATTCTAAATACCAGATTTTCTAGAGTTATTACCGAGCGCGATAGTGGTATCGTATGTGTCCCGCATTTGGATGGTCGGAGTTTGTGACCATAGATTTTCCGGGCTACCAAGTGAGTGTTAGCAAGAATATTTATCTAACATCATTCGTTTCATTCTCTAAATGCAATCTTTCCAGGTATCGAAGCCGCCACTACAGTCACAGAACAAGTCTAGTTTTTATTTAAATTTCCTCATTTGAGTTTTGCTGAATTTCTGTGCTTTAGATACAAGGGATCTCAAAAATATATATTTCCATAACATAATTAATAATAAATTTGCGATAGAATGCAATTCCCCCTCAACATACTATATACGTGGTACACAAACTATTTTAACACTAAGAAAAGCACGAGGAAATATACCTACACAAACCTGCATTTGTAATGTCCCGCGCGTTACCTGAGTAGATGCCACAACAGTGACACACAGTGGCTGTCTCACGAAACACGAAGTACGTGTATTACGCTTCAGATGACGCGCAAGTAGAAATTGCTAAAGCAGTTTTAAAGATAACCCCTCCCATCCCAAAATACTCCTGCACGGAACATTTTCCAGATGGCGCTCTGTGCAACATTTGAATAAAGCGAAAATAAGACTGTCGCAGAGGTTACTAGAGTAAACCAAACAAAACTTTTTGTATATGTAAATGTAATTGTGTTATACTGTATGCAATATGTCCTAAAAATATTTCATAAAGAGATAACTATATTAATTAGCTGTCCAGAGATGGCAGCACAAGTAAGTAAACTAAGTCAATTTTTTAAACTTTTAGTTTATTGTTTTAAGAAAGCAATGGCTTTAAATTTACTGTTGATTAGGAGCAAAAGTGTTTGATATTGTATACCTTGGAACTGGACGCTGAAATAATAAGTTTTAATTGAGCAATTAAGAGAACGCTTAAGCACTGTCATTCACAATGGAGTGATATCTGCTACTAATATCGCGTCGTGTTTCAAACGTCTATCTGCGTGTATCGCTGCAATGCTTTTATTTTACTTGGAATTTTTGTAAAGGGCTTGCAACTAGCAGAGTCCCTTGTTTATGTAAGTTCAGCTCAGGGCCAGATAACTCAAATAGGAAACCATGAGACATATTAAGGTTCGCAAAGCACCCGGGGTCTAAAGATACAGTTTTGAGCGCTGCACGTCAATTTTAAATGTTGTGGCTGCGAAGAGATGTCTCTGTTTACCGGCTGTTTCACGGCTCAGTGTCATAAACTGTCACTTATTACAGGAGCGTGCCAATATAATAAAATGTACTAAAATACCCAATGAATACATAAAAAGAGTGACTGAAGTATTCTAAAATCCCTAAAATTCAACCAATACAGATTGAAATTCCGAAATTATGTGTTTTATTAGCAGTCTGTTCTGTGTATATGTTGGTTACCCTGATGGGATTGTATTTTAGTCACGTGAGGTTTTCGTGGAATTAGAGAATTTGCATGGTGAAATAATATGGCGACTATATCGGAAACGTAAGCAGGATGTACAAGTATCTTGTGAAAAAAAAAAAAGTGTGCTGTGTTTGGCTGCCCAGTTACAGGTAGAAATAAGGAAACTAAACTTTTTCTTTTCCCAATAAATCCGGAAAAGTAAGATACGTTTCAGAACAGGAATAAATAAGCATTAATTTAGAATAATGCTGTACAGTTATTTTGCCACGTGAATTGTAAACTGTATTCTAAATAAATTTCAGCGCTGGTTACTGATTTAATAATGCAGATAAAGTAATGCCTTGCAAAAATTAGCAAATGAAACTCCTACATATAGGTTTAGATGTAAAATTTGGGTATCTGAACTATAATCATACTTTCATACTAGCTCGTGATTTTTTTAAGATTTGTTACACAACGGTTGTTTGGTTGTGTTGTAAGGGCGTGAATAAATTAAACATAATAAAATGTGGTGTAAGCCCATGTCAGTACATTGGTAATTGATTATTTTTGGTAATTAGTAATTAATGAAAATATCATCTGCATACATAACAGTTTCAGCCATGGGAACCATAGCTAATTTTTATTACACATTAGTTGCATCATTGTATTATATTTGCTGCTCTGGAAAATCACCTGCATACCTAGTATTGGGGTCGTACACCAAAAATTTTGTTGTAAAGATGTTAATTTGAGTATGCGATACGGTCAAGATGTTTTGTGTAGAATCAATTTCATCAGTTTGTGGTAAAGTGCAGTATGCATGTACATGATAAGAGATTTTGAGAACTGTTATATTGATTCACAATTATTTTATGGAGTTGTATGTATATTCTTTATCTTCAGGCAATCACACAAATAAGGGTTCATTAAATTGCCAATGACATAAATTTAAGATATGTTTGTGTTTTATTTCACCACAGATATATGTGTTACAAAGAACAGAACTAGATTGTATAGTGCAGGAATGTCTAAGATGCACTGAGAGGAGTCATGGTAAAATGTGTGTAGACCTGTGGTGTAGACCTTTTTATTTTTAAATTAGTACTGGAGTATTCATTCCAAATTGTAATATACATATATTTCAATGAAAATTATTCTGACATTTTGTTCTAAAGTGAAGCAGAAAAATAAGTTTAAGGGTTTTTTTTTTTTTTTTTTGTATGTTGGCTTTCAATGTGCCATTAGTGACTGCAAATTATTATAAAATGTATTGATATTACTTTCATTTCATTAATGCAATGTATTACAGTCTAGTAGATCCATTTCTCAGGAGATAATCCATGATTATTTTAGTGAGTGGCCTGCTTCCAATTTTCTTGGAAGTTTTTACTCCCTTAACACAAATTTAAAGCTTCCCTTTTAAATACAAAACACTTAAACTAATTATATCTCTACACATTGTACATTGATCAGATATTGCCGCTTCATATCAGAATAATTGATTTTGCTCTTATTCATATGTTTGCACTATTGGAATGTTATCTACTCTGCACTGGTGAGTGAGCGAGTGAATGAGTGTGCCCATGTGTGGTGTTAATACAAGCACAGTTGTAATTTATAAATGAAAACAAAGTGGTATGTGAAGTTGTAATCTGTCATACATTTAGAAGTACCATGCCTGAGGCGGAAAACTGAATTTAGAGCAGATAATTGATATCCTATATACAAACGTTGTATGCATTTTAAAGCTTGTGTGCATCTAATTTCAGGTATGACAAATGGGCACGTTTTTCAAGAAACCCTGACCTCCTGGCAAAGCAGCCGAAAATGGCGTTCATCTGCGGATGTCATTTTCAACCTGACCAGTTCAGAGATGAACTGCAACAACTTCTGAGGTATAGCGCTATGCCATCATTAAGACCTGGGCAAGCATCTCCAGGGCCGGTCTCAGCAACTATCCCTGACTCTGCTGAAGTAAGTAGTGCCAGTACTGATCATGTTGCTGTTTATCCATCCTGCTCAAACTCTGCTACATCCACAATAAGACCTTCCTGTGCTCTCCGTCTTTTTGAACCCCAACTGTCTTCTGAGTCTGACTCAGATGTTTTGGCTACACCTTTAGATTACTCTGTCTCTGAAGATGTTCTTTCAGGTGTATCTGCAGTTAGTACACCTCTAAGTACATCTGTGTCAAAAAGGAGGAGTACGGTTTTAGCTGAAATTAATGTATCCAGGCAGAAGGAGTTGACTCCTAGGAAAAAATCACTTTTTTGCAGATTAACTTCCCTGCGTAAGAAATACTTCAATTTGAAGAAAAGATATAATAAACAGAAATTGACTTTGAAAGAGTTCAACAATAGATTAAAAGATACAGAGTTTAGAATGGCAGATCTTCTCTCAAAGTCCATGTGTGCATCTTCTGCCCAATTTTTGACTTCTGAGGTGAGAAATGCAAAGCGTTTGCCAAAAGGTCGAAGGTGGACAGAAGAAGACAAGCTGCAAGCCCTTGTCCTTTACAAACGTTCCCCTAAGGGCTATAGTGCTCTTAGAGCACTATATCCTTTTCCTTCACAGAGTACATTGCGCTCCCTTTTATACCGCATCCCTTTCTTTCCCGGTATAAATGATCACATGTTCAGAGTTCTGCATGAGACTGCATCTCATTTCGATGAGCTGCATTGCATATGTTCCCTAATATTCAATGATATGTCCATTATGGAACATATAGACTACAACTCTAAGTCAGATAGGATCATGGGCTATGAAGACAAGCGCACTGCAGGTGCTTCCAATGCGGTGGCAAACCATGCGCTTGTATTCATGGTCCAGGGCCTGCTTAAGAAATGGATGCAGCCAGTAGCATTCTACTTCAGTAGAGGTCCTGTGAAGGCTGAAGATCTGGTGGAGATCTTAAAAGAAGTGCTTGAAGCTTGTACAAATGCTGGATTGCATGTTGTGGCCACTGTCTGTGACATGGGCACCAACAATGTAAAGACAGTAAAAGCTTTGGGCAGTTCTTTTCAGAATCCAGTCTTTTCATACAGAGGACAAGAGGTGGTGACACTATTTGATCCACCCCACCTCTTGAAATGCACTCGAAACAGACTTCTGGAGTCTGATGTGCTGCTGTATGAGGAGTTTGGAGGCAAACCTGTAGTCCCACTGATAGCATCATGGAAAGATATTCATGATGCTTTCATGGTTGTGGAGCCTAGCCCCTTTAGGCTTCTGCATGCTATCACACGACAGCATGTAGAACCTAAAGGTGCCTCAAAAATGAAGGTGAAATTGGCAGCGCAGGTCTTCAGCCATAAAATGGCAGGTGCCATTTACTCCCTTGTTGCCAAAGGTAAGCTCTAATTTTACAAATGGTTCTCCTAACTAATATTTAACAGTATAATCCAAATGCATAAAAGTATGCTAATAGTAAACCAGTGGAGATAAACGGGGGGTATTAACACATTATTTTTCTTAGGTCAAACACCAAGACCGTCTGCCGTTGGCACAGCAGCATTTTGTTCCTTTATGAACAAATTATTTGATAGCTGCAATGGGAGAGGAAAGGAGCCAGGAGGTCCAGGAAATCTAAGATGTGGTGTTGATGTCAGCCAAGAAAACTTGCACCTCCAGTTTTGGGAGGAGGCTGTTGCCAAAGTTGATAGTTTACAGTTTCTGAAAAGGTCTGCTAACAGTGGTGAACGTTCTGATTCCAGCAGCTTATGTCATAAGGTATACCGTCCACCATCTCAAGATGGCTGGATTGCCACCTTAAATGGTTTGCGGATTTTGTGGTATAAACTGAAGGAAAAGAACTTCGCCTTCCTTGAAACCAGAACCCTCAACCAGGATCCCATTGAGCACTTGTTTTTTTGCATTCGATCTTGCCGTGGATCAAATGACAACCCAACAGTGGTCCAGGTTCTTGCAGCCCTTAAGACAGCCATTGTCAACGGCATGGCTTTTAGGGATCTCAAGGGTTTAAACTGTGAATTGGAGGAAAACACTGGTGAGGTTTTAAATAATCTTCACAGCTTAGTTTTTGCCGAACCACAGTCTGTTGCAAATCAGGTTCCTAGCTCTGCTTTGCAACAGGATCCTCCAAGTCTCAGTTTAATGGCTGAGGTGGTTGAGTCCTACTCAAACGCAAAGGTTTCAGGATATATTGCCAGCAGGCTTCTTCGTCATAACCTCTGTAACAAATGTCGGATTGCACTCACAACAGTCTCGATGGAGAGTAGGCACTTGGGTATATATTTCGAAGAGTATAACGAACAAAGTCCAGTTCTAACATATCCATCTGAGGATTTATGTAGAGCTGTAACTCTTGATAGTACTCTTGTGGAAGATATGCTCAGTACCAGTAGCCACTTGCCTGGTGTGAACCACCGTGCTACAGAAGTTATGCATGGAAACATAAACTTAGACTGGATTGGGGATGTATGTGTGGATCATGCATCAGCCATGAAAGATGGCATAATCAGCATCCTTGCCCAGCTGTGTATACACTGGTGGTGCAAGAGGCAAAACAGATTATTAGGCATCAGTACCTACCGTGGAAGTACTGCACGACGTCTTAGAGTGTTTCAACATCATTGATGCATATTTAAGTTTGACTTTCATTATTATTTGTGACAGCATGTTTTGTGTGTACATTTGTGGAATATGCACTTTGAATATCATAGTAAGATTTCTTCAATATTTAAGCTTAATAAATTCATGCTGTACAGGTTTTACACATTGTAATTTCCTTTTGGTTCATTTAGTTCATATAATTAGCAGTCATCAAAAAGAGCAATACATTAACAGTTGCTTATTAGCTTTATACATATTTACTATCTCATTGCCTGTCATCAAAACACTTTAAACTTTAACTCTCAAGCATTTTGTAATTGTCATGTGTACAGCATACTTACAGAAATATTTTTCATCTCCAGCATTACTTTTTAATACTTTTCCTGGACTAAGTGATCTAAAACATATGAACTGGTAATGAATTTTTTATTTTTAAAGTAGGTATCTGCATTGTTTCCTTTTGTTTGTTTCAGGGAACAGAATCTATTTGTGATAGTGTGATACACTGTGTCTACTTTGAGTATTACTTGCTTCATCGTGTCAATCTACCCCAAGTATGTGAACTTTCAGAAACATCAAAACTGTGGCTGTGATTTGATACAACATTCAGGGACTCCTGCCTGAAAGGTATCTAAACTTGGACGGTTAGGTGCTGATTAGCCAATGTGTGTAATCCGTAAATATGAAAGACAGCTTTCTCTTTGTTTGGCATTTTTCAAATACTTGAAAAGAGAGTAATCTCTTACAACTAGTGATGTGAAGTGCTATGCTATTTCATTTCTTTTATTTGATTGACCGGTTTATCTTTTGGTAAAATAGCACTTGAAAATCCTACTACTCTAAAAGCATTGTACCTTATTGGTGCATAGATATGTTAAAAAGTGTCAGAAATGTAGACATACCTGAATTTGAGTGTTTATGTTATGATTTGTCACGTTATAACCTTTGGTTGTAAAGATTTCCTTAAATGTCAATGTGCTGTTTATATAAGTCAGAGCCATGGTATTAATGAATACCAAGATAAAGTTTTGTAGAAACAACTTCTCAAATTGGAGTTCTCAGTATTTTATGTGTTTAACATGAGGGTGGTGATGAAGAAAGACATACTGGAGTGTTAATTATGGTTTTGGTATTGGTGGTTGTAATGAGGTAATGGTGACTAACACTAATTTCGTTATTACAAATGTTTAAACCTCTAGGTTATGCCTTATGCTAATTACAATTAAGTAATGATCTGCTTTCCATTCTTTCATTAGCTTTTTAATGAATGTGGTATTTTTCTTGGTGATATTTGTAGCAAGTTTGATTAGAAATACTATCAACTACAAATATTCAGTGCAAATGATACAGTTTAATGTGTTTCTTATCTTTCATAATAATTTATTCTGCACTTGTGAATGATAATTCAACCAAAGTGATTAGAACTATATAAAAATAGTGCCTTTTATGAAATTTATGTCATCAGTTATATACCCTGACTCATGTACTAATTTGTCAGGTTTTCCTACACTATTAAATGCCATATGAATCAATCCCAAATTACAAGTTTTTCTCTAAATATTCTTTTGTATACTTGTACTGCAAATAATATATATATATATATATATATATATATATATATATATATATATATATATATATATATATATATATACTATTGAACTTTTCAAATTCTTATTAAATATGAGCTTTAACCGAGTTGCTTTGTTGTCATTTTAAACAGATACTGCTATTTTTTTGTACATAGATGTTGGTGTTCTCATTTAAAATTTATATATACATTTCTTTAGTGGATTTTTTTTACGCTTTTATTCCAGGGAATTTTCCACATTCTGTGTACAAAGAAAACAGCATTTCACATAACCTTATAGTTTCCTTTCCTGTTTTCCTGTACTTACAGTCAGTATTTTGGTGTTAAGAAGATTTGGAATGAGGCAAAGAGAATACAGATATGTTGTATAACCTCAAGATCATCTTGAGTGATCTCACTCTCTCGTTTATTAAAGTTGTAATTGTTATTAAGGATAAAAATATTATTTTTCAACAGGAATATTAAAGATATACTTTATGGAAGTCCTAATTATTCATATTTAACAGGAAAAGTTCAAGTTGACAGATGAATTCTTGAGATATTATTTTCATAAATTCATTGGACAACTTCTTTCGAAGTCCCATTTCGCACACTGATGAATAGTTTATCGCACATTTCCTCAGCGTATTTGACGCGTATTATCCTAATATGAAATAGTTGATATGTGCCGTAAACTATTCATGTGTGACGAGAAGTGATTTCGAAAGAAGTTGGATTCCATCGGTCAGTGAAAATGGGAGCCGAAAGGGAAGGGGAGGTGAATGCACCATAGCTCGGTCGCAATAGAAGCTTACTACATTACCGGCCGCACCGGCCGTAGTTGCCAAGGTCGCCGGAGTCTAAAGATTTAGGAGAGAGCACACTATGCGTCTTCAGATTTTAACACGGAGTTGAGCATCTGGTATTAATCTGTGGTTCAGCTTAATCGTTTTGCTATAAGGATCCGCATTTTGTTAGCAAACAATTATCTGTTCGCATATTTGTGGTAATGAGCAGACGCTGTCTACCCAATGCTGCCAATCCTTGGACATTACTAATTAACCAAGTCCCGTGTAATGAGATAGGGAAATCCGTGCTATATCCGCGGATACATAACACTAAGTCTGTACACAGCTTACCCACTATCACGTAATTTTCATTTTGTTAAGAAATAGATGTGGTTTATAACATTAGAGGAACGTTTATGTCCCAATTTAATTGATGTACCGTAGTTGATAAATCACCTGGCCCTTTCCTTACTTCGAAGCATAGAAGCTGAACTAAGTACCTAAGTGCACAACTATACTTCGTATAGCAGTGGACAAATAAATGAAACATTTTTATGTTGCTTTTTACTTGTATTGGCTGATCTTTATTTTGAAATTTAGTTCATAAACAAATTAGGATTACTGAAACAGATAAGTTAGCAGTTCTCTGTTCTGTAATTTACGGCCAACTCCCCTAAATGAGGTTGGTGTATTTGTTCCTTACTGTATTTCCTTGTTTATTATCAGTAATTTCACAGTGCAGAGTAATTATACTTCAGATGGAATCAGTTAATGGTTGGAAAACCTCTGATAAGGTGGCAGCATTATCTGCATATTGGCAAAGTATATTAAAATTGGTGGGAATTGGATAGTAAATAAATAGAAAAAATACGCTATTCTTCGCTTCCTATGGTATAGGAATGCAGCGCTTTGTATTTCTTCATAGTCTTCAATCTTCTTGTAAGGAGCTGTCAACTTTTAGCTATTCGCAATACTGGTTTAGCAGAAAGTTCTCTGCTCCACGTGGTACTATGGTCAGGGCATGTACGAAGAGGTAGTAGCACAATACGTGGTATTAGGGTGATAGCAGCTGTAAAGAGGTAATAACACGGTAGTTCTGGAAGGGTTGGATTGCCCCGAAAGGGACGATGGTAATGACAGGAGTAAGAAATTTCAAATCTCAGTGCCGGATATGACGGTAAATTGACTCGAAACAGATATGAAGCAATAGTAGAAGCAAACATAACTTACTTGATCGCATTTTAGAGCGAAATGTAATTCGTAAGTCTGTAGAATATTCATATGAAATATTTTGTAAAGAGTTATTAGGATTGAATAAATCAATATCGAAGGAAGTTGCAAGAGTTAGGTTAGGAAAGGCTTGCAGGAGAGAGGTAAAGGCAGATGTTTAAAATATTGTTAAAGCTGTATAGGAGAAGATGGGAAGGTATTTAGTGTGTTTAGAAGAACAAAATGAGTATTACATAAGGATAGCTGGCGGGCAGGATTGGGCAGGACGATATTTGGAAAGTTTTGGTTAATGGTTAAAAACAGAATACAGGATATAGATAGACAAGAGGTGTGGAATAATTGTTAGGCACGAGATCATTAGTTACATATTTATAATTGATGAAAAATTGGGGAAGAGGAAATGCTGTAATAATTGAATACAATTATAATGATAATAGTGATAATAATGATAGAGAGGATAATGATAATGATAACAATAGTAATTATGACGATAAATCCTGATAATTACACGTGGAATATAACATTCCCTTAGCTTTAAATATATAAATAAATTAAATTTCGACATACGTATATTATGAACCAGTGTCACTGGGAGGTCCTCGAAATTGATTTAACAATAATTTATGGCATTTCCCCAAAGATTTCCCATCTTCACTGTGCAAATCATCACCAAAGCTATTCACAAGTTTGTACGAGCCTCTATGAACGAGATTGCTTCTCCAGTAGCTCTTCTTTTGGGCGTCCAAATATTAAATTCTTTTCATAATAATTCATTTCTTTTCTGGTCTCCTATGAGCTTTTCTTTCTCTAAGTCTTTCTATCCTCCACTCAGCTTACTGTCTAATTCTTTTAAAAGTTACAGCACAATTTCCTGGTTCAATAAGATGTTTGGTAATTTCTTTCAAAGTGGTCGAAACTTTCAAGATCAAAGGTTCAAGTGGTTTCCCAACCATTAGTTCATATGCAGCGAATCAAGATGTTGCATTGGCGGTATTGTTCCTGAGCTTCTGAAGTTATCGCTGTGGATAATATGTCAAAGAATTAAATATTTTAATATCATTCCTCTTCCTCGCAGTGAAAATTATTTTGCTTCTGTGAACTGTGGCAATATCTGTTTATTTGGCTTTTATAGGTCAATTTCTTAACACGTTTTTTAAACCGAAGGTTAACTTTTTGGCAAAGTGCACAATTTGAAACTAGATTTAACCTTTGTATCCACGTGTTTTATATCATAATGATTATGTTAGATGTCCATTAAGTAAAAAGTCCAAGTAATAGATTGTTGATAACATCCATACAAGATATCCTTGAAACAAAGTTAAACGTGTACTGAATGGTAATGTTCACTTACATTTAAAAGATAAAATCAGAGAGAAGTCTTCAATGTGATAGTCAACGTTTGATCTATGGATTAATATCATTGCTGTAGCAAGTTGATTTCCATGAAAAAATGCTGATTCAACAGTAAAATTCCATACACATTCATATTTGTCCCAATCAGCTAATTCTCAAAATTTTCTTAGGGTACTAGAACTCGAATTTAAAAGTGAGCTTCATAGTTAAATACAAATAATTGTGTTAATCATTTGTTCAACACACAGAATTATGTACAGGCAAAATTTGCCACAAGAGTGATAAAGTTCTAGATTTCCTATTTTTGCTATAACTTAGATTGGTTGGTAAATAATCTCAAATTGTGTAACAGGCTACCAGTTCTAGGCGTTGTATTGTAATTTGACCCACTTCTAGGAAATATACAATGACAAGTTAGAATTCAACTAATCCAGGTATTGTGACGATAATGTTCATACGGAATATAAGTTTACACTAGCATTTGTTTATATAACACTGTTATACATTGGTTTAGAAAATTTTTGATATGAGATC
Organism: Mantis religiosa; assembly: GCA_030765055.1. Lineage (NCBI taxonomy): Eukaryota > Metazoa > Arthropoda > Insecta > Mantodea > Mantidae > Mantis > Mantis religiosa. Next base: position 25,918,224 of record CM060951.1, on the reverse strand, counting down.
ACAGATTACTACGTTTAACCATAAACATCTGGCATAGAGGGTTCAAAATTGTTTAACATGATCTTCATCATTTTATTCCCATGGTTTTGAATAAATGTTCTTTTTATTTAGTACCTGAGTGATCTAATTTTTGCAAGGTTTTGTTTTATCTAATTATTGTAATTATTTTCTTCACATTAACATTATGCTGATACGCTTATACTTGCTGTGATTTTGTTAGAATACGTTTATGTATTGGGATAATTTATAATTAATCTAGATATTATTGAGATAGGGATCATGGATAGTTTTCAAAATCCTAGCGAGAAGTAGAAAAGAAAGGACTATCGCCTACTGATGCTTATGTTGTACTCAGACTGACATACGTGCGTGTTAGAAGCAAGGAGGTGGTGAGTAGTTCCTTCTCTAACGACTAAGGGTCAACTTATACTTTTGGAGTACAGGAGTGCAGTGAAGTAAGCAACGGAAAAGTATTAGAACTTAAAGTATGACGTCTATGACTGGGATCGACCCAGGAAACTTCCGTGGCCGGGAACTAATGCTGCCACGCTCTAGCCCACTGTATCACTACAGGGACTGATATATACCACACAAATAATGGAGATATGTTTAAAAATGATTCATTTTAGCTTTGGTCTTTAAGCTGTTAACGATTTGCAAGATATTCGTCATTTTTCGTTGAAAATGCTCAATACTTTTATATCTTGATAATGCTAAGCTCCATTGTAGTATATCTTGTGCTTTTGTGTGAATTCGAAAGTCCAAACCCAACGATATACATTTTGAACATTTAGCTATTCAGCCTTGTACTCAAGTATAAACAACAAAATGTTTATTGAAGCTACCGTTATAAATTTTTATCTTAAACTTTAAGTACATAGAAAAACGCTCCTCTGTTCTAGAGTGGGTTGGGAAAAGTACTGTGGTCATATATTTATTTACGCAAATAAGCATATATATAATATAGCAATAATTTTTTTAATTGTATCACTGCCCGCTAGAGACGCAATCTTTTTACCTGCTTTCTATTACTGTCCATAGATGACTCTAGTAGTAATATATGAGACGCTGCATATTTCCAAAGCAGTAGTCACCCTTTTTATGTCAGTTAACATACGTGTAGTTTAAGATTAGGTCTAAAATCACCTAAGCTTCACTGCTCCAAAATATATAGTGATAATCATTAAGTTAATTCTCATGACTTTCTTAATCATATTATTCAACAATTAACTGCAAGGATGCTGAAATTGGTTAACCCCTCTTTGTTTTACTTATAATATGATTATTATTTTTGTGTATTCTGAGTTTCTAAAGTCGCTTCTACTAACACTGGAAAAACGACAATACCCTAGGCTTAAGAAATTAAACAAATCATTTTAGAGCTAGTTGCTATGTGATGACTTAGCCTTTTGTTCCCTTTTTTTGGTCAGGACATAAAAACAGCTTCCTATACACAAAAACATTACAAATTTGAAAATTGAAGCAAGTAATAGGAATATTTCTGAAAGGGTTATCTCTACAAAATTGTGGGATATAAATCTAGTCGTTTAGTGAGACCTATATACCTTTAAGGTATACATCTGTTTCTTTGTTTACTAATTATACAAGCATCATTCAGAATTAAAACAACTTTAACCGCTAGTTACAATATATTCAAGATATATATTTTATATGGGGCGCAGGGGTAGCGCGGTGGTTTCGTTCGCGGCTCCCGTTCTAAGGGTCTCGAGTTCGATTCCCGGCTCTGGGGTTGGCGATTTTAAGTCGGCCCTATCCACGCCTTCACCTCTGTCTAGCACACGTGAAGTATCCCCTATGCCCAACGTGGTTCGGAGTCCACGGTAAAAACTGTAGGTCCTCTCACCTCACCGCCATCTTCACTATCACCCTATCATCGGAGGTAATGGACACCGCCCTCTGGGTGCCTCCACCTGAGAAATGGGTCCGGTCATCACTTGGTGGGGTGAGGTTACCCCGAAGGCCAAGGTTGCCATGTGGGGAGTGTTAGTAACTAACTAACTATATATTTTATATTCCATTTTAATTTTAACTCATGCCACTTCAATTCAAAATTGTTTGAACCAAGATTTAAAAATCAATAATATATAAAGAGTATCTATCACAACTGCTTTTTAATTTACGTGTTCATACTTACAAGACCTTAAACTGCCATTGAACACAGAGCACTTCCAAACGTGTATAGACAGTGAATCTCAATACCAAGTTTTGGTAAGATACAAAGTAGTGATGGAGAACGTTACAAATGTTTATCTCTAATAACCTGAAGTGAAAGAAGAATGAAGTTTTTAAATCATAATGAACGAGTAGAGAAGTTTATATAAATTTGACAATTCTCCTCCTACATATAAAGATATATCACAATGTTAAACGCCCGCCTCGGTAGCCTAAATGGTAGCATGTCTGCCTCACGTAGAAGAGGTCGTTAGTTCGAATCTCGGTCAGGGTGCCTTACCTGGTTAAGGTCTTTCCGGAGTTTCCCTTATCCTGCAAGACGAATGTCGGGTAACCCTAAGCTCTATGGACCCTGGACTCATTTGAGCATCATTTCATACATTCCATTCATCGTACGATATGACTTAACGTTGGAGGACGTAAATTAAAACAAATCATGTTAAACAACGAACTAATTTTTACGGCACAACAGTCTATACTATAACACCAGTCAATGAGAGGTGATAAGGTCACGTGACGGTTAACTGATACAGCACAAGCTTATGTGAAACAAGGATTAAACCATCAACACACTTTTAAGTTTGTCGCGAGGCGTAGCTTTGCTGGTAGAACCGGAGTGAAAGAGACATAGCGTCCAAACCATGCCCGCGGACTCGCCAGCGCGTGTGCGCAGCGCTAATCACTTGCCGAGAGAGAGAGAGAGAGAGAGAGAGAGAGAGAGAGAGAGAGAGAGAGAGAGAGAGAGAGAGAGAGAGAGAGAGAGAGAGAGAGCAACAGAGGGAGAAAGAGACAGTTCCATGGTGTTCTGGGTGCATCTTGAATGATCGTGCTAGTTCGGTAACTTTCAAGAAACTATAAAAGCGTCACACCTAATCGGACAGCTCAGTCGTGGAGTGACAGCTGCCAGTCAGTGAATGGAGTTAGTTGCTATCCAGTTGTCTATGGAATTGTGAACTGACTATGTGGACGTGCGGCAGACGGCCTTGAAGTTTGCGTTCCTGTGTGTTATGTCATTCTGTTCATATCGGAGTTGTACAAGTTTCTTTCTACAGAAATAAAGAGAATTTTGAATTTCTGCAAACTAAACCTTTAATTTTACAAACCCAGAAAGACACAATACAGAGTTGGGTATCAAGATGTCAAGAAAATCCATATAACAGTAAATATTTACGTAATTTTTATTTTATAAAAAATTTCCAATAATTTTGTGTAAATTGCCGTTTGTTTAAGATATTTTAAGTGCAAGTGACCACTCACAGAATTGTTGATTTTCGAGTTAATGTAGCAGTGTTCACGGATAAGCATTCTTCTTGAAAAGAAATATCAAGTTACTCCGAACTGCATGAACCTAGTTCAAATATATTCTAAAGTGCAACCAAAAGACGCGAGCCTCGTGTATTATAATTAGTTTTGTTGCTTCATTGAAAATACCAGATTTTCTAGAGTTATTACCGAACGCGATAGTGTTATCGTATGTGTTCCGCATTTGGGTGGTCGGAGTTTGTGACCATAGATTTCCCGGGCTACCAAGTGATTGTTGTCAAAGGATATTTATCTAACATCACCCGTTTCATTCTCTAAATCCAATATTTCCAGGTAATGAAGTCGTCGCTGCAGTCACAGTACCAATCTAGTATTTATTTGACTTTCCTCATTTGAGTTTTGCTGAATATCTGTGCTTTAGATACAAGGGAACTCAAAAAATATATTTCCAGAGCATAATCAATAATACATTTTGGATAGAATGCAATTCCTCCTCTACCTACTATATACGTGGTACACAAACTATTTTAACACTAAGAAAAGCACGAGGAAGAAAACCTACACAAACCTGCATTTGTAATGTTCCGCGTTTTACCTGAGTAGGTGCGACAACTGTGACACACAGTGGAAGTCTTACGAAACACGAAGTACATATATGATGCTACAGATGACGCGCAAGTAGAAATTGCAAAAGGAATTTCAAAAACATTCGCTCCCGCCCCAAACAACTCCTCGCACGGCACATTTTCCAGAGGGCGTTCCGCGCCGGATCTGAATAAAGCAAAATTAATTAATTAATTCGCAGAGGTTACTAGAATAAACCAAACCAAAGCTTTTGTACATATAACTGTAATTGTGTTATACTCTATGTAATATGTATCTTAAAATATTTTATAGAGAGATAACTATATTAATTATCTGTCCAGAGATGGCAGCACAAGTGAGTAAACTAAGTAACATTTTAAAATCCTCAGTTTATTGTTTTAAGAAAGCAATGGCTTTAAATTTACTGTTGATTAAGGGTAAAAGTGTTTGAAATTGTATGACATGGAATTGGACGCTGAAATAATAAGCTTTAATTGAGCAATTAAGACAATGCTTAAGCACTGTCATTCATATTGGAGTGATATCCGCAACTAACATCGAGTCGTGTCTCAATCGTTTATCTACGACACCTTGATTCTGCATTTGCAGATGAGGAATTTTTGGAAAGGGCTTGCGGCTAGCAAAGTCCCTTGTTTACTGCTATTATATATTTGGTTTATTGCCGCATTTGCTTAGCAATCAATAATTAGTGCGTGTATTTGTGGTAGTGCGCAGACGCTGCATACCCAATGTTGCCAATCCATGGACATTACTAAATGTCCCAGTCCCGTGTAATGGGATAGGGAAATCCGTGCTATATCCTTGGATATACAGCATATCCAGTATCACGTAATTTTCATTTTGTTAAGAAATAGATGTGGTTTATAACGTTAGAGGAAAGTTTATGTCCCAATTTAATTGATGTACCGTAGTTTATAAATCACCTGGTCCTTTCTTTACTTCGAAGCATAGAAGCTGAAGTAAGTATCTAAGTGCACAACTATACTTCGTATAGCAGTGGCTAAATAAATGAACCATTTATCTTGCTTTTAATTGTATTGGCTGATCTTTATTTTGAAATTTATTTCATAAACAAATTAGGATTACTGTAACAGATGAGGTAGCAATTCTCTCTTCTGTAATTTACGGCCACCTCCCCTATATGAGATTGGTGTATTTGTTACTTATTGTAATTCCTTGATTATTATCAGTGATTCCACAGTGCAGGCTAATTATACTTCAGATGGAATCATTTAATGGTTGGAAAATCTCTCATAAGGTGGCAGCATTATCTGCATATTGGCAAAGTATATCAAATTAGTGGGAAAAGGGCACTAGATACATAGAACAAACACGATTTCTACGCTTCCTAAGGCATAAGATTGCAGCGCTTTTTATTTCTTTATAGTCTTCAATCTTCTTGTAAGGAGGTGTCAACTTTTAGCTATTCCCAATGCTGGTTTAGCAGGAAATTCTCTGTTCCACGGGGTATTAGGATCAAAGCATGTACGAAGAGGTAGTAACACCGTATGTGGTATTAGGGTGATGGCACGGTAGTTCTGGAAGGGTTGGATTGTCCTGAAAGGGACGATGGCGATGACAGGAGAAAGAAATTGTAAATATTACTGCCAGATATGACCATAAATTGACTCGAAACAGATATGAAGCAATAGCAGAAACAAAAATGACATACTTGATCGCATTATAGAGCAAAATGTAATACGTAAGTCTGTAGAATATTCATATGAAATGTTTTGTAAAGGGTTGTTAGGATTGAGTAAATCAATATCGAATGAACTTGTAAGAGTTAGGTTAGGAAAGGCTAGCAGGAGAGAGGTAAAGCCAGATGTTTAAAATATAGGTACAGTTGTATAGATAAAGAGGATGGCAAGATATTAAATATTTTTAGAAGAACAAAAAGTGTAACACATAAGGATGGCTGGAGGCAGTATTGGACAGGACGATAATTGGAAAAGTTTTGGTTAATGGTTACAAACGGAATACAAATATACAGATATAGATAGACAGGAGGTGTGGACTAATTGTTTGGCAACATATCATTAGTTACATATTTAAAATTGATGAAAATTTGGGAAGAAGAAATTCTATAATAATTGAATATAATGATAATTATAATAATAGTGATAATAATGATAGTGAGGATAATGATAATAATAACAACAGTATTGATGATGACGATAAATCCTGATAATTACACCTGGATTGTAACATTACCTTAGCTTGTAATAAAAAAACTAAATTCAATTTCAACTTACGTATATTATTAACAAGTGTCACTGGGAGGTCGTCGAAATTGTTTTAACAAAAATTTATGGCACTTTCCCAAAGATTTCCCAGCTTCACTGTGCAATTCATCACCAAACCTATTCAGAAGCTTGGGCGAGCCTTTATGAGCGAGATTGCTTCTCCAGTAGCTCTTCCTTTGGGCGTCCAAAATATTAAATTCTTTTCATAATAATTCATTCGTTTTCTGGTCTCCTATAAGATTTTCTTCTTCTAAGTCTTTCTATCCTCTTCTAAACTTATTGTCTAATTCTTTTAAAAGTTACAGCTTCATTTCCTTGTCCAATAACTTGTTTGGTATCTTATTTCAAAGTGGTCGAATTTTTCAAGATCTAAGGTTGAGCTAGTTTCGCAACCATTAGTTCATATGCAGTGAATCAAGTTGTTGTGTTGGCAGTATTGATCCCGATCTTCTGAAGTCATCGCTCTGGATATGTCAAAGAATTAAATATTTTAATATTATTCCTCTTCTTCGCTGTGAAAATTATTTTGCTTCTGTGAACTGTGGCAATATCTGATAAGTTGGCTTTTATACGTCCATTCTTCAGTATACAATCTCTTAACACTTTTTTTAAACCGTAGGTTTACTTTTTGACAAAGTGCACCATTTGAAACTAGCTTTTAACCTTTGTATCCCCGTGTTTTATATCATAATGGTTGTGTTAGATGTCTATTAAGTAAAACGTCCAAGTAATAGATTGTACATTACATCCCTACAAGATATCCTTGAAATAAAGTTAAACATGTACTGAATGGTAATGTTGACTTACATTTCAAAGATAAAATCAGAGTGAAGTCTTCAATGTGATATTCAACATTTGATCTATGGATTAATATCATTGCTGTAGCAAGTTGATCTCCATGAAAAAATGCTGATTCAGCAGTAAAATGCCATACATATTCATATTTGTACAAATGAGCTAATTCTCAAATTTATCTTAAGATATTGGAACTCAAATTTAAAAGTGATCTTCATAGTTAAACACAAATATTGTGTTAATCAATTGTTCAACACGCAGAATTATGTAGAGGCAAAAATTGCCACAAGAATGATAGAGTTCTAGAATTCCTATTTTTGCTATAACTTAGATTGGTTGGTAAATAATCTCAAATTGTGTAACAGGCTACCAGTTTTATGCGTTGTATTGTAATTTGACCTACTTCTAGGAAATACACAATAACAAGTTGGAATTCAAGTAATCCAGGTATTGTGACGATAATGTTCATACAGAACGTAAGCTTACACTAGCATTTGTTTATATAACACTGTTATACATTGGTTTAGAAAATATAGATATGAGATCACAAATTACTACGTTAAACCATAAACATCTGGCATAGAGGTCTCAAAAACTTTGAACAAGATCTTCATCATTTTATTCCAATGGTTTTGAGTAAATGTTCTTTGCCTTTAGTACCTGAGTGATATAATTTTTGCAATGTTTTGTTTTATTTAATTGTTCTAGTTATTTTCTTCACATTAAAATTATACTGATAGGTTTATACTTGCTGTGATTTTGTTAGAATACGTTTATGTTTAGGAATAATTCATAATTAAGTTAGAAGTTATTGAGATAGAGAAAATGGATCATTTTCATATTTCTAGCGAGAAAAGGAAGGACTATCGCCTACTAATGTTTATTTTCTACTCAGACTGACATAAGTACGTGTTAGAAGCAAGGAGATGGTGAGTAGTTCCTTCTCTAACCACTAAGGGTCAACTTATACTTTTGGAGTACAGGAGTACAGTGAAGTAAACAATGCAAAAGTATCTGAACTTAAAGTATGACGTCTATGACTGGGATCGACCCAGAAAACTTCCGTAGCCAGGAACTAAAGCTACCACGCTTTAATCCACTGTACCGCTACAGGGACTGATATATACTACACAAATAATGGAGATTTGGTTAAAACAATTAATTCATTTCAGCTTTGGTCTTTAAGCTATTAACGATTTGCGAGATACTCGTCATTTTTCGTTGAAAATGCTCCATACTTTTATATCTTGATAATGCTAAGCTCCATTCTAGTATTTCTTGTGACTTTTGTGTGAATTCGAAAGTCCAAACACAATGTTATACATTTGAAACATTTAACTATCACTTCAGCCTTGTACCCAAGTAGATACATCAAATGTATATTGGAGTTACCTTTATAAATTTTTATCTTAAACTTGGAGTAGACAAAAGCAGAACTCTGTTGTAGAGTGGGTTGGAAAAGTACTGTGACCATATCTTTGTTTACGTAAATGAGTATATATAATATAGCAATAGTTGTATTAATTCTATTACTGCCAATTAGAGATACGATCTCCTTACCGTCTTTGTATTGCTGTCCATAGACGGTTCTAGCTGTAATATATGAGACGCTCTGAAAAGATTGAAAGTTTTCATGTGTTCTATAAGAGACTGTCATTTCGCAGTTTATATTCGATGTAGACTTGACTTGGCGTTTACGTACTGTAAGTATACGATTGTGGTAGTGTATATTAACACAATACTGCAAGTACAAGTATTTGTATTTGAGAAAGAATGCCTGCTAAAACGGGTACATCTTTGTGCTTTTCGCAAACTCGTTTTATGCTTATATTAACCCTCACTTCACAAATACTTTCTGTTGGAACTTGTATACACTTATCATGATAAAAACATTTCAACAATCTATAACATGTTTCACGAACTACAGAATCTTAATGCAGTGTGACTCTTGCGAGAGTACACTATTACCATTTCCTAAATGTTCAAGAGAAGGACATTACGTTTATAAAAGTCTGTTGCTGTTCATAATGTTCGAGATTTGGTCTGGAATCACACAAGTTCCACTGCTCCCATATGTTGTCATAATCATGAATTTAGTTTACATGGCTTTCTACATATATTCTTCAGCAATGCCACAAGTGTTTGCAGAAATTAGTTAACCCTTTGTTGTTTCGCTTATTGCATGTTTATTCTGTTTTTCATTCGGAAATTTTAAAGTCGCTTCTACTGACACTGGAACTAAGACAATACAGTTTAGTCCACTCATCTGAGAGTCAGTCGCTTTGTGAAGACATTCACATTCGATTCCCTTTGTTTGGCGAGGGCATAAAAACAACTTCCTGTATGTGAAATGGTTCAAATATTTACAAAACAATTTAAATATGCTCTGAAATTTTATTCAAAAAATAGTATTAATCATGTGTAGTGAAATAAATGTGGATTACCTGAAAAGGAGTTTTCAAAGGGAATAGCTTATCTCTTTATTTACAGCATACCACGTGACACATACAGTAAACTTTCCAACGAGAATCCAAAATAATTGATCCACAGGCACAGGTAGTATATTTGTAAATTCAGATGTAACTATATTTTGCTCTATGTCATCAAAAAGCAAATGGACTGTCATATCGTGAAGCGCAAATTCCATGTATTCATAGGATACATTTAAAACTCAAACCTAAATACACATATAGGAAATATAGGGAAATAAATGAAAATACTCTGAAGGAATTTAAAAAAACATACACTTGAATAATTTAAACAAACTAATGACGCTAGTGGAACTAGCAATAAATATGTATAATAGCTACCTTCAGTGCTTTAGAACTCACTTTGAATTGTTGTTCCCATTTAAGTTAAAAAATTAACTTCAAAAGAGACAATGTCTGGATCACTTTGGGAATTAGAAAACCATGCAGGCGTAAAATAGAACTGTATCAGCAAACTAGAATCTGTGACAATTAAGATTTAAAAAACCACAAAAAATATTGCAAATTTCTAAAGAAGCTAGTAGAAACTGTTGACGTATTGCATTATAAGAAACTAACCCAGCACTCAGGCAATAAAATAAAAACCACTTGGAATACGACTACAAAACAGTATAACACGTTAGAAAATTAGTCAATAACACTCACTGTTGATAATCATGATCTTTCCAAACCTCTACAAGTTGCAGAAATGATTAATATATTCCTTTTAGATATAACAATAAAAAGATTTAAATATTAATTATGAATGTAAAGTTGTAGCTTCAGAATTACTCGGAAATAAGCTTCACAGACGTTGTTCTACTTCTAGTCACTCTAGCTACGCCTTCTGAAATAAATAAAATTATTGGCTCTTAAGATTTAAAAAACCACAAATAATATTGCAAATTTCTAAAGAAGCTAGTAGAAACTGTTGACGTATTGCATTATAAGAAACTAACCCAGCACTCAGGCAATAAAATAAAAACCACTTGGAATACGACTACAAAACAGTATAACACGTTAGAAAATTAGTCAACAACACTCAGTGTTGATAATCATGATCTTTCCAAACCTCTACAAGTTGCAGAAATGATTAATATATTCCTTTTAGATGTAACAATAAAAAGATTTAAATATTAATTATGAAAGTAAAGTTGTAGCCTCAGAATTACTCGGAAATAAGCTTCACAGACCTTGTTCTACTTCTAGTCACTCTAGCTACGCCTTCTGAAATAAATAAAATTATTGGCTCTTATAAAACGAAGAGTTCATCTGGTTATGACGTAATAACTACAAAACTCTGAAAAACATGCTACTCACAAATTAGCATTCCCCTAACACAAAGAGTTCTAAAGAGTGGAGTTTTTACGGATAGAATGATGTTCTGTATTTCTAAACCTCTTTTCAAAACTGGCGAACGCAATAATGTATCATGAAATGGACCGATATCTCTCTTGCCAACTTTATTCAGAAGTTCTTGACAAAGTAATGTTCCAAAGACTGTATGAACACATTGAGTGCAACAAAATACTTGTGAGTGATCAGTTTGAACTCAGAAAGGTAATATCGACAAATGACGCAATTTATAAACTTACACACGATTTGTTGAATTCTTTAAATGAAAACTGACATGTAGGTGGAATTTTCTGTGATCTAGAAAAGGCTTTTGACTGTGGTAATCATGCCAGTCTTATACCAGAATTGGAATTCTGTAGTTTAGTTTGATTAAACTGATGAAATTAATCAAATTGATATTGTATCTCAACTAAATGAAACAAAAGAGAGTGATAAGGTATGTGTCGATAGAGTTTATGAAAAACAAACTTCAAATTCGAAAATAGTAACTCATGGATTACTACAAGGATTGGTGTTAGGACCTTCACTACTTCTAACCTATATAATTGACCTCTTCCATAAGATATTGCATGTTAGTGTCCAGATGACCACAAAAAAATTATGTCAGTGTATAGTTAAATTTAATTATGTTTTAAACTGTATGTCATGTTGGTTTAAAGCGAACAAATTATCTGTGAATCTAGACAAAACAAGAGTTGTTAAATTTAGAACTTGTTATACATCACACTCTCGACTAGAAATTGGAATTAGCCATATGTTATTAAAAGAAATTGACAGTGTCACATTTCTGGGTCTTCAAGTTGACATGTTTAGATTGGAAAGTTTACACAAGGTACAACTTAGCTAAACTCAACTCTGTCTGTTAGGCTACCGGAGTGCTGGTTTGATACACTTAAATCGGTGTGTTATGTATACTCTAACTCTATCACGGAATTCGGAATATTATTTTGGGGCAGCTCCATAAAAGGTAAAAAAATATTTCTTATGCAACAGAAGGTTAGAAAAATCATTAATAATACTCACATCAGATGTTCCTACACACATCCTTTCAGAATAATGAAGATATTATCTCTTCCTTGCGTGTATATAGTCTCGAACCTAAAATAGTTTATGCGCAATCAGGTCTCATTTATAACAAATAATATAAGAACAAACACTAGACAAAAGTATAATATTCATAATCTCAGTGCTAATATTTTTTGCCTCCAGAAACGAGTGTATTATATAACCATCAACATATTTGACGTTTTTCTTAATGATCTTAAAGAAAAACTTGATCATTACGGCGCTTTTAAAAATGCTGCAATGCTCATAATCATCTTTTTCTGTACAAGATTAGCTTAATGACAAAGTATCCTGATAATGTTTACGTATCTCTGTAAAGTAAATCTAACTGTTCTAATGACAAATCATTGCCAATAAATCTTTGATGTGTGATCAAAAGCTAGTTTAATGTATATACATTTAAAAATGGTTATAAATTGCATAGAGACGTACTGACAACAGCCAAGTGACAGTTGATTAAAAAGAGATTTTGTATCATACATTATCCGTGGCACTTTTACTTATTGCTTTTTATATTGCGTGTATATTGTATGTTGTCTTATGCTACATTTTCAGGTTTATTAATTTGACACGGCTGATCACCCGCGAAGCCTTGATTAGTGAAGCTCGCTGTGAAAACTTAAGTCTTACATTTTACAATTTTTAATTATTTTTTAAACCATTTAACACTTTAAATTGTCTTTAAAATTTCTAAGAACATGGTTATTAAAATTATAACCAAAATTCAGTTCACTAAAGCCATGAATAATTTTGAATGAAATATCTAAAATAGTATCTTCAGGGTTGACGAATTGATGTGACGATGGTACGTTAATTCACAGACATAAAAATATATAACACAGCAAACGTTCATTTAGTTCTATTCCTGCTCGCTAGGAGATACAATGGCTCACTGACTGTGTATCGCTGGCAATAGATGGCTCTATATGCAATATATGATATAGTGGAAAATGATTGTAGTTTGTAGTAAGTTTTGTGGCATATTGAAACCGTGCTGTTGAAGTACAGTTTATATTTGACTTTTTATTGAAACAGTAAAGATAAAAAGTTGCTCCAGTATATATTATCGTAATACTGCACGTACAAATTTTTGGTTTTGAGAATGGAAGCCTGCTGAAGTAAATACATATTTGTGCGTCTGGAAGATTTATTTCATATTATTATTGTACTTATCTAACGGCAATCCTTTTGTTTGAACTTACAACCTCTAAAAATGATCAAAATTTGTGAAATCACTTGTTTCAAATGTCACACTTGCCATAGGACTTATGCGCCTACGTTTATATTTGTTTATATTTGTCGTGCTCGTCTTAGAATACGTTTGGGTTTAGAGATACTGTATGGAAAATGAACTGCTTTCATATATCTAGCAACAAAGTGACAAGGGAGGAAGTCTCAAATGTGGAATACCAACAGATGAAGAAGTACCATCTGTCACACATATTTCTGTCCTACTTTGATTCTCATATAAACAATGTTAGAAGCAAGGTGATGGTGAGTAGTTCCTCCTGTATCTAACGACTACGGGTCAACTTACACTTCTGGAGAAAAGGAGTCCAGTAAAGTGAACACTGGAGAAGTATCTGCACATAAAGTATCACGTGTATGTCTGAGACTACCCAGGAAACGTTCCGTGGCCGGGAACAACAGCAGCTATGCTGTAGCTTACTGCACCACTACAGTGACTAACATATACTACACAAATAATGGAGATGTGCTTAAAACAAATTAAATGAATTCAACCCAGCCATCATAAGGAACATGATGAGAAAGAAAAAACTGAAGTTAATATCAAAAAATACCACTCTCACACCACTTAATAACACACATTGGCAGTATAGAATATTCTCCTTACTTCTTTGGGCTTTCAGAAAATTTGAATGAATCTTCAAAAACAAAACTTAAATTTAGCACCCCAAAACAAATTCAATCTGAGGAACCTGCTAAATAAACCACTAAAAAATTCAATCCCCAACAATTTGAAATCAGGAATTTATCAGATTAATTGTGAAACCTATGAAAACGGCTACATAGGAAAAACTAAGAGAAACTTGTTAACCAGGCAAAAAGAACAGCAGAGGAACATTAAGTTGAAACAAACAGAAAAATCTGCAGTTTCACACCATTTTTGGACAGAAAACCACAACATTGGCCACAACATTAAACTGTTAAAATCTTTAAGTACACCCATAGAATTGGATATTAGGCAAAAAATGTTCATAAACAAAAACCGCGATAAAGTTATAAATTTCGACATCCCGGCATTAAATGAAGTATTAAAACTTAGTGCTCCTAACACCAGATGGCAGAGAGATCAGAGCTCCGTAGTAGTGGAAGAAGAGGAATGTTCATTTAGTCATCAAACAGCTGAGGATGAGATCGAATGATCTTGAAAACGTTTCAATTATACTACAAGAAGTTTGTGAAGTTTGAGTGTAAATATAGTGACTCATAAATAAAACTCAAATATAAAGAATACTTCACTGTTAATAATGCTTCTGCTTTTAATATTTATGACTTAAACAGTTGCTTATTAACTTCGTAGATATATCTCTTTGCATGTTGTCACAAATCTTTAACTCTCATACTTTTTGTATTAACTTGTATGCAACAAACTTATACAAATATGCATTTCAGTAATTTGATGTTTTCCTGGTTAAGTAATCTAAATTAGTGATTCTTTTTTTTTTTTTTTTTTTTTTTTTTTTGCAACCTTTGTGGCAACTTCTTTTTTGTGTGGGGGACTTAAAATAAAATCTTTGCTCGATATGAATATCTTGGGATATGAATTTTATAATGTTTGTCTTTAAACTACAATGATCATTATTTCCAAGAATTAAGTTCTCTTAACCTTACTTATTAGTGTATAGCTACATCATTGATAAAGAATGTCACAACTTTATATAGCAATTAAAAATATGATCTACGATTCCATAAACCCAATTTGTTCTAACTTGTTTAATGCAGTAATCACTATGTAATGTTATTGTACACACTACAACAAATGATGTTTGCCTGGCCGTAATATCCTCTCCCAGAATCCGCAGGTGCAATAGCGGTACTGCTGCACTTCCTCTCCCGAATTCTCACCGGTGGAGGTTTTTTTAGTGGGTAGGGCTGACGGATCTCTCTCCGTCAGAGGAGTCCCACACTCCGATCCCGGGACTAGTGCGTAAATGCATTTTTCCTCCACTCGAAAAAAAAAAAAAAAAAACCGTCTCCCTACTTCCTCTGGTTCTTACATTGATAGGAATTTTTGTAAAGGGCTTTCGACTAGCAAAGTCCCTTGTTTATCTAAATTCAGCTTAACCGCTTTGTTATACCGTTTCGCATTTATTTCACAATCAATAATCTGGGCGTGTATTTGTGGTAGTGCGCAGACGCTACATAGCCAGTGTTGCCAATCCATGGACATTACTAAATGTCTCAGTCCCGTGTAATGAGATAGGGAAATCCGTGATATATCCGTTGATACATTACATTAAATCTATACACAGCATACCCACTGTCACGTAATTCTCATTTTGTTAAGAAATAGATGTGGTTTATAACGTTAGAGGAACGTTTATGTTCCAATTTAATTTCTGTACCGTAGTTTATAAATCACCTGACCCTATCCTTACTTCGCAGCACAGACGCTGAACTCAAGTACCTACGTGCACAACTATACTTCGTATAGCAGTGGACAAATAAATGAACCATTTTTAAGTTGTTTTTTACTTGTACTGGCTGAACTTTATTTTGAAATTTAGGCTTTAAACAAATTAGGATTACTGAAACAGATGAGTTAGCAATTCTCTCTTCTGGAATTTACGGTCATCTCCCCTATATGAGGTTGGTGTATTTGTTAGTTACTGTTATCACTTGTTTATTATCGGTAATTTCAGAGTGCAGAGTAATTATACTTCACATGGAATCATTTAATGGTTGGAAAACCTGTCATAAGGTGGCAGCATCATCTGCATATTGGCAAAGTATATTAAAATTGGTGGGCAGTGGATAGTAAATAAATAGAAAAGATACGCTATTCTTCGCTTCCTATGGTATAAGATTGCAGCGCTTTGTATTTCATCGTAGTCTTCAATTTTCATGTAAGAGGTGTGAACTTTTAGTTATTGGTAATACTGGTATAACAGAAAATTCTCTGTTCCACGTGGTATTAGGGTCACAGCAAGTACGAAGAGGTAACGACACCACACGTGCTGTTAGGGTGATAGCACCTGTAAAGAGGTAATAACACGGTAGTTCTGATAGGGTGGATGGCGATGACAGGAGTAATAAATTGTAAATCTTACTGCCAGATATGACGGTAAATTGACACGAAACAGATATGAAGCAATAGTACAAGCAAAAATGACTTACTTGATCGCATTATAGAGCAAAATGTAATACGTAAGTCAGTAGAGTATTCTTATGAAATGTTTGGTAAAGAGTTATTAGGATTGAATAAATCAATATCGAAGGAAGTTGCAAGAGTTAGGTTAGAAAAGGTTTGCAGAAGAGAGATAATGACAGAATTTTAAAATATTATTACAGCTGTATAGGAAAAGAGGATGGCAACATATTAAGTGTGTTTACAAGAACCAAAAAGTGTAACACGTAAGGATAGCTGGCGGGCAGGATTGGGCAGGACGTTATTTTGCAAGATTTTGGTTAATTGTTAAAAACAGAACACATGATATAGATAGACAAGGGGTGAGGCATAGGTAATGGTTTGGCAAGAGATTATTGGTTATGTATTTAAAATTTAAGCAAAATTGGGGAAGTAAAATTTAATAATTGAATATAATAGTTATAATAATGATAGTGATAATGTTGGTAGGAAAATGATAATAATAGTAATGAAGATGATAACGGTAAATCCTGATAATTACAGCTGGAATGTAACATTACCTTAGCTTTAAGTATATAACTACATTCAATTTTAACATATAGACATTATTAACCACTGTCACTGTGAGATCGTCGAAATTGTTTTAACAATAACTTATGGCATTTTCCCAAAGATTTCCCATGTTCACTGTGCAACTCATCACCAAACCTATTCACAAGTTTGTGCGAGCCTTAATGAACGAGATTGCTTCTCCAGTAGCTCTTCTTTTGTTTGTGCAAAATATTAAATTCTTCCATTAATAACTCATTCCATTTCTGGTGCCATATGAACTTTTCTTCTTTTTCTAACTTCTTCTGTCTAGTTCTTTTAAAAGTAACAGTACAACTTTTTTCTTCTATAAGCTGTATGATATCTCCTTTCAAATTGGTCGAATCTTTCAAGATTCAAGGTTCATGTGGTTTCCCAGCCATTAATTCATATTGTCGCGAGCATTGTTTCAGCAGGTCGCACAAAGAGACAGATAGGACAGCGCGGAGATAAAAGGCTTGTCGAAACAGATAAAGTTAGATGACAAACGTTCCTGTCTTGTCTGGTCATTTCTGCAACAGTGAACACAGAACATTCGACAAACGTCTAGAAATACGAGGAGCTGTAGAAAGGAAGCCGCAGTCGTAAATTGGTTTCGTGTACCTGCAACTGTGTTTTGAAAGTGAAATCTTTGTTTGGGGTTAACGGCCTTGTCGATTGTATTTGTGCGTGTTACGTAATTCTGCTACTGTTAGGGTTGACCAAAGTGTGTTTCTACGAAAATAAAGAGCATTTTGAATTTCTGCAACTTGGACTTTTAATTCTACGAACCCACAAAGTCACAATATGCAGCGAATCAAGTTGTTGTATTGGGAGTATTGTTTCTCAAATTCTCTATTGACAATGTTTATACCATCCTCCGTGATTCGAAAGATACGAGTCCGTAAGAAAAGGCGAAGGTCCCTCAGTACACTCTCACATGGACTTCGCTGTGGATAATATGTCAAGGAATTAAATATTTAATATAATTTTTCTTCATCGCTGTGAAAAGTATTTTGCTTTTGTGAACGGTGGTATTATCTGATAATATAGCTTTTATAGTTCCATTCTTCAGTATCTCTTAACACTTTCATTAACCGAAAGTGTACTTATTGACAAAGTGGACAAGTAATGATCATGTTGGATGTCCATGAAGTAAACATAAAATTTTCTTCATACACGTCGTCTTCACTTTCTCTATAGTCTCCAAGTTTCTTTTGGTCAGGGTCCACGTAATTGATAGATCACAGCATTCCTGCACGATACATTCCTGTAATAAAGTTAAACATGTACTGAGCTGTAATGCTGGATGTAGGATTAGATGACAAAGATAAAGGCAGAGTGAAAACTTCAATGTGATAGTGTGCATTTTATCTATGGATTAATGTCGTTTCTATAGCTGGCTGGCAACATGGCAACATGCTGATTCAAAAGTAAGCTCCCAAAGAGACTCATATTTGTCTCAATATGCTAATTCCCAAATTTATCTTAAGATATTGGACTTCGTATTTAAAAGTAGGCCTTATAGTTAAACTCAATTAGATAAATCAAAGTTAATTAACTGTTCAACATATAATCTATGTACAGTCTAAATTTGCTACAACAGTGATAAAGTTTCAGAATTGCTATTTTTGGTATAAATTTGAATCGTTGGTAAATAATCTCATTGTGTAACATGCTACCAGTTTTATGCATTGTTTTATATTTGTATTTAATTCTAGGAAACACACAATGACAAGTTGTAGTTCAAGTAATCCAGGTATTCTGATGATAATGTCCATAAAGAACATGAGTTTATACTTTCTTTTTTATGTTACATTGTTTTACATGATTTTAAATGTATAGATATGAGATCACCAATTACTACGCCCAAGCCTAAACATCTGGCTTAGACAGTTTACAAATTTTCAAGATCTTTTTTTATTCCCATGGTTTTGAAAAAAAAAAGCTTCCCTGTCATTTGTATCTGAGTGTCATTATTTGTGTGCAGTAATTCTGCTTTAATTTATCTATTTAATTTGTTTCCTGTTAAATTTATGGCACTACGCTTATATTTCCCGTGTTTTCCTTAGAATACATTTATGTATAGGGACAGTTCGTAATTAATTTAGAGATTGTTCAGATCAGATAGGAGAAAGTGAATCATTTTAATATTTGTAGCAACGAAGTGGAAAGGGAAGAAGGACTATCGAACACTGATGTTTCTGCTCTGATTAAATTCTCACAAAAACAATTTTAGAAATAAGGAGATGGTGTGCAGTTCCTTCTGGAACTAAAGATTAAGCGTCAACATTTCAGCTGGCGGAGTGGGTTAGCTTGCTGGAATGTGGTGATACAAAGGCTAGGTTCATTCTTTCCCCCAATTTTTATTGTGTGTATTTTAGTTACTTATGTGTTTAATGCTGCTATTGGTTTAATTGTGAGCCTAAGACATATGAATTACTCTCCGTTAATTAGGGATCTATAGAGATTTGCTGATCATATAAGTTGCGCCGAACTCACGCTAAAGGCAGGTAGCTCCGGCCCTTGTTCTTTTTGTCTGTGCTGAAAGATGGACTCACAGCCTTTGGCCAGATACTCCAGATCGAGGCCAGCCTGGGTAGCCGCCTCGTCCCCTGCCGCCGGTGCTGCCAGTATAGGTACACCGCCGACACCTGCGCCAACAACCCAGGCTGTCACTACTGTGGTGCCGCTTGCCTCACCGCTGCCTGCACCGGACATGATCTGACGCGTCGCTTGCTGTACACCTGCTACCAGACAGGGTACTTCACCGGACAAGCGGCGTGCCCGAGAAGCCCGAGGAGAAGCCGCACACAGCAGCAGCCACACCAACCTTACCTCACACAGTTTAGCCCAGAGGTTCTACTCCCATTAGTCCTGAACCGGTAGGAACTGGACCCGGGCCTCCTTCGACCAGGGAGTTATCCGAGCTATCCCAAAGGAGGCTCGGCGTCCTTCGTGGAGCTTTCCATGGGACAAGACCTAGAGACTAACAAGCCCCCTCCATCTGGTCCTATAGACTCAAGACGGGATGGAAGTGGATGCGCCACTTACGCGCGTCAACACTCAAGGTGAAGACTACCGAAAAACCTCGGTGGGGCCGCCTGGTGATCTAGCACACCTTCTACTAGCGTTGCAGGCTAGTAACCGGGAGAATTAATGGCTTCCCTCAACCCCGTCCGAAGACGTACCCGATTCCCACGGGTTTCGGGAACACACTGCCCCCTCGAGTCCATCCCAATCCAAACAACTCCCGAAGGAGGGGCTCGGCTGTTTGGCCCGAGGTTACTCTAGTAACGTCAGAGGTACCACGAGTGCTAAGGGTCCGAAGCGCCCGCACTTTGGCAGCTGAAAGGGACGGATCCCTTCCCCTACGGAGCCTTACCTCACACATCAACATCCTCACAAATCACAACCTCCACGCCAATACCCTCGCAGTCACACACAAAGCCGCCATACACAACAACATCTAACCTAGGCCAAAGTCCTCACACATCAATCAGACTCACAGCTACTCCAACATATTAAAACCTCACACGCTAGCACAAAGAAAGCCATGGAACTACTCCAGAATTTGAGCACCACGCTCCAGGACATGCAGACAGCAATCCCGGAGCTGACTGCACGGGTAGTAACTTGGGAGGCAGCCCTACTTCGCACTTTTGACGAGGTAAAGGAGGCCACCCAGGCGTCGCAGCGCGGTACCCTGGAGACTGCCGGCAGTTCTGAAGCCCTGGACTACTGCAAGGCCAAGTTGGAGAAAATAGTAGGCTACATCAACGATACACGCCTCTTCACGTCAGCTAAGCTCGAGGGAGCTCTCAGGATGTATCAGAACTCTATCACTGAAAACATCAGAGACCTCGTAAGGGTACTAGCACCCATGCAAGGGGCCCCTCCACCATGCAGAGACAACTGCACCCGAGGGACACCACCACCGGATCTGCCACGTCGATACCCTCCTTTAGATACAGGTCCTCACGAGACCTACATGGATCACCACGGAGCAATATAGGAATAACGCCACCTTTTGAAAGAACGGTGGATGTCAGGGCCTAGTGGTCATGACGTCTATCCCCCTCAACTCTCCATGCGGTTCGCCGCAGTCATAAACACTACTTCTGAATCTGGGTGCCACGAACGCAACCAGCCAACTTCACCAAGGCTACTGCCCTAGTCAGTGGAGGGTTTTTAGTAGATATTCCGTTCCGGTGACCTCACCGGAGCGGTGCAGCCCAATGTGTTGGTGTGCGTAAATCCATTTTTTTTCCTTCCACATAAAACATAAAAAACTTGCCCTTTAAAGGGTAACTACGGGTTTAGCTTTGTGAACCACACAATCTGTACCTTCTCTGATGTTTTGAAACATATTGCGTAGTTGGCTTTCATTTTTAGGAGCATGTCAATGACGTTAAGTTTTATAGGTTTTGTTTTGCGCTTACATCTTATATTTCACTTTGCATTTGTGAAATTTTTTATATTTGTTTGAATGGCTCAAGCACAATACCGACCACAATAAAATATCTACTGCGAATTATACATTTATAACTGTCTTTCAGTGGCAAACATGGCTATTATTGTATTTTATAAACACCTATCATAATATTAAAACATTATTTGTATTATAATATCAGATTATAAAGCCCAAGAAATGAAACAAGGGGTAATAAAATTTTTCAGTTTATCACGAAGAATTTGAGCACAACTTGTAAAGGTAGAGAGGTGAAATAACCTGTATACCATTTAGCCAGGTACCTTGTGAGAGAAGGTTCCTATACGAATAAGTAACCGCCGACTTCATCACCCACCTCGAATCTTTACACGCTTTTTACATCTTCATACAGTGCTTTGAGCTCGTTTTGGTAGCTTTAATACAAATTAAAAAAACTGCATCCACCATGACATATGTGTATAAGCTAAAAACGGCAGTAACTTGTGACAGAAGCGAAATCTATCTACCCAATTCTTAGCATTTTTTGTCATGATTGTTCATGTGAATGGTTGCTCCTACAGGGGCGAGCTTAAAGATCTGTGTGAATTTATGCTAATGAATAATGGTTGGTTAACTCTCTACTACTGCAGCTCTCTGTACCAGGTAATCGACGTACATAGTGATTGCCTTCTGTCCCATACAACACTGATACACTGAGTTATCTACCGTTTCTCTGTAAACTGTTCTGCAAATCATCCATTAGAAGACATTCAAGACAGGTGTAAGTCGTATATGTCGCTAAGCACGTTACACATATTCAAAAATAAATTGGGGCAGGAGACTCACCTGATTATATCTATAACTTTAATTGTATTGAGTGTCCGCTACGAGTTACAATGCATTTACTGTCTATATTGCCACCAATAGATCGCTCACCATGTAATATGTTACAGCGTGGAAGAAAATTGTCTTTTTTTAAAGCTTTTAATGGTAGATTGTAATTTTTCTGCTTAATTATTTACTATATTTAATCTCTTCTTACTACATATAAATATAAATTAGTAGTACTTTATAGAAAGATAATATTTGTGCCGTTATACTTCTCCAGCTTAATCAGCCACACATTCGGGCGAAATATTTGTGGAGTTTTCCTCCACTCGCAGCAGATAGGAAGCACGTAGACTGTTTGGAAGATCCAGGTCGAGATTTGATAAAATAAGAGTCATGGGATCTGTTCCCAGGTGTGGATTTTTGGTGACAGAAATAAAATTTTATATGACTCCGATTTCGTAATATATTATTTAATTGTATAATCTGGATTACAATTTACTCGAACTTTCTTTCTTAATCCATCACTTTAGGTTACCTCCAAGACGTTGATAAATCCTTATTTTCAAGTTAATATAATTTCTATTAATTACTTAAAATTCCTCTTCTATACGTCCACTCATTACTATTACGAATAACTCCTTTGACGATTACAAAACTTTTATATTCACCGCGACGTTTTTCCATCGTCATAAAACCAGATTGAAGAGCATATACCTATCTCAACGTTATTGATTTTTATAACTATCGTTACTCCTCTATTAATTTTGTGATTGGTCGATTTACTGCAACGTCATCACAATACGTAATACAATTATTACTACGGCCAATCACAAAATTACACATATATTTTTCTTAATATTGTCATTACATGGCGTACTAAGCCATATCAGAAAACTATATCCACATAACAAATGCTAACTAAAACATATCGTTATATATTGAATGTACAAATTTTCGTGTATTAGAAAGGAAGGCTTCTAAAGTGAATATATGAATCTCTACTTTCCAAATTAGTAATTCAGGATTTCATTGCATCTTCGTGTTCGTTATCAGTTTTGTTGGAACTTTAATACATTCATTATAAGCAAAATTATTGAAAGTGATTGTTTCAAATGCCATAAGCAGTATGATATTAACGCAGTGTGACGTTTGTGAGAAGACTCAAACTTCACCAAAACTCACGTTTATGAAAGTCAGTTCTTCATTTGACACAAGTTTCCCTGCGCCAAAGTGTTGTCATTATCCTGAATATATTTCAGATATTTAACTTATATGGCTCTCCACACATATTCTTCAATAATTACTATAACTGTTAGCAGAAATTAGTTAACCTATTTGTTGTTTTACTTATACTATGTTTATTCTTTTTATGTATTCTCAATTTTTAAAATCACTTCTACTGACATTTGAAATAGGACAATACAGTAGACTTAAGAGTTTAGTCAAAGTATTTTAGAGCCAGTCGCTATGTGACGGCTTTCACATTGCATACCCTTTGTTTGGGCAGAACATAAGAGGACCTTCCTGTATGGGAAAACAAAAACGTTTGAAAATTGAAACAAATAACAGAGAATATCTCGGAAATGTTTAACTCCAAAGATTGATTCACATAAATTTAGTCGTTTAACCAGACCTATATACCTTTTAGGAATTTGTCTTCTCTTAGTTTACCAATTAGCAAACGTGATTCAGAATTTAAACTACTTCAGAGGACATGTACAAGATATGTGCTCCATTATATCATGAATATATTATAATATGTCAACTTATGATAGTTTAATTCAAAATTGAGGCAACTTTTGAAAGTCAGATTTGTTTAGCTACTTGTATAGAAATAGTATCAAGACTTTTATTTTATTTTTGTGGCGCATCCTTACAAGACTTTAAGCTACAATACTAACTTCTGTTGTTTACACAGACGTTTACAAAATGTCAGCCATTTGAATTCAGAGCACCTCAAAACGTGTATTGACAGTCACATCTCAATAGCAAATTTTGGTAAGATACAATAACTATCAACTAAGCTATTGCTCTGATGATTTTGGATTTCTCAGAAATGAAAAAGTGAGTTATTTCATGAAGAAATCAAGATGATGGACAGGAGATATGAGGATCAATGGAACATTTCTAGCCGACCTCGGTTGTCGCTTGGAAAGGGAAGTTCTTTAATCACGACTTAAACGTAAATCAGCCAATCAAACTTCAAGCAAGAGAAAAGTAACGTAACTCCATATTTTACAGATACACACTTATTTCTATATATTTATAGAATCAGAAATTCTGCGTTCTTATTCATTTTATAACGCACGACTTTTACATACAAGCACTATTTCCAAATTATCATTTAGTGATTTGTGAGAGAGCCTTACGTGATAGAGAAGAATGGACAGAAACATTCAATTTAGCAAACAGAAATTAATCACAACTAGCGAACAAAAGTTACATTTTGTAGTGTCAGTCGAAAACCGTGTTACATGCTAATGGTTAAATGCAGTATACTGTATTTTTATTTACTTGTGGGAAGGTCATAATGACAAGTTCATGTTTAGGTATTCCTGTTTTCGCCAGCCTCTGTAGCGTAGATGGTAGCTGGAAATGAATAACAACCGACTTTTTTGCAAATAGTTATGGAGTCTTCTCACAAACATCACACTGCGTTAAAGTACAAAGATCAATGAATGGATACAAGTTCCAAGGCTCCAAAATTGTCGAAAATGGGAATATAAGCAATGAGAAAGTTTAGAAAATGTGAAAATATATATGCAACTTAGAAGCCTTCATTTCTCAAACACAAGTATTTGCATGCCTAGTAGTGTCTTAATGTACACTGTTGCAATACTTTGTTTACTTGAGGTAAAGGCTAAGTCAAGTATAAACTAAATTTGAATAACACAACTAAAATACATCATAAAACGTACTAAAAATCACAATCTTCCTTCACAGCATCATATATGTATATATAACAGGTAGAGCCATCTATGGAGAGCTGTAGACACTCGCTAGCTGGGTTGTATATCCTATGGGCAGGAATACAACTAAATGAACGTTAGCTATATTTCTTTACCCAATCCACTACCCATGGCTATTTTCCTATCTGCTCCAAGTTTCAACTTTTACAAAAGAAGTTTCATTAAACATATTTTGTGTATACTTGAGTACAAGACTGGAGTGAATGTTTAAAAAGTGAGTCGATGTATTTAGACTTTTAAGTTAACATGAAATTACAAGAAACATGAGAAAGGAGCTTAGCACTATCAGATATTAAAACATTGAAAATTTTAACCCAAAAACAACGAATAGTTCGGAAATCGTCACTAACTTAAACAGCAAACTTCACATAAATTGTTTTATATGGATCTCCATTATTTGTGAGTTCCTGTAATAGTACAGTGAGCTAGAGAGTCGTTGTTTAATTCCAGGCCACGAATGTTCCATGGGAAGTTCCCTGACATAGATCTTGTGTGTTTTCTAGTGTTCACTTAACTGTACTCCTGTACTCAGAAGTGTAAGTTGACACTTAGCCGTTAGACACAGAAGGAAGTACTCACCATCTCCTTGCTTCTAACATTGTTTTTATGACAATCTAGGCACGACATAAACATCAGTGGCGAGTGTTTCTTCTTCATTTGTTTGTTCAATATTTGGTTCATGTTACTCTTACACTTCATTATTATATATTCTAAATGGCCCACATATTCACTATCTGAATAATCTTTAAATTGATTATAAATTATACCTAAACATGGATGTATTCTAAGATAAACACGACAAACGTAACATGGCATAACCTTTAGAGTCAAAAGAAACAGTGAAACAAATATAGAATAAAACAGAACTATCGCAAAGAATCTGTCACTTGGATTAAAAGCAGAGGTATACTGCAAACCAATCTCCAGGAGAGAAAACCATGGCGAATAGTCCGTAGCCTGCGGAAAGACAAAACCGTACACCAGCACCCCCTACATAGCCCTAGAGGTCGACTCGTCTACGAGTCGAAAGAAAAGGCAGAGGCGCTAGCAGATTATCTGGAGGCTCAATTCCAACCCAGGGTAGAGCCAATGGACGATGACCATGCTGACCTCGTGGAACAGGTGGTGGAGGACTTCCTAGAAGCTCCGCCCCCTGACCACGAGGAGTTCCACATTCCCATCGTTACCCCTAGAGAGTTAGCGACCACGCTTAACTCTCTAAGAAACAACAAAGCACCCGGGCAGGACCGTGTCACAGCGGAAATGCTCAAGCACCTTCCACGAAGAGCCGTGATTCACTTAACCCGGATTTATAACGCGTGCCTATACATGCGCCACTTTCCAGCTATCTGGAAGGAGGCGCGCGTGGTGTGCGTTTTAAAGCCGGGGAAAAATCCGGTTTTTCCTTCCAGTTACCGATCAATCAGCCTTCTCCCAGTTTTATCGAAGGTATTCGAAAAACTGCTCCTCTCCCGGCTCCTTCCTCATCTGGAGGAAAGGGGCCTAATCCCGGAACACCAGTTTGGCTTCCGTTCTGGCCACTCCACGACCGAGCAGCTACTGCGGGTTGCCGAGAAGGCCTCCCTGGGTTTCCAGGAAAGGTCTAAAACGGTAGCAGTGCTGCTCGACGTGGAGAAGGCATTCGCCACTACCTGGCATGAAGGACTCATTTACAAACTCCTGGAGCATGAAATTCCCCGTCCATACATTTCCTTGGTGGCCGGTTTCCTCGGAAACCGAAGCTTCCGAGTAAAGATGGAGGGGAAGCTGTCCACCGAGCGGCCCATTGGCGCTGGAGTACCGGAAGGCAGCGTGCTGTCGCCGGCGCTCTTCGCAGCTTACATGGCCGACATCCCAACTCATCACAACACCCAAACCTGTCAGTATGCGGACGATCTCATGATCTTCGCAGTCAATAGGAATACACGGTACAGCTTCCGGCAAATCCAAACCCAGGTCCGGGCCATTGGCGAATGGAGCGCAAAATGGCGAATGGCAATTAACCCGGAGAAGAGCTCTGCTATTCTCCTGGCGAAAACCATAGCCAACCGGTTGCAGCAGAACTTCGTTTTACGGCGCCGTCGAATCCCTTGGGTGCAAACGGCGAAGTATCTCGGGGTGACGCTGGACCGCAAGTTAACTTACGTTCCGCACGTCAAGGGCAAGGTCCAGCTGGGGCACGTCGCACTCCGGAGCCTATACCCTATCTTCAGATCAACCATGCCGATCCGTCTCAAACTCCAACTGTATCGGGCGATCATTCCGCCTATGATTCTGTACGGCTGTGAGATCTGGGGAACAGTGGCTAATACCACTTTCGTCAGACTCCAGACGCTGCAGAACAAGGCACTACGCATCATCTACGATACAGGCTGGAGATTCCCGGCTCATATCCTACATGAGCACTCCCAGATCCCGTACATTGTCGATGTCATTCGCGAGAGGGCACGATCAATGTACGAGAAAATCCAAATTCACCCCAACCCTTTAGTGAACTCCCTGGGAAGGTATGACCCGAGAGATCAAAGGCGCTTGCCGTCCTTCAGACTGCCGAGAGACGTCCTGGGACCCCTTGGGTAACCCAAGGAAAACCCCAGATGTCTCTGGGAACAACTTCTACGCCAAAGGACAAGCGCTACACAACCCGTATCCAAAACGGGGCAAAAAACTAATTCGTGTCTCCCAAAAAGGGAGAACGATTAAGTACAGCTGCCCACGACAAAGAGGGGCAACCCATTCCAAACCTCTCCAAAATTTCAAACAGTAAACAAATTCAAACACCCCAGCAGAACATGGATCTACTAGTTCATTTCGCAGGTTAAGCCGCAAAGCGGCTAGGTACTGCGGCATATGACACCCGGACGGGGAAAGCCCCGCCCGACTAGGACTACCTCTGGACCTCTGGACCTCAAAACTACAACGCTGTAGCTCACTGTACTATTGCATGGACTCACAAATACTACACAAATAATGAAAATCAGTTTAAAACAATCTATATGAACTTAGTTGTTTATATCATTGACGATTTCCAAATTATCTGTTGCTTTTCGTTTAAGATGTTCTATGTTTTAATACATGATAACGCTGAGCTCCTTTCTTGTGTTTCTTGTAATTCCTTGTTAATTTGAAGGTCCAAACACAAATAACTACTTTGTAAATATTTAACATTCTCTCCAGATCTGTAGTCAAGTATATACAGCAAAAGGTTTCATGAAAATACGTTTGTCAATGTTTCTCAAACTTGGTGTAGATAGAAAAACAGTTTGTCTAAGATATATTAATTTACGAGCATAAAATTGTTCAATTAGCTAACGTTCAGTTAGGTGCATTCCCGGCCGCTAGGACATACAACACTTTTACCGGGTGTGTACTGCGGCCCATAGATGGCTCTATCAGTAATATATGATACTGTGAACAAAAATTGTTATTTTTAGTACGTTTTATGATGCAATGAGTTTGTGTTACTCAAATTTAGTTTAGGCTTGACATGACCTTTACCTCATGGAAACAAGATGTTGCAACATTGTACATTAAGACATTGTCGAGCATACAAATATTTTGCTTTGACACAGGAAGACTCCTAAGTTGAATATATCTTTTCACTTTTCCTAAATTCGTTTTTGTTTATTATTCCCTTGTGGTTGATTTTTGGCAGTTTGTGGGAAGTTATTAGACAATCCAGTTAATTCAATTAAGTCAAAGAACAAAAAGGTTGTGACTACAAGCAAAGCAGTAAGGTATAGAAGAACTAGTAGAACTACCAGTCTAATTATGCAAGCAAGATTCTAAATTTAAACAAAGTATTAATGATCCAAATGGTACATTTCAGAACCAAAATTCAAACTTTTAATTCAGACAATTGAGAGTAAAGAATACAAAGTTGTGTAGTAAAAGAGGAAAATTAAGCTTTTTCATTGCAGACAATTACAGAGTACATTATAGTCACTTAGCAGTTACTAATTCTTTTGTCTTAATGACTTTGGCTAAGCTTCGGAATGAAGTTAACAGATTATTATCGAACTGCTGTATATTACAAATTGATCACAACACAACCTCATGAATATCGTGAAGTATAATATTAAATACATAAATAATAAAATTATACTTGAAACTGAGAGCACAAAGTAGATTACTACATTTTGAAGTCAAAAAGTAACAAAACCTTATGGTATTTAGGTACATTCTATTAGCAACCCAAAAATATCATTCAAATTTGAAAAAATGTAATTTTGTCAAAGAACTATAACTGCCAATCAAAAAATAGAAGACCATTTCAAGTTACAATTCGAGTTAGTAACAAACATTGCTCCGGATTATGTCAACATGAATTTTGTTGATGTAGTCAGCTATCAGATGATACAAAATAAATCAGACAATACTATGGAAATATTAACTAATGCTCTTAATTTCATTTTAAATCTCATAAAGGAATGCAGTATTCTGAAAGAATACTAGAAAGAAAAAGCTTTATATCAGACTTATATTGAAATGAAATAATGCTTTGAACTTAAATGACAAATATCACCCAACTGCATTTCCTTGTAACCCTTGGGAAATATTTGAAAAAAGTTCTGGCTAACATAATCATTTTTTATGAGTAAAGATACAGACTGTGACCTTAATTTGAATTAGGTTCAGGAAAAAATTTGCTAAAATCGATAACTTAGCTACACTATTGTTGAAATTATTTCTACGTTTCTGAAGAAAAATTGTGTATTAGCAGTAAGCTGACACAATATTAAAGCAGTATGCAGTGCAATCTATGTTATTAATAGAAGATGAAAACAAATTAAAATACCATCAGAATGAAAAATGCATAATTACGTTGATGATCGACAGATATCACATTATTCTACCTTCTAAATATCATTCGTCAGAGAAGAGAGAACTATTTAGAGATTACCCCAAGGTTCGTCGTGGTGTCTTATTTTATATATTATATATACTCTAAATCTGTAAAAATATCTTATAAAGAATTTCATAATCTGGAATTTGTAGATAATTTACTGCTATACACTTGCTGTACAAAAATAACATTGCTGGAGCCGTAGTATAGTTTGAAGAGAATGTCTACAATATAGTAAGCCATCTGGAAGACAAATGAATAACTTATTTTGCAGACAAACTTATTTGGATAATTTAAAAGAAGGAGAAATGTTAACACTAGTAACTATGATATAGAATCTAGATCTTATATAAATGTCCTGAGACTCAATTAGGACTGCAAACTGACTTGGCATATTCACTTAAAGTGTAGCATTCAACAATGAAGTAAGGTCTTGTATATATTTAAATACATCTGTGAAATAAATCAGATGTATATTTACAAACCCTAACATCTTCATACAATAATTTAATAAACTCTGTTTTAAAATATGGAGCATTGTCTTCAGCAAGCATCCTATTACAAGCAAGTA
Organism: Mantis religiosa; assembly: GCA_030765055.1. Lineage (NCBI taxonomy): Eukaryota > Metazoa > Arthropoda > Insecta > Mantodea > Mantidae > Mantis > Mantis religiosa. Next base: position 25,887,683 of record CM060951.1, on the reverse strand, counting down.
AATTAAACTTTGCCATAAAAGAATTTAAGCAATATTTTGGGATCAATGGAACCCTGGCTGTAACAGTAAAAGAACTTGGAGGAATTCCAATTAAACTAATACATGTTAGCCTTATATAAAATTATAAAGATGTTGGGGTATTGGTAATTTATTTGCTCATCTCACATGAAAATGTAGAGGCTTAAGTATCTACAAGAGTGATAAAATTATAAAATTGCTACTTTTGGCATAAACTAGATTGACTGATAATTAATCTGAAACTGTTTAACTCTCTACTAGCTTTACGTATTGCTTTGTTTTTCTATTTACTTCTAGGAAATAAACAATGACAATTAGAGTTCATATATTCCAGTGATTATGATAATAATGTTTATACTGAACATAGATATACACTAGATTTTTTATATAACATTGATTTAAAAGCTACACATATTACAGGACCAATTACTATGCTTCAGCCAGAAGAAATAGCAATTATTTACCTAACTTCCAGCGTTAAGTATTTGGAATACTGAGTTTAAAAAGTTTTGAATCTGATCCCTACTTGTCTTTTGTTCATGCTTTTCAGAAAAGCTTCCTTGGCTTTATATCTGAGTGACATAATTTGTGTATTAAAGTTTTGTTTTATTTTCCTTTCTATTTATTTTTGTTTTAACAGTTCAACTTGTGCAGCTAGGCTTACATTTGTCGTGTTTATCTTATAATACGTTTATGTTTAGCCATACTTTATCATTGTTTTAGAGACCATGTTAATTTGGAGTTCCAAACACAACGTCCTACAATTCAACCATTTAACTGTCATTTCACACTTGTATTCAAGTATGTACACCAGAATGTTTAATGAAACTACTTCCTTTTGTAAATGTTTATTTTAATCTTGGAATAATAGAGTGGGTTGAGAAATTAGTGTGACTATAATATATTAATTTACCGACATAAAGATATATAATATACGTAATATTCCTGTAATTGTATGGCCTGTCCGCTAGAGATACATGCATTTCACTGACTGTTACTGCCGTCCATAGATGGCTCTACCGGTAATCGTATATTATACTGTGGAAGAATAATGTTATTTTTAATGTTTTATCACAGATTGAAATTATGTTGTTCAGATATAACTTAGACTTGACTTTTTATTTAACTTGTTGGAAGAAAAAGTTTAACAGTGTACATTAAGGCAATAGTGCACGTAACAATTTTTGTGTTTGGGAAGGGAAGCCTATTAAGATGGATACATCTGTGTAGTTCTCCCAAATTTGCTTCGTATTTTGATTTGCATTATAGATTTCGCTGATTGGAATTTTGTTGGAACTTGAAACAATTTAAAATTAAGAAGAACTTTCATACTGTATTTTTCAACTGTCTGATGAGCCTGATGATATTGACACAGTGTGTCGTTTCTGGGAAGATTCTGTAGCAGTAGTCAGTTGCCATTCATTTGTTTGAGATTTGGTCTGGAATCACATAAGTTTCACTGCTCCATATGTTGACGTAATTATGAAGTTACTTCACATGACTTTCGACAGATATTGTTCAACAAATTATTACAAGTCTTTGAAGAAATTAGTTATCCGCTTTGTTGTTTTACTTATTCTCTGTTTATTCTTTTTGTGTATTCTTAACCAATAAAGCCGCTTCTACTGACACTGTAAGTAGGACAATATAGCAGACTTAAGAGTTTAGTATAATCATTTTAGAGCCAGTTGCTATGTAATGTCTTTGAGATTGCATTTCTTCTGTTTGGGCCCAACGTAAAAGCTACCTCCTATACGGGAAAAATAATTATTTGAATCTTGAAAGAAATAATAGGGAATGATTAACGCCACGAAGTTGTTTGATATAAATTTAATGATATTTGAAACGGTTTCAGAGACTACAGATAATTCAATGTATATATTCGATTTTACCGTGAAAATATCTGTAACTGATTGTACTTTAATTAAACAATTAATTGAGCCGAAATATTAAATTTACGAAAACAAGAATATAATTTTTGGCTGTCGCTTAAAGGTTAAGAGAGACTACAGGACACGTTAATATGTCCATATCCTGTTTTGGCAAATGGTTTAAGACCAAACTGTAGTAGAGAAAGCTGCCGATCAAGATGATGTTATTAGGATTCTTAAACAGCAAACCTTCCTCGTCATGAACACAAGTACATCTGCCGCAATTCGTTGTTCCTTTCAAGATCTAAGTAAATGCATCTATTTTTTTTTTTAAATTTTATACAGATTGTATCTGAATTTAAAGCTTACTCCGCGCAGTGAGAATTGTAATTTTGTAAGATGTGCGAAACAGAGATGTCAGCCGAAAGAAAATTCATTGTTAGGATTCATGTATATCCTGATACGCATAAACGGAGAGTTACACAGTTACAGAGTATTTATCAAACAATCAAGAATATGGCAAAGTAAGCAGGATTATAACTTTATCACTCTTGTGGCAACTTTAGCCTATACAAAGTGAGGGGGAAGCCTTCCCGCCTGTGGCTCAGGTATTTATCCAGGGTTCACTTTCTGGATCAGGAATAGGAGACAGAAGGAGCAAAACATATCAAGTGGAATTTCGAGGAATATTGAACACTCACATTGTTTACTTTCGTAACCCCTGAGTACTCACCCCACAATCGCCCGATTTATCAACGATCAAAATGTGAGAATCACTTTTATAAATTGATGTTCTATGACTTTATGTAGTTATATCATTAATATGTCTCACATCAATATATGTAACGAGGTATTTGTGATTACTCTGATTTGTATTAAGGTTTTGGGATACCCTGATATGGCTGCTCTCAAAGACATAGTACATGGAGTATATGACAGCAGTTACTATCAAGTTATTGATTGTACACACAGCTTTATTTTTACAATTTTATACTGAATTATACACTTTTAATCACTAAAATAATTCCATTTACTTTCTTCGACGACAACCCTTTTGCTCTTACGATTATTTAAGTATTTGAAAATTTAAACAGTTATTAAGGAATATGTAAATGTCTGCGTTTTTTAAAAGATAACCATACTTCAGTTATACAGACGGTATTTTAATTTCATACTTGATGCTCCTCTATCTACTGTGTTCGCATACTTACCTATTGAACATACATTTACACTAGTATTGTTTATATACATTAATTTAAAGGTATAGGAATTCAGATGATCAAACCTAGGACAACTGAATGATAAAGGATTCACACATCCAACTCTTAGCTTCTGGGATACCGGGTTTTCAAATTTTGAATGGCATCTTTATTGTCTTACACTTTTGAAACGGTCTCTCTTCTGACATAACTTGTGTGCAAATAGTTAATTATATTTTAGTTTTTTATAATGGTAATAAAAATTACAAGTTTCTATGAATGTATTACATATTATGGTTACAGCCATCTACTGACAGCAATTCGCAGTCGCTGAGAAGCTTACACCACCTATAGGGCAAAAGTAGAATTAAAAGAAGATTTTCTATCTTTTTGACAGTCAATTAGTATATTAAAGACACACAACTTTCTCGACCCACTGTCTGCTCCAAAGTGCTCTTTTGTTCAATATTTGACTGATATAATTTGTGTGCGAATAGTTTATTCTTTGCATTTCACTTTCATTTTCACTATGGAGATTGTGCTGGTAGTTTACATTTTGTAAGCTGAGCTCGATTGAAACATTTTGATTTAATAGTTAACTCTCAAAAAGACTCATATTGGACTCCTTAAGTTAATTCTCAAATTCTTGTTGAGATATTGGACCTCAGTGCCAATTGACAACATTTTGGGCTTCATAGTTTACTAAAATTAGATAAAAAAACTTAGTTAATTGTTCATTACACAAATTATATATAAGCTAAGTTTGCTACAGGAGGGATAAAGTTTTAAACCTGTTCCTTTTTACTTAAACTTGATTGGTTGATAAATTTTCCGAAAGTGTGTAGCATGCTACTAGTTGTATACAATGCATTGTATTTTTATTTACTTCTAGGAAATACAAAATGGCAAGTAAAAATCCAAGGTATTCCTGTGATTCTGACGATAATGTTTAAACAGAACATAAGTTTACACTAGCATTTGTTTATATAACGCTACTACATACAGATTTATAAAGTATAGGTATCACGTGACCAACTACTGCGAGATTTTCATTTGCGTGTTTATCTTAAAATACGTTTACGTTTAGGACAGTTCATAATTAATTCAGAGACTATGCCGATAGGGAAAAAGATGATACCTTTGATACTTGTGACATGAAGTGCAAGGGAAAAAGTAGCAAATGTGGAAGATGAAGAAACAGATAAAGTAGGTCCATCCACCAATGATGTCTCTGTCCTGCCTAGATTGTCATTAAAACAATATTAGAAGCAAGGAGATGGTGAGTCGTTCCTTCTGTATCTAACGAGTAAGGGTCAACTTACTATTTCGTAGTACACGAGTACAGTGAAGCAAAGACTATTAAAATACCTGGACGTAACAGTCACGTCTATAGGAATGTCTGGGAGCGACCCAGGGATATTACGTAACCAGAAACTATGTCTGCAACGCTTTAAACCACCTCACCACTTGAGAGACAGATATATTCCACAGAAATAATGGAAGTCTAGTTAAAGGAGAAAATTTATTTCAGCTTCGGTCTTTAAGATATTAACGATTTGCGAGATATTAGTTGTTTTTATTTTAAATCGTTCAACACTTTTATATTTTGATAGTGCTAAGCAGAATTCTTGTGTTTTTGTGATACCATGTTAATTTCAAAGTCCAAACATAACGTGCTACGTTTTAAACATTTAACTATCACTTCAGACTTGTACTTATACACAAAATGTTTATTGAAACTGTTTATCTTAAGTTGGAGTAGATAGAAAAGCAATCCTGTGTAGTAGGTTGAGTAGAGAAATTACTGTGACTATAACAGTTGATTTACTGTAATAAAGCTATACAATATAGCAAACATTCATTTAGTTTTATTTCTGTCCGCTAGGAGATACATCCTTTGCGTTGTTGTACATAGATGGCCCTACCTGTCATATACGATAAGCTGGAAGAAATTTGTAACCTTTTATAAGTTCTATAACGGAATATAATTTCGCCGTTTAGATTTGATCTAGACTTGAACTGGCGTTTACTTAGTGGATATATACGGTTACAGTAGTGTATGTTAATTCAATATTGGACGTATAGGTTTTTGTTTGAGAATGGAAGTCTGCTAATTTGTATACATGTTTGGGCTTCTCGCGATTTTGTGTCATTCATTTAATTCCATCACAACGACTATACATTTTGTTTGTTGGATCATGTACCCAGTTTTACTGTGCATAACACTTTAAAGTACCTCTTTCTCTTGTCTCATAAGCCATAGGTCATTTACGTAGTGAGATGTTCGGGAGTACATAACCATTACCAATAACCTGACAAGCGTAACAATTCTGTAAGTCAGATGCTATTCGTATGGTTACTGCTCCCAAAATTTGTCATAATTAGAGCTAGAATTTTCGTGTACTACATAATCTTCCGCTTTGATTATACACAAATAAGACTAATGAATGTCCATATATTAAAACGTTGGCTATCTTACATACTTCATCATCTAATTTTTTTACATATTTGTACATTTTGTCTGTAAAATTACGCATTCAGCCCCTTACAGCTGTTCTTTTAATCTCTTTTATGAAATTGAAATACAGTAAACTCCCGATTATTCAAGATATATGCTTCTTTGTGTAGAACAATAGAGAGAAAGAAAAGTTCTTGCATAAGTTTTGCGTTCACTTGAAATAAGCTTTCTGTGTTTGATACTCAGAGAGGGAGCGTTTAGGCAGCAATAAAGCATTGCACCGTAAACGATAAATTACCGTTCATTCCCAGTTTCCTGTGTAAGGTCGACAAAGGAAGTTACTCAGTTCGTACACTTCAACATCCTTTGGCAACAACCATGTTTAATTGAGATGCCTCCAGTAGCGTCAAAGTTAACAAAGTTAAAGTCGCGGGATACAATAGATGATTCATTCAGTAATGATGGAGAAGTGATCTTCTGCCAGGCTTGTACTTAGAAAGGTGAAATGTTCAATGCAATGCAACTCACCCAACATGTGCGTAGTGCCCTGCTTACTACGACTAGAGCACTACAAACATCTAAAAGGCAAGTACTTCTATCTCAAATCCAACAGTCTTCAGGTGCAGGGAACGCATTCTTCCATGGTAGGTGTACTGCTGTTTTCCGCAAAATTTCCATGGTACAAACTCCAGGTACCTAAACTCGCGCATTTTTAGCGAAGTATTGTCCGAGGCAGATGCCTAATGATTCTACGCTCCGAAGAAACTACCTCCATTTCTGTTACGAGGATGCGCTGGTAAATGTGCGACGTCGTATAGGTAGCAGTTATAAATGGATCGCTGTCGATGAAACTACGGATGTGAAAGAATACTATATTGTCAGTCTTATGTTGGTAAGCTGTATGGAAAACATCCCGCTATACCTTTTGTTATTTCTTAGACAGTGTTAGAATATACAAATTATGCAAGTGTAGGTATTTTGTGAATGATGAATTTAAAGTGTTGTGGCGTGGAGGCGTTCAGGAAGACACAGTTCTTATTCCTTATCCTGATGCTGCAGCATACATGCTAAAGGTAGGGACTACATTACGTGTGTTCTACCAACATATCATCTATTTCTCCTGTCTCGTCCTTGGACTGCAAGCTGTCGCCGAATTGGGAAGTAAATACCCACAAGTGAACCGTATCATTTCAAGCACCAAAATGTATTTGATGTGTGCTGCACTTCAGAGAACTACTGCCAAATGTGGAATTGTTTCCTAAAACTGTCCTGACTAGGTGGGTTAGGTGGATCGTAAACGCCTGTTTTATAGTGAACATTTTAAAGATGTGAAAGCTCTGGTAGATTCACTTCCATCGAAATCAGCAGTTTCAGTGAGAGACGCCCAAAGTGCCTTCAACGATCCTAAAATGCAGTGTTAATTACCTTATATCCAAAGCTATTTTGAATTCATCGCTGATAGTATTTTGAAATTAGAAACTCGTGACTTTCCCTTGAAGAAGTCATTGAACATTTTGGAAGATGTTACAGCCAAGTTATCTGCTGTTGAAGGGATTGTTGGAATACAAGTATTACAGAAATTTGAGTCTGTGATGAAGAGAAACCCTGGCTTCTCGACATTGACTTCGGTGTGCGGGACCCTCAACAGCGAAAAAGTGAAACCTCCAGATTATATCTCTCCTGAAAAATGTTATTCACTTACATTTGTACCAGAAACTTCCTGCGACGTGGGAGACCATTTTCAAAATTCAAGAACATCCTCTCTGACCGTTTACATTCCACGACAATACAAAACTAGGAGATATGTCTAATACTTCATCGTAAGCCAGAATGAAGCACATTGGGTTCTGCAAAGTGATGTTTACTGCACAGACAATTTAAATTCCTACTGCACTTTGATCGTTTATTTCACGAAAACCTAAAATTCTTTCATTTATCTTCACGTCACGTCTCCAACTAACTCGTATATTTCCTGGAATACCACTTGGGGTTCTCGTATGCAATGAGATACACACCGTTGGTGGCGATCTAGTATGTTATGCTTACTACTTCATTGTTAAATCACTATTTTTAGATTTATTGATGGAAATTAATCGCTTTTATACACACTGAAAAGAAGCTTTCAAAGGGAATAGCTTATCTCTTTATTTACAACATCCCACGTGACTCATACAGTAAACTTTCCAACGAGAATCCAAAATAATTGATCCATACGCACCGATAGTATATTTGTAAATTCAGATGTAACTATATTAAGCTCTATGTCTCGAAAAACTAATGGACTGTCACATCGTGAAACGCAAATGCCATGGATTTATAAGATACATTTAAAACTCAAACCTAAATACACATATAGGAAATATAGGGAAATAAATGAAAATACTCCGAAGGAATTTAACAAAAACCCTACATTTGAATATTTTAAACAAACTAATGACGCTAGTGGAACTAACAATAAATATGTATAATAGCTTCCTTCAGTGCCTTAGGACTCACTTTGAATTGTGGTTCCCATTTAAGTTAAAAAACTAACTTCAAAAGAAACAATGCCTGGATCACTTTAGGAATTACAAAATTATGCAGTTGTAAAATAGAACTATATCAGAAAACTAGAAACAGTTACAATTAAGTTTAAAAAAAAAACACAAAAGATATTGCTAATTTTTAAAGAAGCTAGTAGAAACTGTTCGAGTATTGCATTATAATAAACTAACTCAGCGCTCAGACGATAAAATAAAAACCACTGGGAATACGAGTACAAAAAAATGTAACAATAACACTCAGTGTTGATAATGATGAAATTTCCAAACCTTTACAAGTTGCAGAAATGTTTAATATATTTATTTTAGATGTAACAAATACAAAAAAAATTATGAAAGTTAAGTTGTAGCTTTAGAATTACTGAGAAAAATTGGTTTCTACTTTTAAACTCAATCTAGCTACGCCTTCTGAAATAAATAAAATTATTGGTTCTTATAAAACGAAGAGTTCTTCTGGTTATGACAAAATAACTACAAAACTCTGAAAATCTTGCTCCTCACAAATTAGCATTCCCCTAACGCAATTAGTTTCCAAAGACTGGAGTTTTCCCTGATAGGACGATGTTCTGTCTTTGTCAACCTCTTTTCGAAACTGGCGAACGCAATAATGTATAATGTAATGAATCGTTATCTGTCTTGCTAAATTTTTTCAGAAGTTCTCGACAAAGTAATGTTCAAAAGACTGTATGAACACCTTGAGTATAGCAACATACTTGTCAGTGAGTGTGAGTGTGAGTGGGGTTTTACGGCCCGTCGACATCAAGGTCATTTGGGCCCTAAGTCAACACTAAAACCTAAAAGGTATAAAAAATATTTGCTAAAAGGTAAAATATAATAAAAACACTCAACTGTTAAAAGAACATTAAAAACGACCTAAAGACTAATACTATAAAAACGCTAAAAGTAATAAATATAAAATACAGGTCACACTTGTTTATTAAAACCTATTTTAAAAACGAACCGCAGTGCCTTATCCACGGCCACTGGGTCGTCACCTAAAATACTGGGCAAGTTAGCTCCCTAGCCTATTGATTGGCGAACGCGGGCGTACTGCGGGCAATCAAGCAGTACGTGCCGCACCGTGAGGCGTACTGCACACGGAGCACACACAGGGGCCGGTTCCCCTCTTAACAGATGGCCATGAGTCGCTCGTGTGTGCCCAATTCTCAGCCGGGTGAGTATCACCTCGGCTCGCCGGTTATCCCTGCAGGAAGTTGGCCAGGGTTGTACGCTCTCCTTTATACCCCGGAGTTGTGTGCCTTCCAAAGCTGTCCAGGATTGCTGCCAAGCAGATAGCAGATGGCGACGGAAAAAACGTTGCACATCCTGGTATGGCACCGTAGTTGTTAAACTCCGGGGCAAACGGCAAGCGGACTTAGCAGCCGCGTCCGCCTCTTCGTTCCCGGAAATGCCCACATGACCTGGGGTCCAAGTAAAAACAAAATGGTATCCTCGACCGAGCATTTGGGAGATCTGGGCCTGTATTTTTAACACAAGGGAGTGAGCGGCAATGTGCTGTTGCAAGGCTTGAAGAGCACTTACAGAGTCAGTGCAAATAATAAAACAGCCAGGGGCTAACTTGCAAATAAAAAGGAGCGAATAGAAAATGGCATACAGCTCTGCTGAAAAGACCGAAGTGGTGTCCAGAAGTCGAAATTTATAAGCCTCACCGTTAATGAAGAACGCGCAACCCGTAGTGCTACCTAACTGAGAACCGTCCGTAAAGACCGGAACATAGCTAGGGTAACGGCCCAGTAGTTCGGCAAAAAGTTGTTGGAACACCGAATGTGGAGTAGCGAGTCTAGAGTTGCTGGAAAGAGCGAGATCGAACCGCACACGATCGAGTTGCCAAACGGGATAAGGGCTGATGGACGACCTCTCCACGCGAGGCATTCGGAGGCCATGGGAATGTAGGAGATCCCGAAATCTATTCCCATGGAGCGTGTCCGAGAACCAGGGCGCATATAACGGTGGACTAAATCTGGACACAGAACTGGTTTAAAACAAGGATGATTGGGATGACTTGCCAACTTCGAGACGTATGAGCAGAGTAACATCGAGCGACGAATATGCAGTGGAGGTTCGCCTGAGTCTGCATACAAGCAGTCGACTCGACTGGTACGGAAAGCTCCTGTGGCAAGGCGGATGCCAGTATGGTGTACGGTGTCTAAAAGGCGAAGCTTAGAGGCGGTCGCTGCGCCATAAATAAAACTGCCATAGTCCAGCTTGGACCGAACCAGAGAGCGGTACAGCCTCAACATTACCGTGCGATCGCCCACCCACGATGCTCCAGATAATACCTTCAGCACCCGAAGAGAACGATTGCAAGAGGCTCGAAGGTGACGAATATGGTGCTCCCAGTTGAGTTGCCTGCCCAAGTGGAGGCCCAAGAACTTCAGGTGCGAGACAAATGGCAGGGGTGTGCCGTTCAAATGAATATCAGGAGGCGGGTGAATACCTCGTAGGCGGTGAAAGTGGATACACTGTGTCTTCGCAGCTGAAAAGCGGAAGCCGGTTTGAAGCGCCCAAGCTGCTAGCTGGGTGATGGTCAGCTGCAGTTGGCGCTCAATGTGGTCTATGTTGGCTGATCTATAATAAACTGCGAAGTCGTCAACATAGAGTGATGCTGGAATTCCGGTTCGAACGGCACTAGTGATGTCATTGATAGCTACGGCAAAAAGGGTGACGCTCAAAATCGACCCTTGAGGTACGCCGTTCTCCTGTATCCGCTCCCGTGATATCGTGTTTCCTATGCGAGCCCGAAAACGGCGAAGTTTTAAAAAGTTGCATAGGAATTCGGGTAGATGACCACGCATACCGTAACCACGTAGGTTACGGAGTATGCCGTACCGCCAAGTGGTGTCATAGGCCTTCTCCAGGTCGAGGAACACGCCCACGGCATGCTGCTTCAGTAGAAAGGCATCGGAAATATACCCGTCAAGGCGTGTTAGATTATCGACACTTGAGCGATGGCGACGAAAACCGCATTGCAAGTTGGACAGATGGTTATATTTTTCTAGCCACCAATTTAACCGAGCGTTTATCATTCTTTCGAAGGTCTTACAGATGACACCCGTCAGGCAAATGGGGCGGCAGCTAGATGGAAGCGTGCGGTCCTTTCCGGGTCGAGGGATGGGGATGACAATACCCTCTCGCCAGGAGGAAGGGAAAACCCGCTCATGCCAAATGCGGTTATAGATGTTTAACAGGAAACATAGCGTCTCAGATGGAAGATGTAGCAGCATCTGTCGGTGTACGTCATCGGGACCTGGAGAAGAATCCTTTGCTAACGCCAGAGAATGCGCGAGCTCGGCTGCGGTAAAAGGTTGGTTGTACGGCTCAGTGCAGTCACTATTGAAATTAAGTGGTGCCCGCTCCGCCTTTTCCTTAATAGGCAGGAAGAGAGCGTCATAGCGGGCAGTTTGGCTCGTAGCAGCAAATGTGGTAGCTAGGGCTTCAGCTATGTCCTGTTCGGTGGTGCACTTGGAACCGTTGATAGCAAGGCCGGGAATTACCGTCCGGCGATACTTGCCATACATCCGCCGAACAGCTGACCATACTTGTTGGGTAGAGCTGCGCCGGGAAAGCGAAGACACAAAGGCTTCCCAAGATTTACGCTTTGCGTTGCGCAGTATAAAGCGTGCCCTAGCGTGAGAACGTTTGAAGGCGACGAAGTTCCCTTCCGTCGGGTGCCGCTGAAAAATGCGCAAAGCACGTTTGCGTGCTTTGACAGCCAAACTGCATTCCTCAGACCACCACGGTACAGGGATATGACGTGGAGTAGGTGAACCTCGAGGAATGCTAGATTCTGCTGCGAGCAGGATCGAGCAAGTAAAATATTCGACCATCTCATCGATGGTGTCGAAACCATCGTCGATGCGGTGTATGAGGGATTGGAATTTTCCCCAGTTAGCTTTGGAAATAATCCAGCGAGGATGTCGAGAAGGTACACATTTGCGGCCAGAAAAATGAATGTTAATGGGGTAATGATCACTGCCAAAGAGGTCGGAAAGTACTGACCACTCAAGTAGTGGTACTAAAGACGGACTGCAGAAAGAAAGGTCTAGTACGGAATGTGTACCATAAGCGGATGATAGGAATGTCGGGTCACCAGTATTTAGCAGAAGCAGGTCAGCCTTATCGAAGACGTCTACTAGGAGGCATCCACGGGCGTCATCAGTGTCTGATCCCCAGAGCGTGTGCTTGGCATTCAAATCTCCCACAAGGAGTAGTGGTGAGGGGAGCTGAGCCAATAGAGCTAGAAGATCACGCTCTGGAACTATACTGAGCGGCGGCAGGTACATATTACAGATGGTAAAACTGATGCTCTCCAGCTGTATCCGAACGGCCACAGCTTGTAATGGTGTGGTGAGAGGAACTTTGGCGGCTAAGATGTTAGGCGCCACTAAGGTAGCAACGCCACCGCTTGCATGTATACCTGCAAGAGAGTCGCTTCTAAACGCAGATAAAGAGTGAAGGTGTAACGAGTGATTGGGATGTAAGTGGGTTTCCTGGAGGCAAATAATTGACGGTGACCGTTGAGAAACTAAATGTTGTAAGTCTTGAGCACAAGCTCGAAAACCATTGACATTCCACTGGATTATTTCCATGAAGAGTTTTTAACGGGCTGTTTTAACTTTTTTCTTGACCTTGGCTGACTTGGGCCCTACGATTCGAAAATCGTTAGCGTCCTGTGACTCCGCTGATGTTCGGGAGTCAGAACTCCTACGGCTCGTAGAACGAGACCGGGATCTAATAGAGGGCGCGCGACTTCGCGATCTATGCTGTGGTCGGGATCGGTTTTTCACAGTTACTACGGGATTGTTGTTACTCGCTGATGGCTTTGTGTCTGGAGTCTGTACGGTTGAAACGGAAGTAGTGCTGGTGGATATACAAACAGTCTGAGACGTAGGTTTAACGGCTAGAAAGTCAGTCTGCGTGGATGCGTGGGTGACAGGGACGTGTTGAACAGCAACAGTGGTATTAGGAGTACGGAGCTGCTAGTGCATATCCAGTAGTAGTGGTAGCAGGCTTCAGTTGTTCGAAGCGCCGTCGTGCCTCTGGAAAAGTCAGGCGTTCCTTTACACGTAGCTCCTGAATACTTTTTTCGTCCATGAATCTAGGGCACTGTCGCGAGCTGGAAGGATGACTACCGCCACAGTTCACGCAGCAAGGTGTTCGACTGCAGTTTGGGTCGTCGTGTTTCGCTAGGCCACATTGCTCACAAAGAGCAGGATTGGTACATGTGACCTTAGTATGTCCGAACCGCTGACATTGGAAGCAGCGCATGGGGTTCGGGACATACTGGCGGACGCTAGCACGTTCATAGCCGCAATATATGTATTCGGGTAACTTTGTCCCAGCAGAAGTTAGAAACACCGTACGTAAGGGGTATTCCTTGCCATCTTGTTTTCGGGTAAGCCTGTACGCCTGACAAACGAGTTGGTCAGAGAGGCAACTTACTATTTCTTCATTTGCTAGACCATCTAAGCTGGAGGTGGTGACTACTCCTCTACACGTATTCAGCGTTTAGTGTGGGGCTACCTTGATAGGGTAGGAGCCCAACAAAGACGCTTTGCAGCTTTTTAGACTGGTCTGCAGTTGAGGTCTCTAACAGTAAGCTACCGTCTCGGAGACGCGTAGCGTTTTTCACAGGGCCACTGATCTTATCTATTTCACGCTTTATATAAAATGGGCTAATATCCTTAAACGTTTTGCCATCACATGCCAAGGTCATTACTATATACGGGTCGATGAAAGAGGTTTTGCGCGGATGCATTTTGAATAGGACCCCCATCCGGAACCGTCGGCGTCAGCCTGCCATCCGGGAGTTAAAAAAGAAAGACACCGAATCTTCACGGTCTGTGCCGTCATGGGGACCCCACCCTTGACCGATCTCATTTGTACCTCAGAAAAGCTACCCTTCAATCTCCACTGCTTGTCCGTATGGGTAAACCGTTCACCACGCACACCCCGGCTTTATGCCCCTACCACAGGAATAACCGCCTGTGGCTCCCCACTTTAGGCCGCGCTGCGCATAAAGGGCACACGCGGATTCAGGGGACTTGTGGTTGATTACACCGGGGTTCCGTCAGCGGTAACACGTCCGGTCCGTGATACTAACCCAACGGCAAACACGGCCGTCGGGAGAATAACACAGACCGGGCCCTCAAGGAGCTACGTGGGTGTACTTGACGGTGTGGACGGGCTCCGCACCTAAGGCTACACATCGGGGCAGTGCGAAGGGTCCGCTCATCCTTCACTTTTGAGACCTCCGGAGAGCACACATGTCGGAAGCCGCGCTGAAAACCGTGGGACAGAACCACGGAGATAGGAGAGATCCCTGCTGGTGAGACAGGAGTTATAAACCTAAGACCTTAAGTGCTAATAATTATAATAAAAAACTAAAAGGGGAAGAAGGTGATACATACTGATCAGCAGTAGCACAGCGTGGCACAGTTGGTGGAGGTGAAGGGGATGAATTGAGGGTGAGTGGCTAGGGACCCCGGGTTCGCCAATTCCGTAACTACCGTAGTATGTCCCTGGGGAAAATACCAGAGCCTCTTCTGCCAGTTTTCGGGGTTACTGATGGGCCTTCTCGGCAGCCGTAGCGGTCGTGGGGTACACCAAGTCCCCACCGTACATCACCCCATCAGTCAGTCCCCTACTTCCTGTTGCCCACCCCTCGGGACGAGGACCGCAGAGGTTGGATTTTGAGGGGCACATATTTGTCAGTGTTCAGTTTGAACTCAGAAATGTAATATCGACAAATGACGCAATTTATACTTACACATGATTTGTTGACTGCTTTAAACAAAACTGACATGTAGGTGGAATTTTCTGTGATCTAGAAAAGGCATTTTATTGTGTTAATCCTGCCAGCCTTATACCAGAATTGGAATTCTGTGGTTTAAATTGATTAAACCGATGAAATTGATTAAATGGATTTGGTATTTCAACTAAATGAAAGAAAAGAGAGTGATGAGGTAGCTGGTGATGGCGTTTATGAAAAACAAGCTTCAAATTCGAAAATAGTAACTCATGGATTACCACAAGCTTTGGTGTTAGGACCTTTACTACTCCTAACCTATATAATTGACGTCTCCCTTTATATAGAAGATATTGCGTGTTAGAGTCCAGATGACCACAACAAATTTATGTTAGTGTATAGTTAAATTGAATTATGTTTTAAACTGTACGTCATGTTGGTTTAAAGCGAAAAAATTAATTGTGAATCTAGACAGAACAAGAGCTGTTAAATGTAGAACTTGTTATACATCACACTCTCAACTAGAAATTAGGATTAGCCATATGTTATTAAAAGAAATTAACAGTGACACATTTCTGGGTCTTCAAGTTGACAGATGTTTAGATTGGAAAGTTTACACAAGGTACATCTTAGCTAAACTCAACTCTGTCTGTTAGGCTACCGGAGTGCTGGTTTGATACACTTAAATCGGTGTGTTATGCATTCTTTAACTCTATCACGGAATTTGGAATATTATTTTTGGGCAGCATTATAAAAGGTAAAAATACTTCTTATGCAACAGAAGGTTAGAAAAATCATTAATAATACTCACATCAGATGATCCTACAAACATCCTTTCAGACTAATGAAGTATTATCTCTTCCTTGCGTGTATATAGTCTCGAACCTAAATTTCTTTATGCGCAATCAGGTCTCATTTATAACAAATAATTAATAGAATAAACACTAGACAAAAGTATAATATTCATTATCTCAGTGTTAAACTTTCTTGCTTCCAGAAATGAGTGTATCATGAAGCCATCAAAACATTTGACGCTCTTTTTGATGATCTTAAAGAAAAATTGATTATTACGGCGCTTTTTAAAAATGCTGCTATGCTCATAATCATCTTTTTCTGTACAAAATTATCTGTATGACAAAGCATCCTGATAATGTTTACGTATCTCTGTAAAGTAAATCTAACTGTCCTAGTGACAAATCATTGCCAATAAATCTTTGATGTGTGTTCAAAAGCTAGTTTAATGTATATACATTTAAAAATGGTTATAAATTGCATTGAGACGTTCTGGCAAAAGCCAAGTGACAGTTGACTAATAAGTGATTTTTTATCATATATTATCCATGGCTATTTTCCTGTATTGCTTTTTATATTGCGTGTATATAACGCGTTTTTTTGTCTTATGCTAGGTTTTCAGGTTTATTAATTTGACACGGCTGATCACCCGCGAAGACTTGATTATTAATGCTCGCTGTGAAAGCTTCTAGTCTTACATTTTACAAATTTTAATCATTTCTCAAATCATTTAACACTTGAAATTAAATGTCTTTAGAATTTCTAATAACATGGTTATTAAAATTATTATCAAAATTCAGTTCACTAAATCCACGACTAATTTTGAATGAAATATCTAAAATAATATCTTGAGGGTTGAGGAATTAGTGCGACGATGGTACGTTAATACACAGACATAAAAATATATAACACAGCAAACGTTCATTTAGTTGTATTCCTGCTCACTAGGAGATACAATCCCTCACCGACTGTGTATTGCTGGCAATAGATGGCTCTACATGCAATATATGATACAATGGTAGAAGATTGTAGTTTGTAGTAAGTTTTGTGGAACATTGTGTGCTGTTGAAGTGCAGTTTAGACTTAACTTTCTAATTAACTCAAAGAAATAAAAAGTTGCAATAATATACATGAGCATAATACTGGAGGTGCAAATATTTGATTTTGAGAATGGAAGCCTGCTAAGGTAAATAGATATATTTGTGCTTCTCCCAAGTTTATGATATATTGTTAGGCTATTTTGATAGATTGATTGTTTTGTTCGAACTTAAAACTTAAAACCGAATCAAAAGGTTTGAAATGGTCACACTTGCCATAGCATTTTAACGTAGTGAGAGATTTGTGGAAACACTCCATGCATATTTACAAAATGTTTGTCACCCTTTTGATGTCAGTTCTAAAATCACGTAGTTTCACTGCTCCCATATGTTGTCTTAATCATTAAGTTAGTTCACACGATTTCTTAATCATATTATTCAACAATTAACTGCAAGTGTGCTGTAATTAATTAACCGCTTTTCGTTTTACCTATAATAAGATTATTGTTTTTGTGTATTCTGAACTTCTAAAGTCGCTTCTACTAACACCGGAAAAGCGACAATACACTAGGCTTAAGAAATTAAACAAATCATTTTAGACTAGTTGGTATGTGATGACTTAATATTTTGTTCCATTTGTTTGGTCAGGACATAAAAACAGCTTCCTTGACACAAAAGCACTAAACATTTCAAAATTGAAGCAAATAATAGGAATATTTCGGAAAGGGTTATCTCCACAAAATTGTTGGGATATAAATCTAGTCGTTTAGTGAGACCAATATAACTTTAGGGAGTATATCTGTTTCTAAGTTTACCAATTATACAAACATCATTCAGAATTAAAACACTTCAGTTGTTATTTGAATATGTAATTAATATATTCGTTTACATTCGGGTAAAGAGCTTGTATTTATTTTGCTGATTTTCCATTGTTTGGAGCTGCATCAGTTACAAAAAGTAAGACGTTATCATATTGGTTGCCTCAGGACATAAAAACATCCATGTTCAAATAGTCTACAAATTGTAGAATGGTTATAGGTCCCAATGCCTCACTTGTACTCTTCACCTGATATTTGAGTCTCCATTGTACATCAATATATGTAGTGAGGTATTTATAACTTTGTTTTGTACTCAGGTTTTGGGATACCGTCACATGTTTGCTCTCAAATGATACACAAACATAAGAGCAATTATTATCAAGGTTTTGACTGTCCGTAAAGCTTTATATTTACAATTTTATCCTGAGTTTTGTACTTTCAGACGCCAAGATAGTTCTAATTACTTTTTTCGATTTCAACCATGTTATTATTATTGTTATTTTCCTAGATTTAGGATCTGTTATGATGTGATGACTTAGATATTTTGACCAGTATAAAAGGTAAATGTGTTATTGAGAAAAGTTTAAGTATTTAAAAATATAAAATAATATCAAAATGTCTAGATAACCGTGTTCCTTCAAGACGATTATGCATCAGTTATACAGAGCGGCATTTAAATTACATATTTGCTTCTTCTCTATCTACCAAGTTAGCATATTTACATACTGAACATGGATTTGCACTAGCATTTGTTTGTATGACACTGTATATATTGATTTATGAAGTAAAGAAATGGTATGACCAACACTAATGACATTTGAATGATACAAAATTTACACAACCTCATTTTAACGTCATGGATGTCGTGTTTTCATATTTTGAATGGCATCTCAATCATTTGTTCCACAGTTTTCAAATAGTCTATTACGCCTCAATTTCTGACTGACATATTTTGTCTCCGAATAGTTCATTTTAATTTCTTGTTCACGTTTCTTGTAAAACGTATTAAAAATTACAGATAATCTGTCACTGTATTACGAACTACGGGTAGAGCCACCTGCAGACGTCAGTAGCAATCGAGTAGATTACACCACCTAGAGGGCAAGCAATACAATTAAAAGGTTTGTTATGTTTATGGCGGTAAATTAATGTGTTATTTTCTCAACCCATTGTACTACAAGACGTTATTCTTTTAAAATAAGACCTGAAGCTTTCCTGGCAACGAATATCTTCAAGTTCTTTTTCTTCTTCTCCTCCAGTCACTGTGAGCGGAGAGTTAAGGAGGCTTTGGCCATTTCCTCCGAGAGAAGCACGCTTAATCGTGATGCTGTATGTCAGTTCAACTCCTCTTAGAAACTGACCTTTGAAACAGTTATTTCATGTTGTCCCCAAAGAGTTTCAAATATTGTATTATGTGAGGTTATGTAGAGTGAGTCACGCACAGAGAAGCTATGTAAGTGGAAATGACGTCACAAAAGTGTGGAATAACAAACTTATTTGTGATTGGTGTGACGCGTATATCGTAAAACGTGGACCAATCAGATATAGAAGATTTTACGTTGCCATGGAGGATATTCAATATTCCTCTAGAGGGATCGAACTATTAGCGAAATGCTAATGTGTAGAAGAAGCGGAACCGGTCATTCTTCTCCTAACAGTCGCCGTGAACGGATGTAAGGTTCTCTTCTTAAACGCCGTTGTGTGCGGAAGAGTATAAGTTTATTCTCGTAACAATCATCGAGTATAACTAGATAATCTTTACATGAAATATCATCGCTAGAAGACACAATTTAATTATTATACACGGTAGTGAACAAACGTATAAAACTTTTGATTCTTGCACGCATCCAGATAAACGCGTCACATCAAGTGAATCTTGTGTAAGAATAGTATTATAAATGTTGTATAATACATTTTGTTCGAACTGGTGTTAATTGAAGTAAGGAAATAAAAGTTTCTACATTATTTAATACAGAGGAAAATGATTACTCATTTTACGTAAAATTTCCTTCCGCCGTACCACCCCTGTAAAAGAAGATATCTAGCTCAACCGACTGAAGCCACGCCGAGGTAAGCTGGGACTTCAAGAATCATCAATTCCAACCCTGTTCCAAATGGTCACCTCAACGAGGGGCATAATTCGCCATTCTTCTATACGATTCGACGAAAATCCTGTTCCAAAATGGCGCCCAACTGTATGGCTCGAATAGGCAGAAGGAGGATTACACCACAGGAGAATAAATAGTGTAATGGACAGGTAACTTCGAATCAAGAAAGAAGAAAGAAGAAAAGTGAGTACGGAAAATCTTAATAGATAATTAATAGAAAAAGTGACAAAATTATAATTTTTATTTTTTTATGTTATTAAGAAAGGGAAAAATATTACCTAAAATGGAAGGTAAAAAATTAACAGACAATAAGAATAAAAATGTTGGGGAAGGAGTGGAAAGACTAGTTAGTGATAAGAGAGCAGAAATACAAGAAATCAGGGAAGTAGTGGAAGGAATGATTAGTGATGATGCAGGAACAAGTAGAACAGAAATTATGCAGAGTAAAGTTAATGAAATGATAATAGACAGGTTAGAGAAAATGATGAGTAATTTTGATGCTAAAATGGATAATTTAAGACAGGATATGAATCAAAATTCAGAAAATTTAAATAGTTTTAGACAGGAAATAAGACAGGAAATAAGACAGAATTCAGATCAAAATTCAGAAAATTTAAATAGTTTTAGACAGGAAATAAGACAGGAAATAAAACAGAATTCAGAAAAGGCAGATCAAAATTTGAGGCAGGAAATGAGTAATTTAAATGCTAAAGTAGATCAAAGTTCAGAGAAATTAGAAGCTAGGATAGATCAAGGTTTAGGTAACCTAAGAAATGAAATTGAGAAAGGAAGAGAAGAGTGTAGAGAAGGCATAAAATCTTTAAAACAGAAAATAGAATCTCATGATGGAGAAATGTCTAAGTTAAAAGAGATGTTTCAGGAAATGAAAATAAGTCAGGAAAATGTAGTAAAAGATATAAGAAGTGAATTGGCTAAGGAGTCAGAAATCCTTAAGCAACAACAAGTAGAATTTGTAGAAAAACAAAAAGTAGAAATAGGGGAATTAGAGAATAGAATAAGACAAGAAATAGATGTAGTCTTATTAGATAATTCACGGAAATTCCATGAGGAAAATATTGAAATACAGAATAATTTTGTAAGAGAGGTAAATAGTATCAGAAATGATGTTAAACTAATGGCTACTGAGGTGCAAACACAACAAGATGAACTAAAAGTTAAATATGATGAAGTCAGTAAGTTGAATAGTGAAATGATTACAAGAATAGATTTGGCACAGGAAAGTTTTGAGAGAGAGAAAGAAAACATTAGCAAGCTGAATCAAGTTGTGGTTGCATTACAGGCAAGCAAAATTTCTGAGAACCAGAGGGTAATAAAATCTAAGAATATTACATGTATTGACTTACCTGGTAATTCAGGTAATATTGTACAAAACTTGGAGAATTATTTGGAGAGTGACGATACAGAATCTTTGTCACCTGATTGTGAAGTAAATGGTAATACACAAATACAAAACATGCACACACATACACAGTTACACAGTCAAGGTAACACAAATTGTACAAATTATTTGTTGCATGACATAAGTCCACCTACTTTCGAAGAAGAATCGGGAGACAATCCCAAAATATTTCTAAAGGAATTAGAAGAATATTTTAAAATTAAAAAGATTCCAAATGAATTTAGGATGATGATTGTTAAAAGGTGTTTGAAGAAAAATGCTTTAGAATGGCTGAGGTTAACACTAGCATCACATGAAACGTATAGTATGTTTAGGAATGTGTTTATAAATAAGTTCTGGGGTCCAGAAAGACAGAGAAGAATTAAAGTCGAACTGGCCACTGGTAAATTCGAGTTCAAGAAGGGTGTGTCCATGACAGAATATTTCCTAAAACTTGCTAACAAAAGTAAACTTGTGAATCCAGATATGTCAGAAACCGAGATCGTGAATATGCTAATACGACATTATCCACCGCACATTAGAAACCACCTAATTGTGGCTAAGCCCGTCGACTTTACTGATATGATTGAGTTATTATCAGAATTTGAGGCTCATAACCTTAATTCTGATTCCACTCATAGTCAAGTTGATCCTGACAAGACTCATATAGAACAAAAGCAAGTAAATAGACAGGAAGTAAGACCAACATTCAGGGAAAATCACAGCCATACTAACCAAAACCAAAATAGTTTTAACCAAAATTGGGGCGGGGCACGTTCAAGAGACAACTATGAACGAAGAGAGTACAACCCCAGAAAGACATATGAATCGGTAGTGCCAGGTATAGGAAGGAGAATACCAAATACTCCTAGGAGGAATTATAATAATGACCAACCTGTGGGAAATGTGAGGAGTAATCAGGTGAATCAACTGAGGTTTTACAGGGGAAATAACTTAAGAACGGTTTATCAAAGTAGAGGAAGAGGAACTAGCATCGAAGACTCTTCATTAAGAGATTTTAGGGGTCCTAGGTTTGAAAGGGCAGACAATAACCTAGAAAGGACACCGACTCAGGGAATAGAAGGAGAAATAAATAACGGTAGTACCAACCCAACTGCTAGTGTAACTACAGACCGCACTAATGCGGAAAACTGAGTACCAAATCATTTTGTGCCTTGGAAAGTGGTTCGGTAGAAATGACACAGGGCAAAATCAAAATTCAAAATTTACCAGAAGATAAGCTCACTCTCTCCAGAAGTAAAGATCGGGAATTAGTAAATCCACCTCAGATTAACCTTCGTATAGGCGATAGCGAATATAAAGTATTGATAGACACAGGAGCTAGTTCATCAGTAATAAGTGAGAACTTATTCAAGGAGTTACTATCCAAGTTTAGGATTGAATATTTAAACGTGTGTAATGTATACTGTAGCACAGCTATTGGGAAAAAGAAAGATAAAGTTAAATATCAAGCGTTAATTCCTGCGCGAATAGATGATTGGAATTTCAATTTTATCGTATTGGTAATACCAAACTTAGCTCGTGATATTATTATTGGCAATGATGTATTGTATGATTGGCAAAGTGTGATAGATTTCGAGAAACATGAAATGAAGGTCAAAGGAGATAATGAAGTAATAAAGATAAATTTGTTAGAAGAAATTATATTAAAAGAGGATGAGAAGGATAGTATAAATAATGATAGGTTTTTTGTAGAAAATATAATATTATACGAAGAAGATATAATTAATAATGAAGAAGATGATAGTGGTAAAGAGAATTTACTTTTAAATAATAAAGAAAATGAGACGTTTGACCTTGGAGATCATTGTTGCCAAATAAACACATTAAATACCGACACCGAGCGAAAACAAGAAGAGGAAGAAATTATATTCCAAAGAACTTTGAAAGAAAAGTTAGGGAAAACATACAATTTAAATCACGCGCAAAGAGAACAGTTGAGGTTATGTATACTAAAGAACAGGAACGTTTTTAGTACGAAACCTGGATTGTGTAATAAGTACATACATACATTTAAGGTGAACGACATTGCTCCTTATACTCATAAAAGTAGACCTGTGCCTATCACTATTAGACAACAAGCATCTGAAGTAATAAACGATATGCTAGAAAATGGAAATAAAATTTTAAAAGATTGGGTACCAAAGTATGGGCCAATAAAGGCAATATTATCAGACAACGCAACGTTTCACCGGAGTAAATTGTTTACTTCAGAGATGAAGAACAATAATATAAAGATGTATTACTCTTCAGCATATTTTCCCCAAGGAAATCCTTGCGAGAGAGTGATGCGTGATTTAGGCTTGTATTTCAGAATTCTGTGTCATTCTAACCACCGAGGCTGGTACAAATACTGCCATATTATTGAGAAAATCATTAACAATACCCCAAACTCTACTACCAAATTTTCACCAATCGAATTAATGACTGGACTACAACCTGAACCTCTAGTAATAAAAGCACCAACAACCTTAAAAGTAGATGAAATGGAATTGAATGAAGAAGAAAAGTGTGCTGAAGCATTTCGAAGAATAAAAGAAAAAGCAGAGAAAAGATTATCAAAGATACAAAGAAAAGGAGCGAAATGGAATCCTGAAATAAATGATAAAGTTCTCGTAAAGACATTTAATATCTCCAGTTCTAAAATCAAATCCTATTGGAGAATGAATTTGTTATATAAAGGTCCATATAAAATAGTAAGAAAATTTGGGGATCATACGTACGAATTAAGAGACGATGATAATAAAATGATAGGAAAATATCACAAAACACTTTTAAAACCATTCAAAAGCCATGACACTCACAAGAATAAATGATTAAAAAAAAAAAAAAAATAATAATAATATGTTTATGAATTACTGAAAAATGTTTTGTTTATTATTATTGTGTTCGAATAATTTCTGATTTTATATTGTTATTTTAAATTGTATTAATTGTTCATTGTTGTAATAATGTTTAATTATTGGGGCATTCTTCAGAATATATGGAACAATATTATTGGGAGATTTAAGTTAATTTTCCATATATTCTGAAGAGGGGCATCTGAAACAGTTATTTTATGTTGTCCCCAAAGAGTTTCAAATATTGTATTATGTGAGGTTATGTAGAGTGAGTCACGCACAGAGAAGCTATGTAAGTGGAAATGACGTCATAAAAGTGTGGAATAACAAACTTATTTGTGATTGGTGTGACGCGTATATCGTAAAACGTGGACCAATCAGATATAGAAGATTTTACGTTGCCATGGAGGATATTCAATATTCCTCTAGAGGGATCGAACTATTAGCGAAATGCTAATGTGTAGAAGAAGCGGAACCGGTCATTCTTCTCCTAACAGTCGCCGTGAACGGATGTAAGGTTCTCTTCTTAAACGCCGTTGTGTGCGGAAGAGTATAAGTTTATTCTCGTAACAATCATCGAGTATAACTAGATAATCTTTACATGAAATATCATCGCTAGAAGACACAATTTAATTATTATACACGGTAGTGAACAAACGTATAAAACTTTTGATTCTTGCACGCATCCAGATAAACGCGTCACATCAAGTGAATCTTGTGTAAGAATAGTATTATAAATGTTGTATAATACATTTTGTTCGAACTGGTGTTAATTGAAGTAAGGAAATAAAAGTTTCTACATTATTTAATACAGAGGAAAATGATTACTCATTTTACGTAAAATTTCCTTCCGCCGTACCACCCCTGTAAAAGAAGATATCTAGCTCAACCGACTGAAGCCACGCCGAGGTAAGCTGGGACTTCAAGAATCATCAATTCCAACCCTGTTCCAAATGGTCACCTCAACGAGGGGCATAATTCGCCATCCTTCTATACGATTCGACGAAAATCCTGTTCCACCTTAAAATGGAAATACGTCGACTTAAGGAGTACAGATTCTATACAGCTTGACAATCAAGTTAAGTAGTTAGAATTCTTTGTCCTAATTTATTTTCTATGCTCACGCCATCTCTTGGCATGTCATTTAGTTTACTGAAGATGGTCTTTTGTTCAGTAATGATAATATTGATGGTCTTTGTTTATATTTGTGTTATATCCAATAATACATTTGTTGTTATAGCATTTAATAAATATCCTGTTGATGGAAGAGAGTATGCTCCCGAATCGTCGATTTGTAATCCCCTTTTCACCTGACTTGTACATTATTCTTCTGTCTAACCCAAAGTCCTCTTTGGCTTAATTTCCTACTTATATAATCAGTGAGCGAATAGTTTATTTTATTTCACTTTATTTATTTTTGCTTTTACTATGGAGCTTAAACCTATATGTTTACATTTGCAATATGATCTCGATAGCAACATGCTTATTTAACAGAAAACTCCGACAGACTCACATTTGTCCCCATAAGCTAATTCTCAAACTTATCTTCAGATATTGAGTTACAAGTTACTGAGTTACAATATATTGAGTTACAGTGGCAAGATACAATTTTGTGGGTTTCATAGTTAACCACAATTAGATAAATCAAATTTAATTGTTCATCACATAAACTACGTATAAACTAAATTTGCCACAAGAGTGATAAAGTTTTAAACTTGCAATTTTTGGTATAAACTTGATTGTTTGGTAACCTGAAACTTTGTAACACGGTTGTACTCTATTTGTATTTAATTCTGGGAAATACACAGTGGCAAGTTGTAGTTCAATTACTCCAGTTTATTGAGGATAATATTCATACAGAACATATGATTACACAGGCATTTGTCTATATAACTCTGTTTTATATTGATTTAGAAAATATAGGTATGAGATGACCAACTACTACACAGAAGTTTCAAGCCTAAAGAGATAGCAATACTTTACCAAAACACCTACATTAAAAATCTTTGATAAGAATTGGGAATGATATTGCCACCAATTTTGTCTCATACTTTTGAAACAAGCTTCGCTGATTTTATACCTGAGTGATACAATTTGTGCGAGACTCGCTCCGTTTTATTTTGCTTTACTATTCACTTTTGTTTTAACATGAAGCTTATGCCCCTAAGTTTATATTTGTCGTGGTCATCTTAGAATACGTATGGGTTTAGAGATACTGTATGAAAAATGAACTACTTTCATATTTCTAGCAACACAGCGAAAAGGGAAGAAGTACCAAATGTGGAATACATACAAACTGTTGAAGAACGCCTGTCACAGATGTATCTGTCCTACTTTGATTGTCATATAAACAATGTAAGAAGCAAGGTAGTTCCTTCCGTATCTAACGACTAAGGGTCGACTTATGCTTCTGGATTACAGGAGTCCAGTGAAGTGAACACTGTAGAAGTATCTGGATATAAAGTATCACGTGTATGTCTGAGATAGACCCAGGAAACATTCCGTGACCGGGAACAACAGCTACTTTGCTGTAGCTTACTGCACCACTACAATGACTAAACAAATAATTTATGTTAGCTTAGTTTATTAAGCAATTGACGATTTACGAGATATTAGTAGTTTTCTTTTATAATTTCAGTGTTTTTATATCTTGACAAGATAGATAACCTCCCTTTTTGTGTTTCTTGTGATCTCATTTTAATTGTGAACTCCAAACACAAATTTCCAAATTTTACTCATCACTTCAGACATACTCAAGTATATACAAAAATTGTTTAATGAAACTACATTTGTAAATGTTTTTCTCGAACTTGTGGTACACATAATATTTCCCTGTAGTAGAGTGGATTGAAGAAGTAGTGTGCTGGAATACGTTAATTTACCGGCATAAACATATATAATATAGCAAAGGTTATTTGTCTTGCTGCCCGCTAGGAGATACAACCTTTCTATCGATTGTATATTGCTCTCCAAAGATGGCAGCACATGTAAAATAGGATACACTGGAAAAAGATTCTAACCTTTTGTACGTTGCATAATAGATTTTAATTTCACTCTTTAGATTTACTGTAGACTTGCCTTGTGCTTTTAGCTCGTCTAAATCTACAGCTACAACAATGTATATTAACACATTACTGGAAGTAAAAATATTTGTTTTTGAGAAAAGAGGCCTGTTATAGAGGATATATACTTATGCTCCTCCTAAATTCAATTCATGCTGTTTTAAGAATTACAGTGAATGTGACTTTAATTTATTGGCACTTGTACAAAGTTCGAACAAAATTTTTAAAAGTGCTTCCTTCTAATTTCTCAAGAGCCATTTGATCTGTGAGGCATGCAGGTGCTGCCAAGTGAGATAGAATCTTTCGATTCCGCATCAAGGTTACCGAAAGCAGCATTTGGAGCGCTGCATGTACTCTAACAGCCGGATGCGAATAATATTTAATGTCGACAACACAATTATTCCTGTTTCTGTGTTGCATACTAATATAAAATATAACATCCGTTTAGTTCAAAATTCATATTTATTGTATTGTCTTACTGCCTATGAAGTCATTTCCGTAATATTGCTGGCCTATTTTATGCCTTATTTGAGCTCAATGTACGATGTGAATATGTAACTACTACGTCAGCTAAGCTATACTGTTTGAACGAAATTTTAAAGCTACAAATTTCAGTTGATGTTTTAATGGTACCGAAGTCTAGCGAAAATAAATCTGAATTAAATGTTCATAGATTTGTGAAATAGTAAAGATTTGAAAGGCCTGCAAGGACGTATGAGCAGCAAGAACGAAGGGAAGGGATTTTCATAAAGACCTAGTGGTAAGTAAGATTTAACATGTAACTAAATTTCGAAAATTAATATCATGACATACCCTGAGTTGTGCCTTCATACATATTCATATATAGTTAAATTCTTTAGATTAATGTAGCACTTTATAATACATATATATGAAGGTTGTTGCAGATACAAAAGTATTGGTTTCATTAATCTTGTTACTTTATTAATGCAGTAACAATGTTTTTATTTTTTTCCAGTGGTCATGACCTCAAAATCCAAGGAATAGGATGGCAGAAATCGAAAGGGCAGAATTACTGATAATTGTGTATGTTTCTTGTTTTGGTGATGTGCAATGATCTGCAGGAACCTTATTAACATATCACAAAGCTTTCTTTCTCACGTATATAGCAATTTAATGTGGCATATCAAATATTTCTTAAAGTTTCAATTTCATTATGTATCAGTGGAATATTTATCCAAAACTTTGAGGACTATTGTGACCAACATGTTCTAAATTTTCAGAAAAAGTGAAGTTATTTGATGCAGTTGATTGGGTGTATTAGTTCGTTTTGTTTTAGTAGTTTTAATTTTAAAATGTTTGAGTCATATATAAGTCCACAGAAGTTAATTATGTTCAAATTACTACAAAATGACCTTTTCTAAATTATGTATAGTCTGTAATTGTCATTTGATTTCCATGTGTTTATATAAAACAACTCTAAGCCAAAATGAAACACTATGGATATCATTATGTGATTTCTTCAGTATTTAAGCTTTGTACATTTATGGTGTAGTTATCCTCCCCTGAACAAGATTTAGACATTGCATTTGTTTTCCTTAGGGGGTGGTTAATTTAGTCCATATAATTAGCTCTCATCAAAAACAGAAGTACTTAAACAGTTGCTTATTAACTTCGTAGATATATCTCTTTGGATGTTGTCACAAATCTTTAACTCTCATACTTTTTGTATTAACTTGTATGCAGCAAACTTATACAAATGTGCATTTCAGTGCATTGAACTTTTCCTGGTTAAGTAATCTAAAGTAGTGAATTATGTTTTTGCAACGTTTTGCGGCAACATCTGTTGTTGTGTGGGGGACTTAAATTAAAATCTTTGGGCGATATACTTGGATATGAACTTTATAAAGTTTTTCTTTAAATTACTATGACCAGCTTTCCAGGAATTAGTTTCTCTTAATCTTACTCATTAGTGTATATCTACATCAAACATAAAGAATATCACAACTTTTAACAGCAATTAAAAATATGATCTGCGATTCCATAAACCCAATTTTTTCTATCTTGTTTAATGAAGTAATCACTATGTTATATTATTGTACACACTACAACAATTGACGTTCCTGAATATCCATCTGAGAGGAGATCTGGTGAGATTAGAATTGAATTGAGAATGCATTACAAGGTTTTAAGTATAATTGTGCATTGCAAGAAATGATTAAAGTGTAATTATGTCATCATCATCTTTATATGTCACTTTTAGTTTTATTTTTAGTATTCCACTTATTCTTAAAACTCGTACAATGTCAGCTGCAGTTTGGATCTAAAAGCATAGCGTGGCTTCATCTGAAATTAGTAAAGCTTTATAATAAATAATAGGTCATTAATCATCTTCCTTGTTAACACATGAGGGCTAACACTTAGGTCTTCTGCAATATAGGGTTACCATGTTTTATGAATGACCTTGAGTACACTTGACATTAAAGGCACATAGTGTTGAGCACCTCATGTATTCCAACACAATTTGGACAAATGGATCTAGAAAAATGACAAGTTAAAGTGACATTTACATAGCATTGATGTATTATTTCATGGTACATCTGTTCTCAACATTTACTTGCCACCGTTTATGAGTTATATTAGGACATAATTTCTGTTATGCTAACAATTTTAAGAGTGATATAACTTTACATGTGACAAGAAATTCACACTGTTAAACATCCTCTCATTGTTCTAAGTTGGAGTGAAAACCTCAATTTTCAGAGTGGAAAAAAGATGCGTAACCTAATACATGAGTCACTCATTACATGCAGTGATGCTAAGCCACATAATAATTTTGACAAGTAGATAAAAGTGCACATATTTTTGCTATATAATGCACTTCATGGTTCTTTGTAGTGAACACATAGGGGAATTATGGACTGTCAAAAGAAATAAAGGTTAGATGTGTGAGCAATAAGATTACACTACGAAATTATTTTCTGTTAACTACTCAAACATACAGTTCCATCACTTTCACTGCATAACTAAAACTACAAACAGCATTAATAATTCAAAGTATAATCTTTCATTGAGTTACTTATCTGATACACATTCAGTTGTATGTCATGGCCTGAGAGGTTTACACTATGCAGAGGGCTCCATTTGCCATCTTAGTCAGAAAGTACATTTCTTAAAGTCTTATCAAGTTAAAGTAAGCCATTTACCCAAACAAATGCTGTGCAAATTAAGCAAATTATACTTCACAGACAGATGACTACATCAAATGTTCTCTTATTGGAAGATACACTATGCATTAAGTTTTATTTTTAAAACTGCACACTTTCTTGTTCTTCAGCATTCATTACTGCGCTTATGCATGCCATTGAGGCATTTAAAAATTCAACACTGTAATATTCTTGCATTGCAGAGACAAAGGTAAGCTTAGGACAATTTTAAATGAATGATACAGCTTTAATATGATTATTATTTTTCATAATAATTTATTCTGCTCTTTTGAATGGTAGTTCAACCAAAGTATCATAGTGCTATTTATGAATTATATGTCTTTAGTTGCTGACACTGACTAATGTACTAATTTGACATTATTAATGTCATATCAATACATCACAAATTTCAGCTTTTTCTCTGAATATACTTTTGTATTCTTGTGCTGAAAATAATGTGTGTACTATGGAGCTTCTCAAATTATTATTAAATATAAACATTAGCAGAGCTGCTTTGCTCGCATTTTAAAGGTATAGTGATATTTTTGTACATAGTTGATGGTATCCTTATTTAAAATTTATATATACATTTGTTTAACTGTATTTTTTGTTGGATTTTTTAAAACTTTTATTCCAGTGAATTTTTCAAAATTCTATGTACAAAGAAATTGCGTTAGACATTACCTTATGGCATCCTTTCCTGCTTTCCTGTACCTACAGATCCATAGGCTTCCGAAAAGCCTAAAAAATACTGTGTCAGCTGCTAAGTTTACATCTAATCTGACTAAATTCTTGTTAAGCAGAGCCTATTACAGTATACATGAATATTTTGATGACAACTTCAACGATTTTGAATAATTGTGTTTTGTATATATAATTTGTGTGTGTGAGAGAGAAGATGAGTGACAATTTTTTTCACATTTCTAATTGTTTACTTTTAAGAGAGAGTATGTATTACAACTGACATGGCTTAATTGTGTTCAAACACTGTATTAAGTTGCAATAAATATGAATATGAGGGAAAGGGAACACAGATGTACTGTATAACCTCAACAGCATCTTGAGTGATATCACTCTCTCGTTTATTAAAGTTGTAATTGTCTTTTAAAGATAAAATTATTAGTTTGCAACAGGAATATAAAGATATAATGCTTTGTGGAAGTCATAATTATTCATATTTAACAGGAAAAGTTAAAGTGGTTTCTTGATATTTTTTCACTAATTAATTACTGAAATTCTTTCGAAGTCACATCTCGCCCACTGATGAATAGTTAACCGCACATTTCCTCAGCGTATTATGCTAACACGCAATTAAGTGGCGAGATGTTACTGCGAAAGAATTTGGTTCTATCAGTTGCTGACGATTGATGAAAGGGGGAAGTGATGCACCATAGCTCGGTCTCAATAGAAGCTAACTATGTAACCGACCATGGAATTCGTAGTACCAACAGGTGCCGCGACAAGAGTCGAGGAGCAGCGCCCTATGCGGCTTCCATCCCCACCACGGAGTACATAATCTGTTATTAACTGTAGTAGCAGCAGCAGCACAATGCTGGCGGGCTGTTTGGAACCGCCCGAAGGGTGGTGAAATCGTGTACCAGTTCGGGGAAGAGCTTAACCACGTAGTGGAGTAATGTGGATGTTGCAGAATGACGGGTGTATTTTAAGTGGGGTTAGTGTAGGGAGGTAGCTTTTTGCTCCTCAGGGAATGATGAACCGGGTGTCACGGACAGCGAGCACCGCTGGTCGGTTAGTTAATAAACTAGGAAGAACGTATGTATAATTTTGAATATTCCATAATAACAATTTTGGATTAGCTGAAATTTAATTTAGGTTGGAATGATTAACTGTAGTTAAAATCCATCAGCTTGATGTATCTATCTTACCAGGCTTCTTGTCTCAAAAGTAAATTGGTAAATTGCATTAGTAGACATTTCTGCTGCTCTATATTTCCACAAAGTAAACAGCAAGTGAAGTCTAGACCTAATTTAAACAGCAAAATTACATTGTTTTATGGAACGCAGAAAAAGTTGCAATTATCCTCCAGCGGATCGTGTTTAACATTCAGTGCCATCTATGGACAGCAAAACACAGTCGGTAAAGGGCTTGTTTCCTAACGGATAAGAATACATTAGAAAGAACATTTGCTATATTATATATCTTTATGACGGTAAACTAATCTATTATAGTCACACTACTTTTTCAACCCAATCTACTACAAAAGACTGTTTTACTATTTACTCCAAATAAACATTTACAAAAGTAGTTTTATTAAACATTTTGTGGTGTATACTTAAGTAAAAGTCTGAAGTGACAGTTAAATGTTTATAATGTAGGTGGTTGTGTTTGAACTTTAAAATTTACATGAGATTACACGAAACACAAGAATGTAGCTTAGCATTACTAATCAAGGCTTCGCGGCAGATCAGCCGAGTCAAATTAATAAACGTCGAGCTTTCGGCCATTGTAAACTCCATGGCCTTCCTGAAGAATGATTAGTAATGCTCGCCGTGAAACCTTCAAGTCTTACGAGCTTAGAATTATCAAGATATAAAATTACTAAAAACTTTAAACGGAAAACAACGAATATATCGGAAGTTTTCAATGACTTAGACACATAACTTGGAATAAATTATTTGTTTTAACAGGATCTGCATTATTTTTAGTATATATCATTGTCTACAGTGTTACAGTGGGTCAGTGCGGAACAGCCGTATTTTCCGACCACGGAGACTTCTCTGGGCCGATTCCAGACTTGGACGTGATGAAAGACTTAAAGATTTCTTCAGTTTGAGGCGGTCCGGCCCGTAGCGAACCACGTCGAGCTCTCGCTTGTGCTCAGCTCCTCACAATTAAGGATCGGTGCCGTGAGGAGGTTAAGGTAAGGGAGAGTGTAATCGGTTAGAGGTGACATGTAGCTCCCGCATGAGAACTCTTATCTGTACTTCAGGAGTGGCTGCGTCCTCTCAACAAGGACATGGGGTTTAGAATGACCGAAAGCGCCACTTTAATTACTTTGATATATATTAGATAAGGATAAGTTAATAGAAACATATGATAAATTATATACCGCCAAGGAAGTCTATATGTTTAGTTAATGCTTTAAAATGCGGTGCACTGAATATATTAGGTGGAGCCACCATTTCTGCTTAGTGGTGTGCCCAAGTAGAATTTCGGTTGAGACACGACGCGATGTTAGTAGCAGATATCACTCTAGTGTGAATGACAGTGCTTAAGTATTCTGTTAACTGTTCAATTAAAACCTATTATTTCAGCGTCCATTTCCATGGGATACAATTTCAAACACTTTTATTCCTAATCAACAGCAAATTTAAAACCATTGCTTTCTTAAAACAATAAACTGAAGTTTGAAATATTTGACCTAGTTTACTTACTTGTGCTGCCATCTCTGGACAGATAATTGATATAGTTATATCTCTATAAGATATTTTAGCGCATATTACAAATATTATAACACAATTACAGTTATATATACAAAAGGTTTTGTTTGGTTTACTCTAGTAACCTCTGCGACCTTTTTGTTTTTGCTTTATTCAGATGGGCGGCGGGTGTGGGGCCGCCCCTAAAAAAATTTCTAAATAAATTAAAATTTAAAAACAATATTTAAAAAAAAGGAAGCCTATATCTAACAAATTTAGAGTCGGAATGAAACTTGAAGCTGTATTTTCAAGACAGCCAGGATTCATAGGTGTTGCCACTGTGGATGCTGTCGGAGTTCGACCACGAGCACCCCAACGAAGGCTACCTGGTGACCCGGGCCTCGGTCTTCCGTGATTTTATGATCAGGACGAGATCGCTCCATAATTACCAGAAGATGTGCGCCTTCCTGAGGTACCGCCACGTCACACACCAGATAACCGGCCAGCGGGAGGACCATCAGAGCTTCAGAGCCGTGCTGAAGCACATTTACTATTACGGGGCGGCGTAGGCTATTAAGGCCAAGCTGCGGGCCGCGCAATTTTCAGTGCTGCGTGTGGTGCAGCTCAGACGGTTTGACCGGGCCCGAACGTCTTTACCGATCTATCTGGTGGATGTTGCGACGGCGGATGACCTGGACCGCCTGAAACTAATTCCACACGTGCTCCATTTTCAGGTGAAGGTGGAGCCGTACAGACGGCCTGTCATCCCGGTGCAGTGCAGCCGCTGCCAGCAGCTCCGGCACACCGAGGGACGGTACACTGCGGCGACTGTGGTGTGCTCCAAGTGCACCGGGTATCACGACTCGCGTGGCTGTGATGTGCCCCCCGGAGGAAGTGCGCCCTTTGCCTTGGCATGGGCCACGGGGCCATGTACCGGGCTTGCCTGGAATACCAAAGGCAAGTTGCGGCGGCGCGCAACCTCCGGGAGGTGAACGGGCGTCCGGCTGGCGTGTCGGAGGCTCGGGAGGCGCGGGGAGCCGCTTCGGCGTGGGCTCCACCCGCGGCTGTGACCGGTTCGCGGCGCGAGACGGCTGTTCGACCCCGAGATCCACGACTGCAGCCTCGGGAGCAACAACGCAGACAGCAAAAATCCAGACCAGCACCACAAGCAGACGAAAGGATTCCTCATCAAAGGAAAATGTACGATCAAGTACTGAGGACCGGGATGGGCGAGGACGACATCAGAGAGACGTGCCTCCACATTTATAAATCCCTGGTGGAAGCGGATTCGTCGGAGGCCCACTCCCTTATGGCCACTTACAGGGACCTTATACAACTCCTTGTCACCCCCGGCTTCCTTAGAACAGAACTATGAACAGACCAGTACACTTAAACTTACTGACATGGAACGCTAGGGGACTAAGACGTAAAACGACAGAACTTTCGAACTTCCTCACACAAAACACCATAGACATAGCATTAATTACAGAAACTCATCTCACAAATACGGACAGATTCAATATACCAGGGTACACCACACACCGCACAGATAGGAACCAATATGGCGGCGGCACAGCCATAATAATAAGACACAACATAATGCATGACATAGCACAAATACCACAACTGCAGAGCCTTGAAACCACTAATATATACATAACACTAGACAACTGTCGAACACTTATAACGGCGGCATATGCCCCCACCCCCCGGATCCCTAAACACAGCAGATATATCAAATTTGATGCAACAAAATAACAAATTTCTATTAGCGGGGGACCTCAATGCAAAACATCAAATATGGGGCTGCAATGAGACAAACCCCGCTGGAAACGCCCTACTAAGACTTGAAAATCGAACGGATCTTATAATCCATGCGCCGGAAGAACCCACTTACATACCATTCAACAGAACAGATAGAGCCGACATACTTGATATAGCACTATCACGCAACTTAACCCGAAGGCTTCACCTTCAAACCAAAAACGAACTGCCATCAGACCACATTCCCCTGATGATCACTTTGGAAGGCAACGCGGCTAAGGTCCCACCACTTAAACGCCCGAACTACAACAAAGCAGACTGGGAGAAGTTCGCAACCACAGTAAGTAAAAAGCTCCCCACGTTCCCTCTAAATTCAAACGAAAACGTGAACAGGGCAGTACTCCAATTGGAGCAGGCCATAAAAACGGCAACTATAATATCAGTGCCCACAAGCCAGCCCAAATCGTTCCATAATCAGCTTCCCCGGGATAGAACCTCCTTAACGGCAGAACGAAACCGAGCCAGGCGGAAATGGCAAAAGTCCAGACATATAATCGACCAAGAATATTACAGTTACCTAAACACAATAGTGCAACAAAGAATATCTACTCATATCACAAGCCAATGGCAAAACACGCTTGAGAATCTCAATTACGAGAGAGACACAGTGTGGAAGGTCGCCCGCTGCCTGACCCGTGACAGGGTTCATATCCCTCCCCTACACTATAACCAAAACATAGCCACAACGGATCAAGAAAAAGCAGATGCACTAGCGGACGCACTGTAGGCTACGCTAACTCCGAATGCCAACCCGTCTTGCCCACAATTTGCGGAAGAGACGGAAGCAGAAACAAAGAATTACAAAGAGTTAAGAACCCACAATAAAGTGAGAAAGACATGCCCCAGCGAAATTAAATGGATAATTAAGCACCTCCCAAAGCGAAAAGCGCCGGGATCTGATGGAATCCCAACCGTGGCACTTGCCAACCTACCGGAAGACGCAATTAAATTACTAGCAAATATATTTAATTACACCCTAGAGAAAGGATATTATCCCGAGAGATGGAAGCTTGCCATTGTGGTACACTTCCCCAAGAAGGGCAAAGACGCCTCTCACCCACAGAACTACAGACCAATTAGTCTACTAAGCGTTCTAGGCAAACTCCTCGAAAAAGTCATACTCAAACGACTCAATAGCCAACTAATCAAACAAAATATCACAATCCTGGAGCAATTTGGATTAAGAGCCAAACACTCCACAACACTTCAACTACTGAGAGCCACAGAACACATAACTCACGGGTTTAACATCCGCAAATCAACAGGAGCACTCTTGCTCGACGTCGAACGCGCATTCGACAGGGTGTGGCACGCAGGACTGCTCAAAAAGCTTAAAACATTGAACATACAAGACATATTAATGAAGCTCATCGCGAACTACCTACACGACCGCAAATTCCAATCGAAAGTTAACAACCAATTATCGAGCCCCCGCCAAAACAAAGCGGGAGTCCCTCGGGGAAGTATCCTAGGGCCGATCATCTTTAATATCACTATGAACGACATACCAAAATCCAATTACACAGATTTGTACATATACGCAGATGACACAGCAATTGTGACTCAATCAGCCAAACTGGACTTCATCCACCGGAGCCTACAAAACGCCCTGAATAACCTAGAAGAATGGCTCACAAAATGGCGTATTAAAGTAAACCCAAGAAAAACGCAAGCCATAATTTTCACCAAAAAGCTTAAGCACAGATTGGGGATACAGGGTGAGTTACCTGGATAAGGTTTTTTCCGGGGTTTTCCCTTATCCTGTGATACGAATGTAGGGTAATTCTAAGCTCTATGGACCCTGGGGTCATTTGAGCATCATTTCACCCATTCCATTCATCGTCCGATATGACTTAACGTTGGAGGACGTAAATTACAGAAAAAAACAGCACCCCCCACTCTCTATATTCGGAGAAAGTATAGAGTGGATGGACACAGTCACCTGGCTAGGACTTAAAATGGACCAAGGGCTGACGTGGAAAAAGCACGTCCACCAAACCAGGGGTAAAGCCAACGCCCAATTGGGCAAGCTTTACCCCCTCATAAACATGAACTCCCATATAAACATGAACTTAGGGCTCACGCTATACAAAACTCTCATAAGGCCCATATTCACATATGCAACGCCGGTCTGGGGGTATGCTGCAAAAACATATATTCTAAGATTACATAAATTTCAAAACAAAATACTACGAATGATAGCAAAAGTACCTCACACAGCACCAGCCGACCTACTACACAGTGAACTAAAAATGCACACAGTAGAAGAATTCATTAAGAAACTAGCATATGACACCTATAAAAACCTTGAAATATACCACAATCCTCTAATCTCACGACTCGGAAACTACACTACAGAAATAAACATACACGCGCGACCATTATCACTGTTCGAAAGAAGACTAACACATGACGACGTTCAGAACTTCCTGAACAACCTACTAAGGGACAACTGACACAGACAGTTAGGCTGACACCCCTACTTTCCCTTCATTAATCTTTATCTTACTGACTCTTTTCAGAACACTGCCCGCACAGAGCCCTCCAAGCCCTTCACAACAGTCAAGGCCTTCCGGGAGTCAGAGGGCCTCCCACCAGTGTCCTACAGGCGCAGAGACAGCGGGCGACTGCAGATGGAGTGGGACACACCGACGACAACGCATGGACTAAGGAAATAACGAACGGCCACGCCGGAACTAAGGACGACCGAACACATAGTTCGAATGGCATGCCACGTACAAACCATTGACAAAACCAGAAAACTGGGGCCATAAGTAGAACTAACAACCACACAAATCCCTGACTAGCAGGTCACCAAGGCCTGAGCTTTATTATTATAATACACATAGGCTTACGAAGAACACATATATAATAGATAAGCTACACGTAACACTGACTAGCAGGCCTACCCTAAATAAATTACACTTGGTGGTGCCCAGGTTTCATGGTCACCACCAAGAAGCAACATAGACGCGCTCGCATGCATCGCATGCCAGCTTAATAGATACCACATACTAACCGGGGTGCTATGCGGGACCCGACTAAGCATGTTAATAAATCCACGCGAAATAGTATAAGATTCACGTAACTAACACGTGGAGGGGTTTTTAGTGAGTATACCTGGCCCCCTCAGGGCACAGGGACCCTCACACTGTCGGCCATCGCACGTGGGCCGTCGCCTGTAACTGGGTTTTTCCCCTCCACGGTAAAAAAAAAAAAAAAAAAAATTATATTTATCTGCGACAAATTCAGCGTGTACAAAATAGATGTCTTAGGGCCATCTATTCTGTTTGCTGGAGGTTTCCCGTGAGATACCTTCAGGAAGCCTCATCTCTCCACTATGTGGTAGATGTCATTAGGCGCCGGGCCACGAAATTCTACGCGAGTTTGCCTCAACATCAGAGCGCCCTGGTTAGGTCTCTAGGGAACTATAGAACAACCGAAAGACGCTACAAGCTCTACCGGTTTCCCCGCACGGCATGCGGGCACACCCGGTAACAATAGATTTTTTATTTCAACCTTAAAATTATTACTGTTGAATTTAATAGACTTTCTAAATTAAACTCTTCCTAAAATTATCACACCAGCGGTGCTAACATAGCGTTGCACACGAGTTGGCTACCATGAGGAGCTACGGCTACCTCCTTTCTTTTCATCTACATTATCTTAAACCACCAACCTGCAAAACCCCACATTTCCTGTCATTAAGTGGTTAAGTTCGTGTAGGACAGGTACACGAATGACACACATCGTGCTGACCCTGTCAGCCGCCAGCTGCTTGAATGAATGAATTTTATTTATATTCTTCTTCTACTTGAGATAACGTAACTCTTTTGGTGGATCTTACATCCACTCAAAATGATCAAAAGGTTTGTAATGGATTCTTTCAAATTTCACATTTGCCATATCATTTTAACGCAGTGAGAAATTTGTGACAACACTCCATGCATGTTTCCAAACAGTTTGTAACCCATTTTGATGTCAGTTAACATAAATGTAGTTTCAGTATGATTGTTTGATAACCTGAAACTGTGTAACACGGTTGTACTGTATTTGTATTTCATTCTAGGAAATATACAATGACAAGTTGTATTTCAATTATTCCAGTGATATTGAGATTAATGTTCATACAGAACATAAGATTTCACTGGCATTTGCTTATATAACTCTGTTTTATATCGATTTATAAAATATAGATATGACAATACATATTACTACACAGATGTTTCAAGCCTAAAGATATAGCAATAATTTACCAAACCACCTACAGAAATATCTTTGATACAAATTGGGAATGACATCGTCAACGGTTTTGTTTCATACTTTTGTATGTTGGTTTGATACCTGAGTGATACAATTTGTGTGAGAATCGCTCCGTTTTATTTTACTTTTCTATTCATTTTTGTTTTAACATGAAACTTATGCCCCTAAGTTTATATTTGTCGTGGTCGTCTTAGAATACGTTTGGATTTCATATACTGTATGGAAAATGAACCTCTTTCATATTTCTAGCAGTACAGTGCAGAGGGAAGAAATGCCAAATGTGGAATACAAACAAACAAATGAAGAAGTACCATATGTCACGGATGTTTTTGTCCTACTTTGATTGTCATATAAACAATGTTAGAAGCAAGGTGATGCTGAGCAGTTCCTTTTGTATCTAACGACTAAGGGTCAACTTACACTTCTGGAGTACAGGAGTCCACTGAAGTGAACACTGGAGAAGTATCTGGACATGAAATATCACGTGTATGTCTGTGATCCAACCAGGGAACTTTCCGTGGCCGGGAACAACGGTGGCTACGCTGTAGCTTACTGCACCACTACAGTGACTAACATATACTACACAAATGGAAATGCGGGTTAAAACAAATAATTTATGTTAGCTTAGTTTATTAAGGAATTGACGATTTACGAGATATTCGTAGTTTTCTTTTATAATTTCAGTGTTTTTATATTTTGATATGATAGATAATCTCCATTTTTGTGTTTCTTGTGATCTCATTTTAATTGTGAACTCCAAACACAACTTTTTAGATTTTAAACATCACTTCAGACATACTCAAGTATATACAAAAATTGTTTAATGAAACTACATTTGTAAATGTTTATCTCCAACTTGTGGTACACATAATACTCCTATGTAGTAGAGTGGATTGAAGAAGTAGTTTGCTGTAATACGTTAATTTACCGGCATAAACATATATAATATAGCAAAGATAATTTTAATTGTATTGCTGCCCGCTAATAGATTCATTGTATATCGAGTGTATATTGCTCTCCATAGATGGCACCACCTGTCAAATAGGATACAGTGGAAGAAGATTCTAAAGTTTTGTGCGCTCCATAATAGATTTTAATTTCACTCTTTATATTTGGTGTGGACTTGCCTTGTGCTTTAACTCGTGTAAGTGTACAGCTACAACAATGTATATTAACACAATACTGGAAGTAAAAATATTTGTTTTTGAGAAAAGAGGCCTGTTATAGAGGATATATTCCTATGCCCCTCCTCAATTCATTTTATGCTTCTTGCCAATTTCAAGTATTATTATTTTAATTTTTTTGGAACTTGTAGCTATATCGAAAGAAACATTTGAAATTGGCTCCTTCTAATTTCCCATGAGCCATATGATCTGTGAGGCTTGAAGGTGCTGCCAAGTGAGATAGAATCTTTCGATACTGCATCAAGGTTCCCGAAAGCTGCATTTGGAGCGCTGCATGTACTCTAACACCCGGATGCGAATAATATTTAATATCGCCAACACAATTATTCTGATTTCTGTGTTGCATACTAATATAAAAAATAACATTTGTTTAATTAAAATTGCATATTTATTGTATTGTCTTACTGCTAAAGAAGTCATTTCCGTAATATTGCTGGCCTATTTTATGCCTTATTTGAGCTCAATGTACCATGTGAATATGTTCCTACTACGTTGGCTAAGCTATATTGTTTGAACGAAATTTTAAAGCTACAAATTTCAGTTGATGTTTTAATGGTATCGAACTTAAGCGAAATTAAGTCAATAAAATGTTCATTGATTTGTGAAATAGTAAAGATTTGAAAGGCCTGCGAGGACGTATGAGCAGCAAGAAGGAAGGGAAGGGATTTTCATAAAGACCTAGTGGTAAGTAAGATCTAACATGTATCTAAATTTCAAAAATTAATATCATGACATAACCTGAGTTGTGCCTTCATACATATTCATGTATAGTTAAATTCTTTAGATTATGTAGCACTTTATAATACATATATATGAAGGTTGTTGCAGATACAAAGTAGTGGTTTCATTAATCTTGTTACTTTATTATTGCAATAACATTGTTTTTTTATTTCAGTTGTCATTATCTGAAACTCCCAGGAATAGGATGTCAGAAATCGAAATTACAGAATTACTGATAATTGTGTATGTTTATCGTTTTGGTGATGTGCAGTGATGTCCAGGAACCTTATTAACATATCACAAAGCGTTCTTTCTCACGCATACAGCAATTTAATGTGGCATATCAAATATTTCTTAAAGTTCCAATTTCATTTCGTATCAGTGGAAGATTTATCCAAACCTTTGAGGACTATTGTGACCAACATGTTCTAAATTTTCAGAAAAAGTTAAGTTATTTGATGCAGTTGATTGGGTATAGTATTTTTTTTTTTGTGTTGGTAGTTTTAAGTTTAAAATGTTTGAGTCATATATCAGTCCATATAAGTTAATTATTTTGCAGTTCAAATTACTACAAAATTAGCTTTCATAAATTATGTATATTCTTTAATTGTCATTTGATTTCCATGTGTTTATATAAATCAACTCCAAGCCGAAATGGAACACTGTGGTTATCATTATGTGATTTCTTCTGTAATTAAGCTTTGTACATTTATGGTGTAGTTATCGTCCCCTGAACAGGATTTAGACATTGTATTTGTTTTGTTTAGGTGATGGTTAATTTAGTCCATATAATTAGCTCTCATCAAAAATAGAAGTACTTAAACAGTTGCTTATTAACTTCGTAGATATATCTCTTTGCATCTTGTCACAAATATTTAACTCTCACACTTTATGTATTAACTTGTATGCGACAAAATTATACAAATGTGCATTTCAGTACATTGTACTTTTCCTGGTTAAGTAATCTAAAATAGTGAATTGTGTTTTTGCAACGTTTTGTGGCAACATTTGTTTTTGGGTGTGGGACTTAAATTAAAATCTTTAGGTGATATGAATATCTTTGGATATGAGTTTTATAAAGTTTTTCTTTAAATTACAATAATCAGTATTTTAAAGAATTAGCTAGTCTAAATCTTACTCATCAGTGTATAATTACATCATTGATAAAGAATGTCAACTTTTAACAGCAATTAAAAATATGATCTGCGATTCCATAAACCCAATTTTTTCTATCTTGTTTAATGCAGTAATCAATATGTAATGTTAATGTACACACTACAACAATTGAGGTACCTCAATAACCATCTTAGGAGAGATCTGGTGAGATTAGAATTGATTTGAGAAAGCTTTACATGGTTTTACATGATTTATAATTGTGCACTGCAAGAAATGATTAAAGTGTCATTATGTCATCATCTTTATATGTTAATTTTACTTTTATTTCTAGTATTCCACTTATTCTTAAAACACGTACAATGTCAGCTGCAGCTAGGACCTAAAAGCATACATTGGCTTCATCTGAAATTAGTAAAGCTTTATAATAAATAATAGGTCACTAATTATCTTCCTTGTTAACATATGAGGGCTAACACTTAGGTCTTCTGCAAAATAGGCTTACCATGTTTTATGAATGACCTTGAGTACACTTGACATTAAAGGCACATAGTGTTGAGCACCTCATGTATACCAACAAAATTTGGACAAATGGATTTAGAAAATGACAAGTGAAAGTGACATTTGCATAGCGTTGATATATTATTCCGTGGTACACCTGTTCTCAACATTTACATGCCACCGTTTATGAGTAATATTAGTACACAACTTCTGTTATGCTAACAATTTTAAGAGTGATATAAATTTACATGTGACATGAAATTCACACTGTTAAACATCCTCTCATTGTTCTAAGTTGGAACGAAAGCCTCAATCTTCTGAGTGGAAAAAAGATACTTAATATAATATATGCGCCATCCGTTACATGCAGTGTTGCGAAGCCACATAGTAATCTTAAAAAGTAGATAAAAGTGCACATTATTTTGCTATATAATGCACTTCTTGTTTCTTTGTAGTGAACACATAAGGGAATTATGGACTGTCAAAAGAAATAATGGTTAGATGTGTGAGCAATTAAATTACACTACGAAATTATTTTCTGTTATCTACTCAAACATACAGTTCCATTATTTTTACTGCATAACTAAAACTACAAACAGCATTAATAATTTAAAGTATAATCTCTCATTGAGCTACTTATGTGACGCACATTCAGTTGTATGTCATGGCTTAAGAGGGTTACACTATGCAGAGGGCTCCATTTGCCATCTTAGTCAGACAGTACATTGCTTAAAGTCTTACCAAGCTAAAGTAAGCCATTTATCCAAACAATTGCTGTGCACATTAAGTAAATTATACTTCACAGTCAGAAGACTACATAAAATGTTCTCTTATTGGAAGATACACCATTCATTGAGTTTTATTTTTAAAACTGCACACTTTCTTGTTCTTCAGCATTCATTACTGCGCTTATGCATGCCATTGGGGCATTTAAAAATTCAACACTGTAATATTCTTGTGTTGCAGAGACAAAGTTAAACTTAGAACAATTTTAAATGAATGATACAGCTTTAATGTGATTATTATTTTTCAGAATAATTCATTCTGCTCTTTTGAATGGTAATTCATCCAAAGTGATCAGACCTAACTAATCATAGTGCTATTTCTGAATTGAATGTCTTCAGTTGCTGACACTGACTCATGTACTAATTTGACATTATTAATGACATATGAATAAATCATAAATTTCAGCTTTTTTTCTGAATGTACTTTAGTATACTTGTGCTGAAAATGATGTGTGTACTATGGAGCTTTTCAAATTATTAGAAAATATAAGCATTAGCAGATCTGCATTGCTCGAATTTTCAAGTTATAGTGATATCTTTGTACATAGTTGATGGTATCCTATATAAAATGTATATATAATTTCTTTAATGGTGTTTTTTGTTGGATTTTCTTAAAACTTTTATTCCAGGGAATTTTGCAAAATTTTATGTACAAAGAGGTTGCGTTACACATTACGTTATGGCATCCTTTCCTGC
The DNA here is from genome assembly GCA_030765055.1 of Mantis religiosa. Lineage (NCBI taxonomy): Eukaryota > Metazoa > Arthropoda > Insecta > Mantodea > Mantidae > Mantis > Mantis religiosa. The sequence continues at coordinate 25,843,121 of CM060951.1, read as the reverse complement.
TTTCCTGTACCTACAGATTCATAGGCTTCCGGAAATCCTAAAAAATACTTCCAGCGGATCCTGTTTAACATTCAGTGCCATCTATGGACAGCAAAACACAGTCGGTAAATGGCTTGTTTCCTAGAGGGCAAGAATACATTAGAAAGAACATTTACTATATTATAGATCTTTATGACGGTAAACTAATATATTATAGTCACACTACTTTCTCAACCCACTCTACTACAACAGACTGTTTTACTATTTACTCCAAATATACATTTACAAAAGTAGTTTTATTAAACATTTTGTGGTGTATACTTAAGTAAAAGTTTGAAGTGACAGTTAAATGTTTATAATGTAGGTGGTTGTGTTTGAACATTCAAATTAACATGAGATTACGCGAAACACAAGATTGGAGCTTAGCATTACTAATCAAGGCTTCCCGGGCGATCAGCCGTGTCAAATTAATAAACGTCGAGCTCTCGGCCATTGTAAACTCCATGGCCTTCCTGAAGAATGATTAGTAATGCTCGTCGTGAAACCTTCAAGTCTTACGAGCTTAACATTATCAAGATATAAAATTACTGAAAACTTTAAACGGAAAACAACGAATATATCGGAAGTCGTCAATGACATAGAGCCACAACTTGGAATAAATAATTTCTTATAACAGGATCTGCATTATTTTTAGTATATATCAGTCTCTGCAGTGTTACAGTGGGCCAGTGCGGGGCAGCCGTATTTTCCGACCACGGAGACTTCTCTGGGACGATTCCAGACATGGACGTGATGTAAGACTTAAAGATTTCTTCAGTTTGAGGCGGTCCGGCCCGTAGCGAACCACGTCGAGCTCTCACTTGTGCTCAGCTCCTCACAATTAAGGATCGGTGGCGTGAGGAGGTTAAGGAAAGGGAGAGTGTAATCGGTTAGAGGTGACATGTAGCTCCCGCTTGAGAACTCTTATCTGTACTTCAGGAGTGGGTGCGTCCTCTCAACAAGGACATGGAGCTTAGAATAACTGAAAGCGCCACTTTAATTACTTTGGTAATTATTAGATAAGGATCAGTTTATAGAAACATATCATAAATTATATCACACCTTATTTTAATGGCACCTACTCGTAAGTAAATTATTTGAATCGTACTCTCAAGGGCACCAACGGGGTTGGCTCAGGCGATTTCTTCTGCGGAGGATTGGGTTCGAAACCCGTGGCTGACCTACCAGACCCGGAGGTTATTTCGGGGGTTTTCTCAGCTCGAATGCTGGGTAGGTAGTTACTCATCCCGAATTTCTTGTCCCTCCATTTCATCTCCATTATCATTTCATATCATCTGTCCTCTGTGATGATGTAGGTTTTTGAAAGCAATCGCGACACTTTGATAGGAAGCACCGACAGATTTTGTCACGTGAAGTCTGTGTGGCCTGTAGGTTCATCGTTTTGTTCTATGAGGCGCTTATAAATACAACTCTAAGTATATTTAAATAGCATTAGAAATATTATTTTACGTAGATTGGTATTTAGTGGTGACAAATAGGAAGTTCCTGAGAAGTTTCAAGTTATTATCAATAATGTGTGAACTGCATACTTTCTCTACTTAGGCTAACAGTTCACGCGGTGTAGGCCAGGGTACGTCTGAGTGGAGGGGGGAAGCAGGGCCTACGTGTGACTGTACTGAACTTAGTTCTTTGATTCATTATTCTCTCTTATTGTAATGAAAAGTATTACTTGGAGCTTTCCTCGCTTTGAAAGTTACGACACACCATTGGTTTTGAGGGTCACCAAACAGAAATGAAGAAACAAGTAATAATAGGTTATAATTTACGCAATTTTTATTTACTACAAAATGGCCAATGATTTCGTTTTAATTGCCAAATATTTCAGATATTTAAAGTGCAAGGGACCACTCACAGAATTGTTGATTTGCGAGTGAATGTAGCAGTGTTCACGGAATAGCATTTTTCTTCAGAAGAAATATCAAGTTACTCCGAACTGCATGAACCTAGTTCAAATATATTCTAAAGTGCACTCAAAAAACCTGAGACTCGTGTATTATAATAAGTATTTTTGCTTCATTTAAAATACCAGATTTGCTAGAGTTAATACCGAGCGCGATAGTGGTATCGTATGTGTCCCTCATAGATACAAGGGAGCTCAAAAAATATATTTCCAGAGCATAATCAATAATACATTTTGGATAGAATGCAATTGCTCCTCTACCTACTATATACGTGGTACACAAACTATTTTAACACTAAGAAAAGCACGAGGAAGAAAACCTACACAAACCTACATTTGTAATGTCCCGCGTGTTACCTGAATAGATGCGATAACAGTGACACACAGTGGAAGTCTCAGGAAACACGAAGTACGGGTATGAAGCTACAGATGACGCGCAAGTAGAAGTTGCAAAATCTTCCTGCCCCAATTCACTCCAGAGGGCGTTCCGTGCCGTATCTGAATAAAACAAAAATAAGACTGTCGCAGAGGTTACTAGAGTAAACAAAACAAAAACTTTTGTACATATATCTGTAAATGAATTATACTCTATGTAATATGTCCTAAAACATTTTATAGAGTGATAACTATATTAATTATCCGTCCAGAGATGGCAGCACAAGTAGGTAAACTAAGTCAAATTTTTAAACCCTTGGTTTATTGTTTTAAGAAAGCAATGGTTTTAAATTTACTGTTGATAAGGAGTAAACGTATTTGGAATTCTATAATATGGAACTGGACGCTGAAATAATAAGTTTTAATTGAACAATTAAGAGAATACTTAAGCACTATCATGCTCATTTGAGTGATATTTGCTACTACCATCGCGTCGTGTCTCCTGAATTGAGAAAAACAAGGGACTTTGCTAGTCGCAAGCCATATACAAATCGAGAAGCTCCATCAGAAAGTATCAGCCTTAAGTTCTTTTGTTTCGTTTACGAAATTTTAGAAGGCTCATACTTTCTGATGGAACTTCTCGATTTGTTTATGGCTTGCGACTAGCAAAGTCCCTTGTTTTTCTCAACTCAGCTTCATGTTTGCTATAACGATTCGCATTTTTTTGTCTATCTGTGCGCGTATTTGTTGTAGTACGCAGACGCTGCATACCCAGTGCTGCCAATCCATGGACATTACTATATGTGCCAGTCCCGTGTTATGAGATAGGGAAATCCGCGGATACGTTACATTAAAACTATACACAGCATACACACTATCGCGTAATTTTCATTTTGTTAAGAAATAGATGTGGTTTATATCGCTAGAGGAACTTTTATATCCAAATTTAATTGAGTATCGTACTTTATAAATAACCTGGCCCTTTCCCTACTTCGAAGCATAGAAGCTGAGCTGAAGTAGCTATGTGCACAACTACGCTTCGTATACCTGTGGCTAAATAAATGTACCAGTTTTATGTTGCTTTTTACTTGTATTGGCTGATCTTTATTTTGAAATTTAGGTTTTGAACAAATTTGGATTACTGAAACAGATGAGTTAGCAATTATCTGTTCTGTAATTTACGGCCACCTCCCCTATATGAGGGTGTATTTGTTACTTACTGTAATTCCTTGATTATTATCAGCAATTCCACATTGCGGAGTAATTATACTTCAGATGGCATCATTTAATGGTTGGAAAACCTCTGATAAGGTGGCAGCATTATCTGCATATTGGCAAAGTATATTAAAATTGGTGGGAAGTGGATAGTAAGTAAATAGAAAAAATACATCATTCTTCGCTTCCTATGGTATAGGATTGCAGCGATTTGTATTTCTTCATAGTCTTCAATCTTCATGTAAGCAGGTGTCAACTTTTAGCTATTCGCAATACTGGTATAGCAGAAAGTTTTCTGCTCCACGTGGTATTATGGTCAGGGCATGTACGAAGAGGTAGTAGCACAGTACGTGGTATTAGGGTGATAGCAACTGTAAAGAGGTATTAACACGGTAGCTCTGGAAGGGTTGGATTGCCCTGAAAGGCACGATGGCGATGACAGGAGTAAGAAATTATAAATCCTACTGCCAGATATGACGGTAAATTGTCTCGAAACAGATATGAAGGAATAGTAGAAGCAAAAATGACCTACTTGGTCGCATTTTAGAGCGAAATGTATTACGCAAGTCTGTAGAATATTCATATGAAATGTTTTGTAAAGTGTTATTAGGATTGAATAATTCAATATCAAAGGAAGCTGCAGGGGTTAGGTTAGGAAAGGCTAGCAGAAGAGAGGTGAAGGCAGATGTTTAAAATATTGATACAGCTGTATAGGAAAAGAGGATGGCAAGATATTAAGTGTGTTTAGAAGAACAAAACGTTTAACACATAAGGATAGCTGGCGGGCAGGATTGGGCAGGACGATATTTGGAAAAGTTTTGGTTAGTTGTTAAAAAAGAATAGGGGATATAGATAGACAAGTTGTGTTGACTAATTGTTCGACAAATGATCATTAGTTACATATTTAAAATTGATGAAAAATTGGAGAAGAGGAAATTATATAATAATTGAGCATAATGATAATGATAATAGAGATAATGATAATAATAGTGATAATAATGATAGTGAGGATAATGATAATGATAACAATAATAATGATGCCGATAGATCCTGATAATTACACGTGGAATGTAACATTACCTTAGCTGTAAATATAAAACTAAATTCAATTTCAACATTGCTATATTATTAAACAGTGTCACTGGGAGGTCGTCGAAATTGTTTTAACAATAATTTATGGCACTTTCACAAAGATTTCTCATCTTCACTGTGCAACTAATCACCAAACCTATTCACAAGTTGTGCGAGCCTTTATGAACGAGATTGCTTCTCCACTAGCTCTTCTTTTGGGCGTCCAAAATATTACATTCTTTTCATAATAATTCATTCCTTTTCTGTTCTCCTATAAACCTTTTTTTCTTCTAAGTCTTTCTATCCTCTTCTCGGCTTATTGTCTAATATTATTAAAAGGTACAGCACAATTTCCTTGTTCAATAAGTTGTTTGGTATCTTCTTTCAAAGTGGTCGAAACTTTCAAGATTAAGGTTTCATGTGGTTTCCCAACCATTAGTTCATATGCAGCGAATCAAGTTGTAGTGTTGGCAGTAGTGTTCCTGAGCTTCTGAAGTTATCGCTGTGGATAATGTGTCAAAGAATTGAATATTTTTATATCATTCCTCTTCATCGCTGTGAAAATTATTTTGCTTCTGTGAACTGTGGCAATATCTGATAATTTGGCTTTTATAGGTCCATTCTTCAGTATACAATCCCTTAACACTTTTTTTTAATCGAAGGTTTACTTTTTGGCAAAATATTCAATATGATACTAGCTTTTAACCTTTGTATCGACGTGTTTTATGTCATAATGATTATGTTAGATGTCCATTAATTAAAAAGACCAAGTAATAGATTGTACATAACATCCCTACAAGATATCCTTGAAATAAAGTTAAACATGTACTGAATGGTAATGTTGACTTACATTTCAAAGATAAAATCAGAGTGAAGTCTTCAATGTGATAGTCAACATTTGATCTATGGATTAACATCATTGCTGTAGCAAGTTGATCATTATGAAAAAATGCTGATTCAACAGTAAAATTCCATACAGATTCATATATGTCCCAATCAGTTAATTCTCATATTTATGTTAAGGTATTGGAACTCGAATTTAAACGTGAGCTACATAGTTAAACACAAATAATTATGTTAATCAATTATTCAACACACAGAATTATGTACAGGCAAAATTTTCCACAAGAGTAATAAAGTGTTAGATTTCCTATTTTTGCTATATCTTAGATTGGTTGGTAAATAATCTCAAATTGTGTAAAAGGCTACCAGTTTTATGCGTTGTATTGTAATTTGACCTACTTCTAGTTAATACACAATAACAAGTTAGAATTCCAGTAATCCAGGTATTGTGACGATAGTGTTAATACAGAATATAAGTTTACACCAGCAGTTGTTTATATAACACTGTTATACATTGGTTTAGAAAATATAGATATGAGATCACAAATTACTACGTTCAAACATAAACATCTGGCATAGAGGGTTCAAAAATTTTGAACATGATATTCATCATTTTATTCCCATGGTTTTGAATAAATGTTCTTTGTCTTTAGTACCTGTGTGATATAATTTTTGCAAGGTTTTGTTTTATTTAATTGTTCTAGTTTGTTCTTCACATTAAAATTATGCTGATAGGTTTATACTTGCTGTGATTTTGTAAGAATACGTTTATGTTTAGGGATAATTCATAATTAATTTAGAGGTTATTGAGATAGAGAATACTGATCATTTTCATATTTCTAGCGAGAAGTAGAAAAGGAAGGACTATCGCCTACTGATGCTTATGTTCTAATCAGGCTGACATAAGTACGTGTTAGAAGCAAGGAGATGGAGAGTAGTTCGTTCTCTAACGACTAAGGGCAACTTACACTTTTGGAGTACAGGAGTACAGTGAAGTAAACAATGGAACAGCATCTGAACTTAAAGTCTGCCGTCTATGACTGGGATCGACCCAGGAAACTTCCGTGGCCGGGAACTAAAGCTGCCACGCTCTAGCCCACTCTGCCGCCACAGGGACTGATATATCTTACACAAGTAATGGAGATATGTTGAAAGCAAATAATTCATTTCAGCTTTGGTCTTTAAGCTATTAACGATTTGCGAGATACTCGTCATTTTTCTTTGAAAATGTTCAATACTTTTATATGTTGATTCTGCTAAGCTCCAATCTATTATTTCTTGTGGCTTTCGTGTGAATTCGAAAGTCCAAACACAATGATATACATTTTAAACATTTAACTATCGCTTCAGCCTTGTACTCAAGTATATACAACAAAATGTTTAATGAAACTACCGTTATACATTTTATCTTAAACTTGGAGTAGATAGAGGAACAGTGCTCTGTTGTAGAGTGGGTTGGGAAAGTTCTGTGACCATATCTTTATTTACGCAAATAAGGATATATAATATAGCAATAGTTGTTTTAATTCTATTACTGCCCGCTAGAGATACGATCTTTTCACCGACTGTGTATTGCTGTCCATAGATGGCTCTAGCTGGAATATGTGAGACGCTGGAAGAAGATTGAAAGTTTTTATGTTTTCTATAAGAGATTGTCATTTCGCAGTTTATATTCTATCTAGACTTGACTTGTCGTTTACGTAGTGGAAGTATACGGTTATGGTGGTGTATATTAACACAATACTGGAAGTACAAATATTTGTATTCGAGAAAGAAAGGCTGCTAAAGCGGATACATCTTTGTGCTTTTCGATAACTCATTTTATGTTTAAAATGACGGTCACTAGACACAAGTCATATGTTGGAACTTGTATAGACTTACGAATAAAACATTTGAACATTCTTTAAAATGACTAACGTGCCAACGGATATTAATGCATTGTGACTTTTTCGAGAATACTCTATTACCATTTCCTAAATGTTCGTGAGAAGTGCATCACGTTCATAAAAGTCAGTTGCTATTCATAGGGTTTGAGATTTGGTCTGGAATCACACAAGTTCCACTGCTCCCATATGTTGTCATAACCATGAATATAGTTCATATGACATTCTGCATATATTCTTCAGCAATGACACAAGTGTTTGCAGAAATGAGTTAACCCTTTGTTGTTTTACTTATTGCATGTTTATTCTTTTTTTATTCGGAACTTTTATAGTCGCTTCTAGTGACACTGCAACTAAGACAACACAGTTTAGTCCACTCATCTGAGAGTCAGTTGCTTTGTGATGACTCTCACATTCGATGCCCTTTGGTTGGTCAGGACATAAAAACAACTTCCTGTATGGGAAATGCTTCAAATATGTGCAAAACAATTTGAATATGCTCTGAAATTTTATTCAAAAAAGAGAATTAATCATGTGTGGTGAAATAAAAGTGGATTATCTAAAAAGGAGTTTTCAAAGGGAATAGCTCATCTCTTTATTTACAACATACCACGTGACACTTACAGTAAAATTTCCAAAGAGAATCTAAAATAATTGATCCACAGACACAGATAGTATATTTGTAAATTCAGATGTACTATATTTTGCTCTATGTTATCAAAAAACTAATGGACTGTCACATCGTGAAGCGCACATTCCATGGATTCATAAGACATTTAAAACTCAAACCTAAATACACATATAGGAAGTATAGGGAAGTAAACGAAAATACTCTGAAGGAATTTAACATAAACCATACACTTGAATAATTTAAACAAACTTATGATGTTAGTGTCACTAACAGTAAATATGTATAACAGCTTCCCTCAGTGCTTTAGGACTCACTTTGAATTGTTGTTCCCATTTAAGTTAAAAAAATTAACTTCAAAGGAGACAGTGCCTGGATTACTTTAGGAATTAGAAAATCATGCAGGCGTAAAATAGAACTATATGAGCAAACTAGAATCAGTGACAATTAAGATTTAAAAACCACAAAAAATATTGCAAATTTCTAAAGAAGCTAGTAGAAACTGCTGAAGTATTGCATTATAATAAACTAACTCAGCGCTCAGAGAGTAAAATAAAAACCACTTGGAATACGAGTACAAAACAATGTAACACGTTAGAAAATTAGTCACTCAGTGTTGATAATCATGAAATTTCCAAAGCTCTACAAAATGCAGAGATGTTTAATATATTCCTTTTAGATGTAAGAAAAACAATTAAGTATTATTTATGAAAGTAAAAGTTGTATCTTTAGAATTACTGAGAAATAACTTTCACAAACGTTGTTCTGCTTTTAAAGTCATTCTATATATGCCCTTCTGAAGTAAATAAAATTATTGGCTCTTATAAAACGAAGAGTTCTTCTGGTTATGACGAAATAACTACAAAACTCAGAAAATCTTGCTCCTCGCAAATTAGCATTCCCCTAACGCAAAGAGTTTCCAAAGACTGGAGTTTTCCCTGATAGGATGATGCTCTTTATTTCTAAACCTCTTTTCAAAACTGGCGAACGCGAAAATGTATAATATAATGGACCGATATCTTTCTTGGCAACTTTGTTTCAGAAGTTCTCGACAAAGCAATGTTCGAAAGACTGTATGAACACCTTGAGTATAACAACATACTTGTCAGTGATCAGTTTGAACTCAGAAAGGTAATATCGACAAATGACGCAATTTATAAACTTACACATGTTTTGTTGACTGCCTTAAACGAAAACAGACATGTAGGCGGAATTTTTTGTGTTGTAGAAAAGGCTTTTGATTGTGGTAATCATGCCAGTATTATACCAGAATTGGAATTCTGTGGTTTAAATTGATTAAACTGATGAAATTGATTAAATGGATATTGTATCTCAACTAAATGAAAGAAAAGAGAGTGATGAGGTAGCTGGTGATAGCGTTTATGAAAAACAAGCTTCAAATTCGAAAATAGTAACTCATGGATTACTACAAGGTTTGGTGTTACCACCTTGACTACTTCTAACCTATATAATTGACCTCTCGCTTTATATAAAAGATATTGCATGTTAGTTTCCAGATGACCACAACAAATTTATGTCAGTGTATAGTTCATTTAAATTAAGTTTTAAACTGTACGGAATGTTTGTTTAAAGCGAACAAGTTATCTGGAAATGTAGACAAAACAAGAGTTGTTAAATTTGGAACTTGTTATACATCACACTCTCAACTAGAAATTGGAATTAGCCTTATGTTATTAAGAGAATTTGACAGTGTCACATTTCTGGGTCTTCAAGTTGACAGATGTTTAGATTGGAACATCTTAGCTAAACTCAACTCTGTGTGTTAGGCTACCGGAGTGCTGGTTTGATACACTTAAATCGGTGTGTTATGCATACTTTGACTCTATCACGGAATTCGAAATATTATTTTGGGGCAACTCCATAAAAGGTAAAAAAATATTTCTTATGCAACAGAAGGTTAGAAAAATCATTAATAATAGTCACATCAGATATTCCTATAAACATCCTTCCAGACTAAGTTTCTTGATGCGCAATCAGGTCTCATTTTTAACAAATAACTAATAGAATAAGCACTAGGCAAAAGTGTAATATTCATTATCTCAGTGCTAAACTTTCTTGCTTCCAGAAATGAGTGTATTATAAACCCATCAAAATATTTTACGTTCTTCTTAATTATCTTAAAGAAAGATATAAAGTCTCGAATAATATTGTCACCCGGGCGTTGGAACACCCTGTACCAGCTGCGAACGGAAGGTAGGGGAGGACCGCGTTAGCCACACCTCTCCCTCGTTTGTCTTGTAGTGGTGACAGGCTTGTGGTTAGGGGAAAACATGACTGGTCGCCTGTTTTTCTCTACACCTGTTTCTCGATCTTTCGTTTACTGGAACAGTCTCCTGGTCACTAGAAACCGGCGATATTCCGATATAAAGAGGGTTACAGACAGACAGAGTCAGTTGGTCAGTTGTTGTGCTGTGTCGAGTTGGTCAATCGGTTGGTTAGTGAGTGTGAGCGAGAAGACAGTCGCAGTTCTTGGTGTAAGAGTTAGTCAGTGACGTGTTAATGAACGAAAGGATTGTGCAATGGAAGACTGTACGAACTGTGTATGAGTATCGGAGTTTATGTAATCGCGAGTACAAGGAAATTGTAACGGACGAACGGGTAAATTGTAATTGTGTGCAGCAAGTAATTTTGTGTAATTGGCAAGTGTTAAACTGTAAGTCGGTGGAAATAAAGAACATTTTTGAGTGGTGTAATTGGACTTTTTATTCCACGAACCCACGAAGTTACAATATATAATACAGCAAACGTTCATTTAGTTATATTCCTGCTCGCTAGTAGATACAATCGCTCTCCGACTGTATATTGCTGGCAATAGATGGCTCTAATGCAATATGTGATATAGTGGCAGAAGATTGTAGTTTGTAGTAAGTTTTGTGACTGTGCAGTTTAAGTACAGTAGGTAAGTTAAGTAAGTAGTTCCTTCTGTATCTTACGACTCAGGGTCAACTTGCACTTCTGGAGTACAGGAGTCCAGTGAAATGAACACTGGAAAAGTATCTGGAAATAAAATATCACGTGTATGTCTGTGATCAACCCAGGGAACTTTCCGTGGCCGGGAACAACAGCTGCTACGCTGTAGCTTACTGCACCACTACAGTGACTAACATACACTACACAAACAATGGAAATGCGGGTTAAAACAAATAATTTATGTTAGTTTAGTTTATTAGGCAATTGACGATTTAGGAGATATTCATAGTTTCATTTATAATTTCAGTATTTTTATATCTTGATATGATAGATAATCTCCAGTTTTTTTTGTTTCTTGTGATCTTATTTTAATTTTGAACTCCAAACACAACTTTCTAGATTTTAAACATCACTTCAGACATACTCAAGTATATACCAAAATTGTTTAATGAAACTACATTAATAAATGCTTTTCTCGAACTTGTGGTACACATAATAGCTATCTGTAGTAGATTGAATTGAAGAAGTAATTTTCTGTAATACGTTAATTTACCGGCATAAACATTTATAATATAGCAAAGGTTATTTTAATTGTCTTGCTGCCCACTAGGAGATAGAATCTGTTTATCAATTGTATATTGCTCTCCCAAGATGGCACTACCTGTAAAATAGGGTACACTGCAAGAAGATTCTAACTTTTCATACGTTCCATAATAAATTTTAATTTCACCCTTTAGATTTAGTGTAGACTTGCCTTGTGTTTTTACCTTGTGTAAATGTACAGCTACAACAATGTATATTAAGACAATACTGGAAGTAAAAATATTTGTTTTTGAGAAAAGAGGCCTGCTAAAGTGGATATATTGTTATGCTCCTCCTAAATGCATTTTGTGCTTTTTAAGAATTCCGTTGATTTGGACTTTATTTTTTGGAACTTGTACCTAGTTTGAACAGAACATTTGAAAGTGCTTCCTTCTTATTTCGCATGAGCCATATGATCTGTGAGGCTTGAAGGTGCTGCCAAGTGAGATAGAATCTTTCGATACCGCATCAAGGTTCCCGAAAGCTGCATTTGGAGCGCTGCATGTACTCTAACAACCGGATGCGAATAATATTTAATATCGCCAACACAATTATCTTAGATTCTGTGTTGCACACTAATATAAAAATAACATCTGTTTAGTTCAAAATTCATATTTATTGTATTGTCTTACTGCATATGAAGTCATTTCCGTAATATTACTGGCCTATTTTATGCCTTATTTGAGCTCAATGTACGATGTGAATATGTCACTACTACGTTGGCTAAGCTATACTGTTTGTACGAAATTTTAAATCTACAAATTTCAATTGATGTTTTAATGGTATCGAAGTCAAGCAAAAATAAGTCGGAATAAAATGTTCATCGATTTGTGAAACAGTAAAGATTTGAAAGGCCTGCGAGGAAGTATGAGCAGCAAGAAGGAAGGGAAGGGATTTTCATAAAGACCTCACGCCAGACCATATGTCATCAAATACAATATAAATTTATCAATTAAGATTTATACACCCAAACCCTAATATCATCCTCAGTACCTCCTCAGTACCTCGATCAGGGCTTTTTGGCCCAGCAAAGCAAATTTCACCCGCCCGTCGTTATTGCCCGCCGGCTCCGCACTTGCACCCAAAGTAACGGGGCTGCGATTAGCAGGACCCCTACAAGCACCAATCTTCACCCTCTCAAAATAATTGACACCTGCAAACATAGGCGATATTAAAACTAAACAAAAAACTTTAAAATGGGGCAAACAAATGTATTACAGTCACACTACTTTCTCAACATACTCTACTACAGAGGACTGTTTTACTATATCTTCCAAGTTTAATATAAACATTTATAAAAGTAGTTTCATTAAACATTTTGTTGTATATACTTGAGTACAAGTCTGAAGTAATAAATAAATGTTTAAACTGTAGGTGGTTGTGTTTGGACTTTCAAATTAATTATTAATTATATTCAACTAAATTAATGAACTCTATAAAACAATTTACAGTTTCTCCTTTTCTTTTAATTCAAATATTATTGCTCATTTACTAAAGTCATCGATAAATGTAAAAATATTTTTCTCCACCATAACCAGTTGTGCTGTGTGGACCATTGAAACAATTATTGTCACCGATCGCATTGTTGCGACAAGCGCAGCCGACGTCCACAAAGAGACAGATAGTGCAGCGCGGAGATTAAAGCTTGCCGAAACATAAAGAGACAGATAGCTGACTGGAAGATTGGATCTCTTGTTTGTTACAGAGCATTTCATTTGTTTCTAGAATTTTCCGTAGGCTAGGATCCGTCCCCTTCGGCTGCTTTAGTGCGGGCGCTGCGGACCCTTATCACTCGTGGTACCTCTGACGATACTAGAGGAACCTCGGGCCAAACATTCGAGCCCCTCCCGGAATGGGAGTTTTTCGGATTGGTTTGGACTCGAGGGGCAATGTGTTCCCCAAACCCGCGGGAAACGGGTATCTCCGGCCAGGTACCTCCGGCCTGCGGGGTTGACGCGCGTAAGTGACGTATCCACTTCCACCCGTCTGTCTTTTCTTTTCCTTTTTATTAATTTATGTCCTAAAACGTTAAGTCATATCGGACGATGAATGGAATGGGTGAAATGATGCTGAAATGAGTTACCCGACATTGGTCTTTCAGGATAAGGAAAAACCCCGGAAAAAACCTTATACAGATAACTAAACCTGACCGAGCTTCGAACTCGGGACCTCTTGAAAGTGAGGCAGACATGCTACCACCACGCTAACGAGGCGGGCTCCCACCCGTCTTGACGTTGTTGTCGATGAGGGGGGCTTTATAGACTCAAGGTATTTCCCCACGGAAAGGCTCCCGGAGTTTTCCATCGCTGCCGGGTAACAGAGGCCGGTTTCTTCGGACTTTCAGGTAGACCTCACTTGACATGTTTATAGAAATATGAGTAAAGGTTTAAAAATGGGAAGCTGCGACAAGTGAAAGTGTCGTAATCCTAACTGATAATCTTGTGCCAGCAGCTGTGATTTGAAAGTGAACTCTTTTGTATATTTACGAGTGCAGAAGTGACGAGAGATTGTGTTGGTTTATGTTCCGTCATCTTGTTGCCAAGGGTTGTCCAAAGGGTATTTCTATGAAAATAAAGAACATTTTGAATTTCTGTAAATTGGACTTTTAATTTTACAAATCCACAAAGTCACAGTATGAATAAATTCTAGTATTTCAGTAGTTTTACTTCTGTTATTTTGAGAAGGTGCTTTAGTCATATTAGTTTCAAAAAGAATTAAACGTTTCATTTCCGTGTTTTCAATCTTATCTGGCAAACCTACCAACAATTAATCATTTATCAATTTATTTGACTATTGAAAATTAACATAACCAAGTGCCCTATGCTAATTGTACGTATCAGTTAAATTTTATTGTGTTTACATACATTTTATTGTTATCAGTATTTGAAACAAAACTTTTTAAGCAATACAAATTGTCTATTTCATTACCAACAACTACTAATTCTCTTGATTTGTTATAAATATTTGCATTTTCGTTTCTTGCTACTATTGTGTAACTTTTAGTTATCTTTGTGAAACAGGTTTTGCATAACTTCTTTTACATAATAAACATTTTTCAAATCAATGTGTTTCATATTATAATAAAATTTGAAATAGATTTTAACAGTTACCTACTTTGGTTGCTATTAACACTTTACCATATGGCAGCTTCACATCAATGGGGATTTTAAATCTACATAGCTACAGAAGTCAGTCTTTATAATATGACGAGTTAATTCCATTATTATTATCATATTTCCTTTCGCTACAGCCCATTACCTTATTTACTTCGGATTACATACATGAGCTGTCATGATGCGGCTGTAGAGCTGTCTTGCTGAGTGTTCAACGACTCACCTCTGGGGTAACCTTGTTCTCTGCTCGGCTACGACCTCGCATGAATCCACCTTTGTTGAAATCTCTCTGTAATCCTTGCTGGCGTTGACTGTGTAGATATCTTCCTTGGTAGCTTTGTTGTCCGCCAGTTTTCAGATCGTGCCAACAGTCCTTCTTGAGATCGCCGGTCTTATCACAGTAAAACATCTTGCTTTGGTTTTTGTTGAAAACGTACGCCTATCAATTTTCTTGTCTGTGTCACTGGTAAACATATTTTTCTCTTTTATTTTAGATTTTACATAATCTACTGTTCTCTGTTCCTCTGTAATTACATCTATAAAATCTCCAATAATACTGTAACTTGGAGGTAAAGTTCTACCGAATCATCTCATCTTTTCGGGTTCATCAATATACCCACTGGACGATTTGACATCTTTCGTACTTTTCTGAAAATTAACAAACAAATCTATTGTATTGTACGTGTTTAATTTAATCTCTTCAATTTTTCCTCTGGAAATATATTGCATAGCAGTAGTCTGGGTTAAATATATCTAGTCGTACTTTCTCATCATTTCATAAGTCGTTGTCCATTCGCTAATACATTCCAATTGTTTGTCAGAAATTGTACTCATTATTATAGTTCTTGCATGAAATCCAATTTTTCCAATCCACATTTTTATCAGCATGTTTAATAGACATCATGCAAATGGCAGGCTCATTACATTCTTTGTATTCTAATAAAGTTACTAACCTTAATTTGCAGATTGAATAGTTTAAACCATAAAGAATGGGTATCATTATGTCTTCAATCCTTGCTTGTTTAGTCATTTTGGTGAAGATAAAGTCCATTTTGCAGTATTTTTCAATCCCTAATATATACCAGGCCTGACATACTTTCTGCGTGGCCTCTTCTTAATATTACTTTATTAAACTTTTTCGGCTCTTTCACGCAACACATTTACTCAACTTTTATAGCTACGCTCTGCTACCATGTTTGAGTGGTGGATATTTTAATAAAATAGGCCATTAGTGGTTTTACTTAACTTTATTTTATTTAACATGAGTAGAGACAGAGTGTAACAAAGGAAGAAGACGCCATAAACAGAATTAAATAAAAGAAAAGCGCATAGAGATTATACATAAGCTCAATAGGTGGCGCTAGGTGTATCATTACGAAGATTAAGAATGTATCATTTACTGCATAATACAACAGAACCTTTTCAACTTGTCTCAGTTTCATTTGACAATTACCGTGTGTTAGAAACATAAATATCGGTTAATATAAGTAGTTCTAGAGCTCCCTTTTATCTAACCAAGAGTCGAACCAAAGAGTTCACAAGCGGCCACGTCGCTTTCACGGCAACTGTGAGGAAACTAAAGTAACTTTGATTCCACCGTAAATTCATGATTGGAGCACTGAAATTTCTTTGATACCAAACCAAGCTAGGTTCCAACATAATCTCTTCATCCGAAAGTTTATTGATTTAGAAATAAAACATCAAACAAATTTAGGAAAAATACCGAGATATAGGCAACATAACATGTTTCCTTTCGCAAACACAAATATTTGTATGTCCAATATTGCCTTAAAGTGCATTACTGCAGATGTTTACTTCCAGGAAGTAAAGCACAAGGCAAGCCTAAGCCAAAGTTGAACAGGACAATTAAAATCTGTGATAAAACATACTAAACATTGCAATTAATTTTCCGGTGTATCATATATTACAAGTAGCGCCATCTGTGGACGGCAATATGCAGTGGATTAAAATGATATATCTTCTAGTGGGACAAACGACAGAAATAAACATTTGCTAGGTATATCATGCCTATATCTCCATTGCGGTTAATTAAGGTGTTATAGTCACACTACTTTTTCCGCCCACTCCACTACAGAGTTCTGTTTTTTTTATCTACTCCAAGTTTAAGATAAACATTTACAAAAGCAGTTTCATTAGATATTTTGCTGTGTATACTTGAGTACAGGTCTGAAGTGATAGTTAAGTGTTGAAGAAATACGTCGTAGTATTTGGACATTTAAATTAACATGCCAATAAAGGAAACAAAAGAATGGAATTTTGTATTATCAAGAAATAAAATCATTGAAAACTTTGAACGGAAAACAACAAATATCTCGGAAATTGTCGATGATGAAAAGACGTTAGTCGACATAAATTATTTGTTTTAGCCATATCAATATTATTTGAGTAGTATATTTCGTGTCCCTACTGGTAATGTGGGCCAGAGTATGGAAGTTGTATTTCGTGGCCTTGAAATATTCCTTTTGTCCATCCCTCACATACACTGGTACTTCTATGACCACGAGAATTTCAGCATTCCAGAGATCTAAACTGAGCCTTAATTTTGAGATACAGCAGGATTTTTCACCATCTCTTCGCTCCTAACCACAGACTAATACCACATCATCAACTGTATGGTAGGGGATGAGGGGTGGAGCGCTTTCCCTGACGTTTAGAGTGTGACTTCTTGGAACTAAGAATTGGGTCGGGAATGCAGAGAAGTGAGATGTGGTACAGCTGTTTCTCCCACCCGTCCCCGGCCATCATGTTCACCGACTAGGAGATTGTGTATAACGTAACTCAATAAAAGATTATGCTCCGAACCATTACTGGTTTTTGTGGTTTTAATTAGGTAGAGAAAGTGACGGAACTGTGTGAAATAGAAAATAATTTAGTAGGTCCAATTTAATTGATCACACACTTAAGCATTAGATACTATGACAGCCCGTAATTCAACGTTAAGGCATATCGGAAAGCGAATGAAGTGGGTGAAATGATGCTCAAATGTGTCCAGGATCCATGGAGCTCAGAGCTACCGGACATTCGTTTATAAGGATAAAGGAAAATACCGGAAAAAATATTATCCAGGTTACTCACCATGACCGAGATTCGAACTCGGGACCTCATGAACGAGAAGCAGACACCCTCTAAGCCACCGAGGTGAGCATAACTCCTTATTTGTCACTGGAATGAGACACGAAGTACATTATATAACAAAATACTGTGCAGTTACTTCTACTTTTCAAAATTGTGTGGCTTTGCATCACTGCATGTAACAGTTGGCTCATATATTGTGTTAAGCACTTTTTTCTATGTCGAAGTATGAGATTGTCATTGCAACTTAGAATAATGATAAGATGCTTAACACTTGAAATTGAATGTCTTTAGAATTTCTAATAACATGGTTATTAAAATTATAACCAAAATTCAGTTCACTAAAGCCATGAATAATTTTGAATGAAATATCCAAAATAACATCTTCAGGGTTGAGGAATTAGTGTGACTAATTCACAGACATAAAAATGTATAATACAGCAAACATTCCTGCTAGCTAGGAGATACAATCGCTCACCGACTGTGTATTGCTGGCAATAGATGGCTCTACATGCAATATATAATACAGTGGTAAAAGATTGTAGTTTATAGTCTCTTTTGTGACATATTGTAACTGTGCTGTTGAAGTGCAGTTTTGACTTCGTATTTAACTCGAAAACATAAAAAGTTGCAATAATGTACATTAACATAATATTGGACGTGCAAATATTTGTTTTTTTGAATGGAAGCCTACTAAAATGAATATATATCTGTGATTCACGCTAATTTATTTTATGTTCTTATTCTGCTTCTAATACCATTAACTTTTTGTTGGATATTACAGATTCTCAAAATCATCAAAAGGTTTGAAATGCCCTTGATTGGTATTAATTACACCTTGTTTTTTGCAGAATTGTTTGGTTTAATTCCTACTAAGTTTGCTTATCCACTTGGATCGGTGATCAAAGTTAGTTAACCTTTTAGTTGCATTACTTATAATACGTTTATTCTTCTTGTGTATTCCCAATTTTTAAAATCACTTCTACTGACATTTGTAATAGGACAATACAGTGGACTTAAGGATATTGTCAAATTATTTTAGAGCCAGTCGCTATGTGACGGCTTTCACATTGCATACCCTTTGTTTGGGCGGGAAATAAGAGCAGCTTTGTGTATGGGAAAACAAAACACGTTTGAAAATTGAAATAAATAACAGGGAATATCTCGGAAATGTTTAACTCCAAAAATTTATTTACATAAATTTAGTCGTTTGATCAGACCTAAGTAGTATAGAATTGAGAGAATCAGCACAGTATAGATAAGATGTTGAACTCTCCTCTGTGTTAATATATGAGTCATGTAGAATGCTCATTGATTTAGAACTCTCCTATATGAAAATCGAGTTGTAAAAGAAGGGGAGTGTTGGCGTAGTGCCGTTCTCCCCTGTGCAGTGAGATGTTTTTGAGGGTTGGGATGATGATGATGATGATGATGATGATGATGATTGTGTGTGTGTGTGTGTGTGTGATGTGTAATGTGTGATGGGTGGGATGGGTAACGGGGGGGGGGGTTCCGGGGATGTTTGAATTAAATGTGAATTCTTTTCGATGTGTGTGTGTGCTTGAACTCTCATGTATGAATATCGAAGTCTAGGGTTCGATATTGTGATGGGGCGGGGTGGGTAACGGGGGTTCCGGGGATGTTTGAATTAAATGTATTGATAGTAATTCTTCGATGACTGTGCTTGAACTCTCATGTATGAATATCGAGTCTAGGGTTTGATATCTATTACGTTCAGTGCTTCGATGTCTGTGCTTGAACTCTCATGTATGAATATCGAGTGTAGGGTTTGATATCTATTACGTTTAGTGTATGATATATGATGTAGTATCGTTATTCTTTAGATAAAAGAATATCGAGAGAATGATTAGGTATGTTTACTGGGAGAGATTTATGAAAATAAATGTAATAAGACATTCTGGTAAGGGGTGTTCCCTATGCAGAATCTCTCCTTGAGCTATTGTATCCAAGAGCGATGTAAAGGTTAAGAAAAGGTTAAATTCCATTCCCACATCGAGGTACGAGAAAATATAAATCTATTCCACATTGATGAAGTATAAGAATGGAAATGTAAATCTATGTGAGAGGGTCGCATGACAAAGAAATGTCCCCTCTAAGCATGATAAAAGTGGTACATAGCAAATGCAAATAAAAATAAAAGCACTACCCATCTCTTTAAGAATGATAAAAAAATATTGAGAGAAAAGTATAAGAATGCAAATGTAAAGCTGTTTGAAAGGGGTTTCATGATAAAGGAACGCACCCTCTAAGCACGATAACTTAAAAAGAATATTCCCTCTAAGCATGATAAAAGTGGAACATAACATCGAAAATAAAATAAAAGCACTAACCATCTATTTAAAAATGATTAAGATAACGAGAGAAAAGTATCTCATCTTTAAGTATATATGAGTAATACAAAACTGATCAATCAATATGATAATATATATACGCAACTAGGGATCTATAGTGTAGATATCCTAACTATCCATGGTAAGATATCACCCTCCATATAAAAAATTGTCTAGAAAATCTCCCCTCAGTATTACGAATACTCCACTGAACGTCATCCCTTTTGGTATGTGGGTCAGAGAAAAAAAAGAGTTAATCTCTCCAGACTGGTGACAGGGGTGGTCAAAACATTCTTATTGCTGTAGCGAAGTCTAACTTTGTCAAATAACGTTAGGAAAAAAAAGAATATATTTTAAAATTAAACGAATGAATCTATATATTTGTATTAATGATGAAACAATACTATGAATGTGTTAGTATACCAAATGTAAAAAAATCAAATGTTCAGAAAAATATATTTTGTACAAGTATGTGTGTAAAGAAATGTGTAATTATATCCCCCCCTCCAAGATGTAGGGAACGAATCACAGTTAGTGTGCGCACGCAACATGGTGTTTGGGAAGGAGAGATACGGTTGGAGGGGGTGTAAAAAATGATGAATCTATATAAAGTTTAAACTATGATAATAAAGTTACTAGTATTACCTTCGAACTTATAACGTAGTCACAACTACTTTAAACACATAGCGTAATATGTAGACAGTAACACCTCTCCCGGACGGAGGGGGGGGGGGGGCGGAGCATCTGTTAATAAATACCGCGGCACGGATGAGTGAGGAGGCAGTCGATTCTCTGGAAATATGGATCCTACAGGTAAGATAGAAAAGTTGTATATTGTAAGTCATTTTTTATCTCTGTTTACGAAGAATGTTGAAGTAATACTGATTCGTGTGTGCTTATATGTATGTTTCAGATCATGAGATGCTACAGCTAAATCAACTAGCTGAAGGTGGAACACATCTTCCCACAAAGAAACTACGTGAATTAGATCAGTCCGTTCAACACATCATTCGATCCGTCAAAACCGTGAAGACCAGATATGGTGAACGGGTCGTCGTCGAAACATCAGATTTCTAAGTCTTCCTCCCGGAGAGATTCAAACATATGACCGCAGCGCAGAAAGATCTACTAAATCGTGGTGACTGCATACTCCAATACCATGGCGAGGAAACACTAGAAAGTGGTTTCAAACGACATAAATTGTCCTTTTTAAGCAGCCCGTAATGTCGTCAAAAGGTGAGTACAATTATTGAATAAAATTTCATAAAAAAAAGTGATAATGTAGTTACTTGCATGTAAATGTGAAATCGTACATGTTGTATTAGAACTTAAAGTGTTAATTATCGCACGTCATGTAGTATTAGTAATTGAATGTAGTTACTTGCATGTACGTACATGTTGTATTAGAACTTAAAGTGTTAATTATCGCACGTCATGTAGTATTAGTAATTGAGAGTGAACGTTGTAGGGTTAATTTTCATGTGTAATAATTACGTACATGTGAATATCGTAGTTCAGTTACGTTATTTCACATGCATGTTAGTTACGTTTGTTTGTTACACGTAAAAGTAACGTTGTAGGTGAAAAAAGAACGTTAATTTATATGTGTAAAACGTACATGTGAATATCGTAGTTCAGTTACGGTATTTTACATCTATATGGTTTACGTTGTGTGTTTTTATCATTTATGTAAGGGAGAGAGCATTACGTAAAACAGTTACATACTATCTGAATATTGTAGTTACGTGATGATAGCAATAATTGTTAAATACATAATCATTATGTAACTATTTTCATATGTAAAAGTTACATGCATGTTACGTTCTACGTAAAGTATAGAGTTTACGTAAAATTGAGATTCATACATGTAAAAGTTATTAACATGTATGTTATTTCTGTTACCACCTTACATACATGTAAATCAATGTTCCCGTATGTAAAGTTAATCGAATGTTGTAGTTGCTTTTTTCAGAAACGACGACAAGATGCTCCGATACTGCCACTGGACAACCCTCGATTCAGCAAGATGAAACCTGTTCGAACGTGACCCAGGCTGAACGATTACGATGTATTCACAGTGAGTCTGCTTTCAAAAAACGATTAACCACCTACGAAATTCACAACTGTGTTAATATACTTGACCCCGTTATATTCTTAGCAGAATGCAAACCTTTAATTTTGAATGAAATTGATAAGGGCTTAAACATGTATAAATCAGGTCTTAAGATAGGATCCTGTTTATCCTGTCAATATGTCATAATATCACAAGAGAGCGATAATATTCATACATTTAACTTTAACAGTAAACTTGAGGTGATATTGCAATCTACAGATAAATCTATATGGTATGAAGAGAAGATTGTACAACCTATACTAGATCATATGGATAATTTTGAATCGCGTACCAGTTCAAAAGCTTTATACAGTATTGAGAAATTAACAATATATGTGACACAATACGATTCATTGAATGCAGGGATGTATACTGAATTACCCGACTTTATAAAATCGAAGAGAGCTGTTATTAACATTCGTAATACTGATAAATATTGCTTTGCATACTGTCTGTTAGCATCCAAATACCCAGTAGAACGTAACAAGAATCGACCCACCTCCTATAAAAGATATGATTTTCGTAACGAATTTAACTTTGAGAATATAACATTCCCCGTATCATTGAAAGATGTAGAAAAATTCGAGAATCAAAATTCAAATATTTCAATAACGATATACGGTGTTGAAAATAAATCGATTATTCTCTTATATCAACCAAGAGAGATAAAATCACATCATGTTAATCTTTTAATGTATAAAAGACATTATTGTCTGATAACAGACTTGTCACGTTTGCTAGGAAAGCAGCTAACTAAACATAATGGGCGAAAATGGTTATGTAACAATTGTAACTTGTATTTCACATCAGAATCACGTTTAAATAGCCATAAAAAGAGGTGTATGATGAATCAAATTATCAGAATGCCCGAGGCTGGTAAAACTGATCTCGTTGAATTTAACGCATATTCGAAATGTCTAAAAGTTCCATTCGTGGTTTATGCAGACATAGAATGTATCTTACGTAAGGTAGATTCGTGTCAAGATGTATCGAGTAAAAGCTGGACACGTAGCATTCATAAACATGAAGCGTATGCAATTGCATTACATTTGGTCTGTAGTTATGATAAAAATTTAACACGTTTCAAATCATTTGAAGGTCCATATGCAATTGAAAATTTTCTTAAAGAATTAACGTTAATTGCAAATCAGGTCATTAATATATATGCTAATAAAATTGAAATAAGTATGAGAGATGTGGATGAGCTAGAATATCAAAATGCAACACGATGTCACATATGCAAACGTGAATTTCTTAACTCGTGTATAAAGGTTCGTGATCATTGTCATTTGACTGGAAGTTACGTTGGCCCAGCTCATAAGCACTGCAATTTAAATAGGAAAATGCCAGGATTCATACCAATATTCTTTCATTGCTTGTCAAAATACGATGCTCATTTCATAGTAAAGAAACTAGGTTACGATACGGAACCTATCAACTGTATTGCACAAACTTCTGAAAATTACTTATCCTTTAGCAAAAGATATACAAATTCGAATGGAATGAGTATATATCTAAGATTTCTGGATAGCTATCGTTTTTTGGATTCAAAACTTAGTAACCTTTCGGATATGTTAGAAGCAGATGATTTTCATTATACCAATAATATGTACACGAATCCTTTGCATAGACAACTGATGAAACGTAAAGGTGTCTTCCCGTACACGTATGTGGATTCTATAGAAAAATTATACGAGAATAGTCTACCATCCAAACATCAGTTTGATCATGTAAGCGATGAGGATTATAGTCATGCTAGAACGGTATGGAATGAATTCAATGTTAAAAATCTGGGTGAATATTTAAATATATATCTTAAGTGCGATACATTAATACTAACGGACGTGTTTGAACGCTTCCGTGAATTAAGTATCGGTTTGTACGGACTCGACCCGTGTCAGTATTACACACTTCCCGGGTTAGCCTATGATGCAATGTTAAGAACGACTGGTGTACAGATTTCATTATTAACAGATAAGACTATGCTAGATTTCTTCGAAAAAGGAATACGAGGTGGAATTTGCACTGTGTCCAAACGGTATGCAAAGGCGAATAACAGATACATGACTAGCTATGATAACACTCAACCAACTAATTATTTAATGTACGTTGACTGCAATTCTCTATATAGTTATACAATGGAAAATAATAGCTTACCATACACTGATATAAGGTGGCTAACTGATGCTGAAATTAAATCAATAGATTTTATGTCTATTACAAGTGATTCTGACGTGGGATATGTGTTGGAAGTAGACTTTAAATATCCACAGGAACTTCATGATATACAAAATGATTTGCCATTATGCCCTTTGAATGAAATCGCGCCAGGTGATAAGTATAAAAAATTGCTAACAACATTGAATGATAAAAATAAATACGTATTACATTATCTCAATTTTCAACAATGTGTTAAACTTGGTTTGATTCCATCGCGTATACATAGAGTAATAGGTTACAAACAATCTAACTGGATAAATCCTTACATTGAACTCAACGTTCGTAAACGTATTGAAGATAAGACGAAATTTGGTCAAAATCTATGGAAGTTAATGAATAATTGTGTTTATGGAAAATTTATAGAGAATGTAAAACGTTATAATTCATTTCATTTAGCTACCAGCTGGAAACGAGCGCGTAAATTGTTAGCTCGACAGACATGTATAAGGTACGTGATTTTTGATGAAAATTTAATAGGTATAGAATTGGTCAGAGATGAAATATTGATGAATAAGCCAATATACATAGGACAAGCAATCCTGGATCTATCCAAACATAAAATGTATGATTTTTATTATGAAATTCTGAAGAAAAAATTTAAAGATGTAACTTTAATCTATACGGACACGGATGCTTTTCTCTTTGAATCTAGCTGCGATATATATGAATTTATTAAAACCAATATACATTTATTCGATACATCGAATTATCCAATGGATAATGTGTATGGTATTCCGTTAGCAAATAAGAAAATTTCAGGATTATTCAAGGATGAGCTAGCCGGTAGAGTGATGACTGAATATGTAGGGCTGAAATCGAAATTATATAGTTATCGATATGATACTGAAGTGATTAAAAAATCAAAAGGTGTAACAAAAGATTCGATGAGATTCATAACCTTTGAACAATATCTCTCATGTATTACACATCCTGACACTATACATCGAAGCATGCAGACATGTTTCAGAAGTTATAAACATGATGTTCATACTATTGAATCTAATAAGATAGCTTTAAGTGGTATCGATACAAAACGATACATTCCCAATAATTCATTTTCAACATTAGCATGGGGACATTATGCTATAGAAAATTGTCAAGTGTAAATTTTTTTTCTTTTCTCAATAAAGCATAGATTCAACTGAGTTAAAAGGTATTACTAGGCCACGATAATAACATATTACTGTATTTCAAAAAATAAAATAATTGAGTTTCAAGTATAATTGTAAAGTGTGTTACAACTGAGTTAAAAGGTATTACTAGGCACATGATAATAACATATTACTGTATTTCAAAAAACGAAATAATTGAGTTTCAAGTATATTTGTAAAGTGTGTTACTAATTACATGATAATAACATATTTACTTCATTTGAAAGATAACGTGTTGCTTTTTTTATGTTTATGTTAGGGGTGAAGGAATATTTTTTCCTATTCATGTCGTTTTGAAATGTTAGATAGCAGAAATCAATGAAATGTTAATTCAACTATAATCATGTATGATTTTTTATTAAAATATATTTACTAATTATATCAAAATGTTATTATCATGTCTCCGTTAAGGGGTGAGGGGAGATTTATATATATCAATGTGAACTAGCATGTACAAAGGCTCTTATTTCAGCTATAATCATGTATGATGTTTGTTTAACGTATATTACTAATTACTTCAAATTGTAATTATCATGTTTACGTTAAGGGTAGGTGAATTTATATATACTCAATGTGAACTAGCATGTACGTTATGTTAAAATCTCTACAATTAAATGTTAATTCAACTATAATCATGTATGATTTTTTTTTAAAGTATAAAAATGTTATTATCATGTTTAAGTTAAGGAGATGTGAATTAGCAGTTACAGAAGATTTTTAAAAAAGTATAAAAATGTTATTATCATGTTTAAGTTAAGGAGATGTGAATTAGCAGTTACAGAAGATGTCAGGAATCAATGTGAACAAAAAAAAATCAAACACAATATATCATTAAAATTATATTTCTTTATTGAGTTGTGTGTTTTTTTATTTATACAATGTCCACCTCATTAATCCATTCACGGGTAGGAAATCCTAACCATTTCACCAGAATCCTATCACCACGACGTCTGATGATCCTTTCAACTAAATACGTGTCTGGATATTGAGTTTTCTGTAATTCATAACCGTAGAATGCTCCTTCAATCAGTTTACCCTCCAGATCCTCGATGAGAAAGGTCAATGGATGTGTCCTTTGCACTGTACGTATCCTAAAGACTTCAACACTCCAATTTGGTAGATAACCTTTCTCCATAACACCTTTATGCTTAGAAATCCTCACGTAGTCACCAACACGATGAAGCCTAGATCTTCGCTTCTCACGCAGACTTCTATCATATTTGTAGACGCTGAGCAGGAGAGAATTATCACGAACTTCTACAGGCTTCATACGAATCGTTCGATGGTAAGTATTATTGTAGGTATGAATAATTCTAGGTAGTATGTTTATCCATTGATATGAGCCTTGAACAATAAATTCCTTATGCAAAATCAGTTTGATCGTTCTTATTAAACGTTCCACTGCAGCAGCCTTAACGTGTGTGAATGTACTGTAATGATTAATATTATTACGATTCATTAGTTCGCGGAAATGTTTATTGTAAAACTCCCTTCCTTTATCAGATTGAACATTCTTCGGAAACGATTCCATTTCATTCAATATCTCCTCCATAGCAGTCGAAACGTTAATACCACTTTTATCACGTAATGGTCCTGCATAAGCCATCTTGGAATAAAAATTGCATGCAAGAAGAATATACTTATAAATCCTATTGTCTCTTGCATAATTAGACATGTCCATAAGATCTATTTGTACTAAATCGTTCATTCCTTTGCTTATGATCTTACGACGTAAAAATCGTCTTCTAGCTGGTGCATGTAACTCGGTTGCAATGCGACGTTTTATCATGCTATAATTTTTGATGTTTTAAGTTCTGTAATAATTTCTTCTATCTCGGGTGAGTGATTCAAATTACCTGCATCCCTCGACGCAACTAATAATCTTAATCTGTTTATTATTTCATTCGGATCGTTCCAGTAGACGTAATCTAATTTTCTCTGCGGTACATGTTCTTTCCAACGTAAACCAAATCCAGTTCGATTACTAACAAGGTCACGAATGATATGACGATACTTGAACCCTCGATTTGCTCTTAAACGTCCATCTCTTGAATAACCGTGTCTGTAAACTTGAGTATTCTGTAAGATTTGCGAATACACGTCTAAATCATCATCTGTGTACGATGTCTTGCGAGGTAAACGTTTAAATAATAATTCATATAAGCCTGCTGTGGGTTCATACGTTTCTGTTCCTATCTGAACACCATCAGATTTAAACACAACTGTCTTGTTACCCAATTTATACTCATTATCCTCGTAACGTATGCCGTAAGTATTGTCCATGTCACTCGAACTAACAGTTCGAACCTTGTGTAGATACTTTGACACGAGATCAGATCCGTTAGCATCATCTGTAGTTTCGTCGTCGTCGTTGTCTTGGTGTGCTTTCGCTATTACTTTCAATGGTTCGGTTGCAGGTTGAAGAACTTCAGACATGACTCGTTGCGTTTCGAATTTCATTCCTTTGAGAGAACGTAACTTTTCTCTTATCGCCCTACTGTGACGGGCAATGGATTCCTTAAGTCTTATAGCTTCAGCATCCATATCGAAATGAATGTATAATTAATCAGCTACTGCTAATTTATATGAAACTATCAGTTCTATACTTAATATATGACCATCTTTAGCACGTCCGACTGGCGCTGTAAACGATAGAATATCGCCAGATTCAACTCTTACAGGATATCTTTCAACTAATCTTCCGTTTATTGCAAACAATGTATCATTTACAGCATGCGGATGTACCGATGATACGATGGAACACGAGAGTACACTTCCATTTCCAGGAACTTTATAGTATTCGAGTCCCGATGTTAAGGTATACCTTAAAGAGGGACCTCGAAACGGACGTGTTTGCAATGAAATTATGAGTTGTGCTTTCAATTGTTGTAACATAGTGTTTACAACATTTCTCATTCGTGTTTTCATAGTATGAATATCATTATTTATAGTGATTAGTTTATTATCAAGTTCCGTTTGTCGTGCGGTTAGTTCTTTCACTTCTTTTTCTACAGCTGTAGTAATAGTCTCGCTAGCGGAGGTGATTGTTCTAGTTAACTGACTTTGTAATTCATTCTGTGTCCGTGTAATAGTATCGACAATGTTTGTTATAGTCTCAGTTAAACCCGTTTGCAATTCATTATGTTTCTGTATAAAGAAATGATTAACATAACTCATGGTGAGTGCATCACTATCATCTATCGGGTCGGCTAAATCCTTCAATCTCTTCATTCGAAATGATAGAGTTTCATTAGAGTCGTGAATTGGAATCCTATCATCTACATATTTTTTATTAGGAACGTCGTGTTCGTGAAGGGGGTCCTACAGCGTTTTCATTCTTATACCATCTATAATGACATTATTTTCGGAATCACGTTTAAATGCATATTGTAGGGTTTTGTTAGGTTAATTATGTGTATTATTTTGAGTTGATTAGAGTAGTCGTTAGTACAAATGTCCTTCCGTCCGTCTGTTACGTAATAGGCTGTTCCAACCACTGTTTGCTCCCTTGGCTCCACTCATGTAAACATAATAAATAAATTAATGGAACAGCCCTTGTGGAAATTGTAAATAACGTATTGTATTATTTGTACATGATGTATTTAGTTATTGGCACGTCGCCCATCTTGTTATTTGTGTATAAATAGTTGTATGTTGGGGTGTGTGAGCGGTTGTAAGAATAGCTCGGGGTAGCTATGTGTGTGTGGGTGACTAAGCGTGGTGTGTGTGTAGACAGCAAGGGAGATGGACGACGCTGGACATTGTAAAGAATTATTTACGGTATAATAAATATAAATAGTGAGTGTCAGTGTAAGTGTCTTTAATATTGTTTTAAATTGTTTATTAAACCTATGAGTGAAACCCCCAGGTAATGTATCCTCGTTCGCCAGTTCAACAGTGGTAATAGTTTTTTTTTTTTTTGG
Organism: Mantis religiosa; assembly: GCA_030765055.1. Taxonomy (NCBI): domain Eukaryota; kingdom Metazoa; phylum Arthropoda; class Insecta; order Mantodea; family Mantidae; genus Mantis; species Mantis religiosa. Next base: position 25,813,690 of record CM060951.1, on the reverse strand, counting down.
GTGTGAATGCAATACATTTTCTTTTCAGCATTCAATAAAATTAAGATCCCAGCATTACCTGGCAACGAGGGATGTTACATTTTGGTGGAGGCGCCGTGTTTATTCATTTTAGAATCAGTTTAAGTGTAAATGTGCTTTATTGATATATATTTCATTAATTGCGTTCAATTTCAGTTCTGCGGTAGCCATCTTATGATAAGCAACTTGGGTAGTGACGTCACCCCGGCATTATTTGTTCACGTATTAACAGGTTCTTTTGTTTTGTACAGGAAATGCAGTGCTTTTTGAGCTTAATCCTTGTGGTTCTGTTTGCGGTTATGCTCAGTTAGAAATTTTACGTTGATCTATCTTTATGCATGGTTTTTTTTTCTCATTTCCATTTGCATTGTAATAATCAGCATTTTCTTCGCAGCATTTTGTGCAGTGCTAGTGTTATTCAGTCACGTATTGTGTTCTCACCGTGTTGCTATTTCTGCAGGAATTTCAAATCTTGTGTTCTATTACGAATAGTAGTCACTATCAGTGATTTTTGTAGTAATTTTGCATGTGTACATCGTTATCTTTTCTTTCACCATGGAAAATTTTGTGGAGAATGACACCAATGTACATACATCCTCTGTCGGCACAGATGTCGAGCCTAATGAACGTAGTTCGGTACCTGATCAGTCACCCCCTGAAATTATTGCACAGAATACTGACCTTCTGGTTGCGGTACAGTCTACCATCACTAACACGATGGCTTCAATAAACCTGTTTCTCAAACCTTTATACAACCATCTTGTTTTTCAGCTGCTCCTAATGAATGTGTTAACGATTTTATGACTAATTTTGAAATGGTTGCTCGTGCTAATGCATGGAACAGTACTCAAAAGTTGCAGTTTTTCCCATGCTATCTTAAAGGTACTGCTGTAGCATGGTACAAGACGTTTTGCCATAGGTGTCCCGCTCACGACTGGTTTATTTTGAAAGATGCTTTTCTTACAGCTTTTCAGGTAGCTCACCAGGATGATGTGTATGAGATCCAACTTCGCCAACGTGTTCAGCGTGATTCTGAGCCTGTGCTTAACTACATTTATGATGTGCTAGTATTGTGTGATAAAGTAAATTCTTTTATGTCTCAGTCAGAGCAAATTAAGAATTTGTATAAAGGATTGAAACCACAGTATGTCCAGTTTCTCTTACCTTTGAATTTGCTTACTGTAGAGGAGGTTTTACAAGCTATTAAGCGCATTGATAAGGCTGAGTTTTACATCCAAAACCGACAACACCTAGTGTCTAATCAACTGCATAGTAATGTGCCGATGTCCATACCTGGATACCCAGTTGTTTCTGCACCTCAATCTATATCTGGCCGTTCCGTTGCAGCGTCAGAGTGTTTGTCACTCCCGTCGCCATCACCAGCACCTTCTCAGGATATGATGTCAGAGCTTGCAGCCAAAATGGACCGTTTAGCCAATCAACTTCAATCTTTGCAGGTTCATGCTAATTCTGACCCAGTAACGAGGTCATCTCCTCGCCAAGATGGTAACTGCTCCAATGGTGGACGTACTGCTAACTTTGTATGCTATAAGTGTAACCAACCTGGTCACATAGCACGTTTTTGCAGACAATCTTCAGATGCTTATAGTTCAAAAAACGCCCAGCGCGGTGCCTCAAACAGGCCACGGTAGCAGAGATTCATCACGACAGCAAGCCTGATCAGTCGTCCAGTTCAACTTTACCTTTTGGCCATGTTTTACAAGTTTCAGGGTCCATTAATAATACCCCTGTGAAGGTTCTTCTCGATACTGGCAGTGCTGTCAGTATTGTCAATGCTGTACACGTATCTGATATTTCTAAATTGCAGCCTGTGAACATTTTACTTAGAACTGCTGGAAACAAGCTTTTAGATGCTGCATACCACCTACCTTTGGATTTTTCAATTAATAACTATCTCTTTCAGGAAGATGTTCTTGTTGTAAAAGGGCTAGCACATGACTTGATTTTAGGTAATGATTTTTTGTCTGCACACAAAGCTATTATTGATTATGTAAAAAATGATGTTGTGATTCATGTAGATGACAAGTTGTGTCATATTTCTATGGTAGAGAACACAGAACTCCCCATGTCAGATATTGCTGTAGTGCCGTTTACTGAGGGTGATGTTACTAAACCAGAAAACAAAGTGTTTGTTAAAGAAGATGTTCAGATTCCTCCATTTTCGGTTTGTCATGTAGCAGTAGAACTTTCTTCACCCATTGATTGTGATGTAATGTTTGAGCCTGTGCCAGGTATTTTGCAAAAGAAACAGATATCCATTCCTCAAATGGTTTGCTCACCCCGACAAGATTATATTGTGCCTGTTCAAAATGCATCACCAGAGCCTAAGACTTTGTTTTCTCGCACGACTTTAGCTAATGTCCAAGATGTTGCTTTTGTTCAGAGTCATTCAATCTCACCTCAGGATATCACGCCCTTGGAAGCACCAAACTTTCAGTTTAATGTAAATAATAAATTGTCTTCTAGCCAGAAAGATAAACTTCATGCTCTTTTATTGAAATATTCTCATGTTTTTGCAACCTCCTTGCAGGATTTAGGTACGACCAATGTTGCTAAATTTGATATACAGGTTTCTGACCCAACTCCTATTAAGCTGCGCCCGTATAGAGTTCCTATCAAGCAACGTGAAATCATCGATCAGCAAGTTCAAGAGATGAAAGATGCTGGGATCATCAGGGATTCTCAGTCTCCGTGGAGTTCTCCTGTGGTGCTAGTTAAGAAAAAGGATGGCTCGACCAGATTTTGTGTGGACTACAGGAAGCTTAACTCGGTGACCATTCCATCATCTTTTCCACTTCCCATCATCGACGACTTGCTTAGCTCATTGCATGGAGTATCCTGGTTCTGCTCGTTGGATCTTCTTTCTGCTTATTTTCAGGTCCCCCTTGAGGAGCACGCCAAGCCATTCACGGCGTTTGTTTGCCACAGTGGTCAATTTGAATTTGAAAGACTTTCCTTTGGACTAGCCAATGCTCCCCGTTTCTTTTCTTACATTGCTGAAAAGTTGTTAGGTGATTTAAAATTTAAGAAAGCTCTGGCTTACCTTGATGATATCCTTGTTTATGCTCATTCTTTTGAGGAACTACTGGATAATTTAGAGGCTGTTTTTCAGCGTTTGGTGCTTTTCAACTTTAAATTGAAACCGCAGAAATGTTTCTTTGCCATGAACCGTGTCAAACTTTTGGGTTTTGAAGTCTCTAATGAGGGCATATCTCCAGACTCAGACAAGATAATTGTGATTCAAAATTTACCTCAGCCTAAGAATGTCAGGGATATCAGGAAGGTCCTTGGTTTGTTCAATTTTTATCGAAAGTTTGTGAAAGGTTATGCTGACATTGCCCATCCTTTAACACAATTGACTAAAAAGAACTGTGATTTTGTTTGGGGTTCTGACCAACAGCATGCTTTTCAGGCCTTGAAGGATGCGCTGACTTCTGCACCGGTGTTAGCACACTATACTCCTGGAGCGTACACAGAGCTCCACACTGATGCTAGTGGTGTAGGCATAGGGTGTGTTTTGTTGCAATCTGTAAACGACCAGTTAAGACCTGTTGCTTATGCCTCTAGATTGTTGTCAAAGTGTGAGCGTAATTATGGTGTTCCAGAGTTGGAGCTCCTAGCTATTGTTTTTGGTTTCACACATTTTAGAACATTTGTATATGGTTATAAAGTTCATGTGATTTCTGACCACCATTCATTGTGTTATCTAAATAATCTGAAAGATCTTACAGGGCGGCTGGCTCGCTGGAGCCTTAAACTACAGGAGTTTGATTATACTATCTGTTACAAATCTGGTAAAAAGCATAACGATGCAGACACTTTATCTAGGTTTCCTGTGCTGCAACCCCAGGAACATCAAGTGGAGCAATTGGATGATGTATTAACTTGTTTACTTTCTCCTATAGAAGTTGCGGAAAAACAGAAAGCTGATCCACTGCTGCGTCCTCTAATGGATACCTTAGTGGACGACACTAATGCTACTCCGAAGCTTCTGCGCCAAACTGCCACCTATACTCTTAAATCTGGTGCTTTATATAGAAAAAATGCTGGTTCCACGGGTCCTCTGCATTTACTGGTGATTCCAGAGTCGTTGAAGCATGAGATTCTTACCTCTTGTCATGATGATCCACTTTCAGGTCACCTTGGGTTTTCCAAAACTTAAAATAAGATTCATTCCAGATACTATTGGATTGGCATGAAGAAAGATATCGAACATTTTGTGAGGACCTGCCCGAGCTGCCAATCGCGTAAAGGCCCTAAGAACTTGAAGCCCGCAGGATTACTTCAACCTCTTCCTGTTTTAGCTGTAGGTCAACGTTGGGGTATTGACCTTTTGGGTCCTCTTCCTAGGTCATCCACTGGCAACCGCCACATTATTGTGTGCACCGAGCATGCCACTAGATGGGTCGAGGCTGCTCCGCTTCCAGCGGCTACTGTTCCTCATGTCACCAGGTTTATTTTACAGAATGTCGTCTGTCGTCATGGTGCTCCTGAGACATTGCTATCCGATCGGGGTACTGTGTTCCTCAGCCAGGTCACGCAGGAGTTACTAAAATCTCTGTCTATTTCTCCTAACTTTACTAGCTCTTACCATCCACAGACGAACGGGCTCACGGAACGTTTCAATGCCACACTAGTTAATATGTTGAGCCATTTTATTGATGACAATCAGCGTAATTGGGATACGGTGTTGCCTTATGTTATATTTTCTTACAATTCTTCTGTACAGCAGACGACCAAATTTTCTCCGTTTTTCCTGATGTATGGACGAGAGCCTGTTCTCCCTAATGAAGTTCAGTTACAGGCTACTACTAACGACTTGTTCGTCCGGAAGACTTTAGAGGACATCCAGAAGGCCCGTGAGCTTGCCATCCACAACATCAACAAGCAACAGATCAAACAGAAGTCTCAGTATGATGCCAAACATCGAGATGTGTCCTTTAATGTTGGTCAATTAGTTAAAGTTTTTACCCCCGTTAGGAAACGAGGCAAATGCACCAAGCTCCTACACCGCTATTTTGGCCCGTTTGAAATTGTGAAGAAGCTCACACCAGTGACTTATGTTGTACGTCGACCGAATGCCCCTAGGGCTAAGTTACAGTCCATCCATGTTTCCCGCATCTTCCCGTATCACGATCCTACTGGCCCTTATCGTGCTTAATTTTTTTTTTCTCTCTCAAGTTCAGTTCATCGTCTGATAAACTCAGGTAATGATGCTTTGCTATGCTTTACATATAATTCTATTGATGCATATTTTGTTTAACCTCTTGTGTGACTACCATTTCGTCATTTGCTTAAGTTCACTTAATTGTTTATATTTCTGATTATTTATGACGTTCTCCCAGGAACCCCGTGCCAACCATTCCGTTTATATCAGAGCTATTAACGTTTTATCGTGACTGTTTCAGTGTTTTACTCATGTACCATCTTTATCGAAGTAGCAGTGTAGTGTGTGGCCCAGCTGCGAAGACAGCCGCCACATCCCAGTGGTTGTTCGAGTTCAATGTGAGCACCGTCGTGACTGCAGCACATTGTAGAAGAGGAGTCGTCCCTGAGGAAGCCGCTGCGCACCTGGGAGTGACCCCAGTATTGGAGTGACGCCTAGTGAAACCGCTGTGATGCGCTCACTAGTGCGAGGAGGTTTGAGTTATAAGATGCTTTAGGGTGGGTATTAAGTTTTGTCACTGGCCAGTCACTGAAGTATTATTTCATTTGCTGTTAAGATGCTTAGTCCTTTGTTTCAGATTTTTCTTTTAAAAAAAATCAGGGTTGAGCTCTCTTCACCGCCACGGCAGTTCCTGGATGAAGAACCTTCTTAGTTTTTTTTTTATCCCAGTGATAAAAGTCTTATTGTGTGAATGAGTGTGTGGAGATGGCCATCTCAAAAGTGTATTTAGTATCCGGATACACTACATGTTATAATTTTGTTTTGTTGTTTTTATGTTATTGTCACTTTTGATTTACCCCCTTACATTTCCCTCCAAAAGTATATTTAACTATGGGTAGCCTTATGTTATACTTGTTCATTGTTTATTGTATAATTGTTTAGTTTTGTGCGGGAGTGCCCCAGGAAGATTGTCGTCGTCTGCAGCTAGCATGAGCCCCGGCCACCCTCACCTATCAGCAGAAGCAGTAGTTGCAGCAGGAGAGGCAGCAGCAGCAACGCGGCAGCACCAGTACCAGAGGCAGTAACGCTGGCTATGCCTCAAAGTTTCAGGAGTGACCACAGGGGTCACTTCATCAGTATGGCAGACCACAATTCCAGCAAGTTGGTTACCTTTGCAGTTCGTTGTGGGGTGATGTGGCCAGTCTCCCACAGGTGTGTGGCAGCAGGAGAGCAGCACAGCTTGTTGGCTCCCCTATGTTTGGAACTGTCTGTGACATTAGGTATGTGCCATTTGTGGTAACCACCAGTTTGCCCAATTTTCATCTTCAGGGTCGGTCTGCTACTCCAAATGGTTGTAATCGTCGTGCTGCGCCTCTGTGACTTCCATCAGTGTTCCTGTGGTGTAGGGTTGGTTCGGTGGACTCTGGGACAACATCAGGCATCATTGGGAGGGGCCTCTCAGGAATTCATTTATTGTAATTTACATGTTTGTGTTTTCTAATAATAGGTTAGGGGCTACCCTTAGTGCTTTTCTTTTGTGTGTTTTGCTGTTTGCTATTGGTCCGACGAGCAGGGGCTCGTCTTTTTCTAGAGGGGAGGGAAATGTAGGGTTTTGTTAGGTTAATTATGTGTATTATTTTGAGTTGATTAGAGTAGTCGTTAGTACAAATGTCCTTCCGTCCGTCTGTTACGTAATAGGCTGTTCCAACCACTGTTTGCTCCCTTGGCTCCACTCATGTAAACATAATAAATAAATTAATGGAACAGCCCTTGTGGAAATTGTAAATAACGTATTGTATTATTTGTACATGATGTATTTAGTTATTGGCACGTCGCCCATCTTGTTATTTGTGTATAAATAGTTGTATGTTGGGGTGTGTGAGCGGTTGTAAGAATAGCTCGGGGTAGCTATGTGTGTGTGGGTGACTAAGCGTGGTGTGTGTGTAGACAGCAAGGGAGATGGACGACGCTGGACATTGTAAAGAATTATTTACGGTATAATAAATATAAATAGTGAGTGTCAGTGTAAGTGTCTTTAATATTGTTTTAAATTGTTTATTAAACCTATGAGTGAAACCCCCAGGTAATGTATCCTCGTTCGCCAGTTCAACAGTGGTAATAGTTTTTTTTTTGGGTGTGAATGCAATACATTTTCTTTTCAGCATTCAATAAAATTAAGATCCCAGCATTACCTGGCAACGAGGGATGTTACAATATTTACTTAAGTACTCCATTAAATTGTTGTATTGGATGTCGAGCGATTTTTGTATGTGATCCCTAAGCATAGCTTCAAACTCGCCCATACGCTGATACGAGGTCTGCTCGCTGAAGATCTGCATTCGATTCTCGACGTCAGCCGTATGCGTATCCACATAACGTTTAGTCGATGCATCGTCACCTTCTTCAGGGTCGTGAATATTGCACAACCGCTTTCCCTTGAATCGATAGTTTCCCGATCCATCTCTAGTTATGATATATCGATTGAACACACCCCTAGAGGGTATGATTCTTCGGGATCCGAACCTGTCGATACTCATTGCTTAAGTGATGGATTATTCTATTTATTCATTCTGATAAAGCGATCAAAACCGTGACGGTAGCGTCCCTCGTTCAGTGGATATTCTGGTACTATAACAACAAAGGATCGTTCATCACTCTCCCATATATGTTTACACATATTCTTAAATTCATCATAGGACATATCGGTATTTACATAATCTTCGTATATATGTTTTAAATTGAGATTATCCTGTCTAAAGAATATAATCATATTTGCATTATCTCTAATTAAATGTTTAGGTACTTTAGCTAATGATTGTGCTAAATATATAGCATCGACATTACGATGTCTACCCATACTGTAATATGAAGCTATCTTACCCTGTTTTTCATTTATCACATCATCAAATACGAATATCGAATTTTCTCTAGCATCCGACGTTTGAATTACTTTATCACCATCATCGAACGTAAATACACCTATATCGGGTATAGTTTTCAGTAACCTGAGTAAATATCGATATTTAGGTTGTTGCAACGATTTCGAGTATATGTAGAGGTTTTCGAATCTCAGACCATTCTCGTGAATAAGCAGGTTGAGTAAAACGTTCGTTTTTCCAGCATTTGAACTGCCAAGTATGAGCGCTCTAACGTTACTCGGAAACAACGTACCGTGTCGTCCTTTGCGAATGTCATCCTCGAAATCTAACACCTGTATGGGTAGCGTACACTTTTGCTTTACTATCTCCATATCGCGACTAATACTTATAAAGCATAAGTTTTGTCTTTTATTTCGTTCGTGATAAGGGCAATCTATGTCTTTACTGGATTTAGCCAATCGTCATAGGAATCGTATACTTATAAAGCGCACGTTTTGCCTTTTTTATTTCATAGTGAGACATGCGCTCTACACGTGCACGCAAAGGTTCGGGAATTCTTAATTCATTGATTAATTCATTACCATTTGAGGCACATTTACCGGGTTATCGTTTCTGCGGTCCCGGAACGAAACTACATAAACGCTTGCAGAGAGGTGACTTACCGGTGAACGGGTTAGATTCAGCGTGTCTCGATCACGATCGGGCTTACGCAGAGAGTACTGATACAGAATCTCGTCGTCTAGCCGATAAGGTGTTGGTAGAGAAAGCTTGGAGACGTGTAAAGTCTGCCGACGCTTCTTTGGGCGAACGACTTGCAGCTCGACTTGTGACTACATTTATGAAGGGTAAATTGGCAGCGGGCGCTGGCATGCGTAAACGTCGCAACAAGAGAGGTGGTTTCTTACCTTTGCTACCACTTTTAGCAGCTCTAGGTGCAGCAGGTGGTCTAGCTGGAGGTGCTGCTCAGATTGCTACGGCTGTCAATAAGAAACGTTCGGATGCAAAACAACTTGCGGAATTAACACGTCACAACGAGCGCATGGAATCTTTGGCTCAGGGCAAAGGTCTTCGCCGTAAGAGACGTCGTAAGGGTAGAGGATTATATCTTCGACCAAAAAACTCGGGGCGAGGCCTATATTTATCCCGGAAAAAGCCCTGAGTGCTAACGAGATCGATTCGTATGCACGACGTCTACGCATTCCACATTTTAGAGGTGTCTACATGATCGATAAACTACCTCCACATCCTCGATACTATGAGAGAATAGTAGTGAATCTGGATACATCAAATAACCCTGGTACACATTGGGTTGCTGTACGTAAGGATGGTGACGTTGCCTACTACTTTGACAGTTTCGGCGATCTGAGACCTCCGGAAGAGATAGAAACGTACCTTTCGGGTGTCAAGCTCCTATATAATACGACGAGATTTCAAGAATTCGATTCTGTGATTTGCGGTCACTTGTGCCTTCAGTTTCTCCTCGATGAGTTACACGATCACCGTGAGTGGTAGTGATACCAGCTTCTCTACATTTCTAAATCCACCATTACATTTGGATCCTAACGGACATTACGAGATAGCTCTATTGAATTTTGAGACTTTTTACTCAATTCCGAATGTGGACGAGAGTAATAATCTATTCCATTACGTTCGCGATGGAAAAGTCGAACGTATAGTAATTCCACCGGGTACTTATGAATTGGATGATATCGCCAGATTGATCAAGGATGCTCTCGACATCGGTGACGACTTTATTCTACGTGCTAATAATAACACCATGAAATCAGAAATTCAATCTCCCTATATTATCGACTTTAGTCGTGAGAGATCTATTGCTTCACTTCTCGGTTTCACCTCTAAACAGAGGGTACCGGCAAACGTGCTGACCGAGTCTAATGATTTGGTTAACATATTCAAAGTCAGCATCATACGTATCGAGTGTAGTCTTGCAACGGGATCTTTCATCAATGGTAAAAGTGGTCATTCTCTGTATGAATTTTTCCCATCGGTACCTCCAGGTTATCATATTTCGCAGGAACCATCAAGTCCTATATATTTACCAATCATCGATACGAATCTCATTGATCATCTCGACATTAGAGTGGTAGACCAGAACGGCGATAAGTTAGATTTCAGGAACGAAACCATCACTGTACGATTGCACATACGTCGTAATGGGTATAAGTTTTAAGAGACGATGCTATATTAAAAACATCTCTCGAGATTGATCTCTACTCGATCATCGACCCGCAAGCTAATCACATCGTCTAATCGAAGATTTCTCGCTAACTTAGGCTTCAAGGTTCTATGATGGATGTGTTGGACGTGACCGGGATTCCGACCTTTGATGATAAGATCAGTAAGGAGGAAGAACACGTATTCCTACCGTACAATACGTCAGCTCTCGATGTGAACGATGTAATTAGAATTCCATGTCAAACTGAAGATTTGTACACGCTTCCTAGTAGAAGTTATCTCTACATTGAGGGGACTCTCACTAAACCCGACGGCACCGTTGCCACATCGAAATTGAGTAACAATGCTATGGCATTCCTATTCGATGAGATTCGTCTGGATATGAATGGAACGACTATTGATAGAACTAGGAATCCGGGCATTTCATCAACGATGCGTAACTATGCTGCACTGAATGAACTGGAATCGAATCGTTTACTAAATGCTGGATGGATCTATCCTGGAGGTGTGGTAGACATCGTGAATACATCGAATGGTATCTTCAATGCTATCGTTCCTCTTTCGATGTTGCTGGGTTTCGCCGACGATCACAAGGAGGTCATACTTAATAGCAAGTTTGAACTTATTCTCATTAGATCTAAGGATTCTAATAATTGTATCATTGGAAACGATCCTACAACCATACAACTAACTAGACTCGAATGGAGGATGCCTGTACTTCGACTTTCAGATTCTGAACGAGTTGATAAACTTAAACTCGTCAAATCGGATAAACCTCTACACGTCGCATTTCGAACCTTGGACCTTCACACTCAACCTGCTGTACCTCAAACTAAAGCGTTCACATGGAACATTGCAACCACGACTAAACTTGAAAAACCACGTTTCGTCATAGTCGGTGCACAAGTGGATAGATTGAATCATCTCGCTAAGGATGCTTCTCTATTTGATAATTGTAATATCACCAATCTGAAACTTTATCTCAACAGTGAATCTTACCCCTATCACGATATGAATTTGGATTTCGCCAATTCGAAATTTGCATCTCTGTATGATTAATATTCCAAATTTCAATCATCCTACTATGGAAAGGTGAATTACCCTCTTTTGAAAAGGAACGACTTTCTGAAATATGCACCGCTATTCGTCATCGATTGCTCTCATCAACCTGAGGATACTGTGACGGGGGCAGTGAATGTCAGATTGGAAGTTCAAGCATCGTCAAATTTTCCTGCACAAACTTCATTATTCTGTTTAATTATTCATGATAAATTATTCACTTATAAACCACTAACTCATGTTGTACAATCTATCATATAGGTGTAATAAATAAAACATTACAAATTCAAATTATCTTTTTATTGACTTTAACATACATCTCCAATATCCTCTTCCTTGCACTCCTGCTTTTTGCATCATATGAACATAATGATTTATGAATATCATACAACTGATATAAATTTCTTTCAATATATGGAATTAGTCTTTTAAGTCCATTGAATGCAGTACTATTCAGATTTATACTGCCCACATTAAACATGTATTCACAAACGTTATTTCTTGCATCTTATTCATGCATAACATTATATTAAATGCATATATTATATTTTCACTGTACGGTGCACATGGATGCTTACCATCTTTCAGATACGTATCCAAAACACACAAATTTGACATTATTACCTCCCAATCCTCTTTTGTAATATACACAAACGTATCGTCATGTGTGTCTTTAATGTAAAGTGATGGGAGTTCATTGTATAATCCTATGTTCACACGAAAGTCAATGCTGATGGAGATGTCGTTATCGTTCATGCACACACTATTTACCATCACTCGCAACTTCCTCCTCTACTTCTTCTGCGAAGGGTGTGAAGGGTTCGAACATCATTATGATGAAACTGTCTTGATCGAACGTCTTCTTGGCTTTGACGATTCTCGGTTTGCAGTTCGTCTTCTTCTTTTTCTTGTCTCCTTTCTTACTGGATCTGCGGACATACACGAACTATGTCTCAACATCGTGAATATTTAATACACTTGTTAACGTAAAACTCTTATTATTTTATACTCACTTTTCTATGACTTCCTCCTCGGGTTTCGATGTACCGATATCCTTAAACGGACGATCATTGTACGGACCGCACACATCTTCACCTTGATCCTGTTCGGACTGGCATGCCACATCTTCACTTTGGGCTTTACTGAAATAAACATATTTATCATTAGTTATCTAACACATAACAGCACTTTCACGTTAACACACAATTATAATTCTACTTACCCGAGGTACACTTTACAATTCTTTCCGCATTGAGCATAAGATGTGATCGAATCATGATGGGAAGGATTCTTGCAAATCACTTGATGCATCTTTCCATCACACGTTTCATCGTGGTGCTCAACCCAATGCTTTTGCAAATCTTCGAAATTGCGTAGATTCTCCCAGAATCTGGTATCACTTTCAATGATAGGTGTTGTTGTTCCACTCATCTTGACGTTGCGATGTGAAGTGAGAATGCATTCGTTCCCGAGTGAGCAGATGGGTGATGAAACGTGATCATACCTGTCTCCCCCCTCCCCATCCTATCGTCGATTGTACTTAACGGACGGAGGGTTTGTGTGAAGTGAGGACACGTTCGTTCCCGAGCTGGCGGGACAGGGTGAGACCTGTTAATTCGAATTTACTCACATATGCACAAATCTTGAGGAATGACAACACGCCATCACCCTTATACTTCAATGTGGAATAGATTTATATTTTCTCGTACCTCGATGTGGGAATGGAATTTAACCTTTTCTTAACCTTTACATCGCTCTTGGATACAATAGCTCAAGGAGAGATTCTGCATAGGGAACTCCCCTTACCAGAATGTCTTATTACATTTATTTTCATAAATCTCTCCCAGTAAACATACCTAATCATTCTCTCGATATTCTTTTATCTAAAGAATAACGATACTACATCATATATCATACACTAAACGTAATAGATATCAAACCCTACACTCGATATTCATACATGAGAGTTCAAGCACAGACATCGAAGCACTGAACGTAATAGATATCAAACCCTAGACTCGATATTCATACATGAGAGTTCAAGCACAGTCATCGAAGAATTACTATCAATACATTTAATTCAAACATCCCCGGAACCCCCGTTACCCACCCCGCCCCATCACAATATCGAACCCTAGACTTCGATATTCATACATGAGAGTTCAAGCACACACACACATCGAAAAGAATTCACATTTAATTCAAACATCCCCGGAACCCCCCCCCCCCCCCCGTTACCCATCCCACCCATCACACATTACACATCACACACACACACACACAATCATCATCATCATCATCATCATCATCATCATCATCATCATCATCCCAACCCTCAAAAACATCTCACTGCACAGGGGAGAACGGCACTACGCCAACACTCCCCTTCTTTTACAACTCGATTTTCATATAGGAGAGTTCTAAATCAATGAGCATTCTACATCACTCATATATTAACACAGAGGAGAGTTCAACATCTTATCTACACTGTGCTGATTCTCTCAATTCTATACTACTGACCTATATACCTTTTAGGAATTTGTCTTCTCTTAGTTTACCAATTAGCAAACGTCATTCAGAATTAAAACAACTTCAGAGGACATATACAAGATATATGTTCCATTATATTATGAATATATTATATTGATATCAACTTATGACATTTTAATTCAAAATTGAGGCAACTTTTGAAAGTCAGATTTGTTTAGCTACTTGTATAGAAATAGTATCAAGACTTTTATTTTATTTTTGTGGCACATCCTTACAAGACTTTAAGCTACAATACTAACTTCTGCTCTTTACACAGACCTTTACAAAATGTGAGCCATTTGAATTCAGAGCACCTCAAAACGTTTATTGCCAGTCATATCTCAATACCAAATTTTGGTAAGATACAATAATTATCAACTAAGCTATTTCTCTGATGATTCTGGAATTCTCAGAAACGAAAAAGTGAGTTATTTCATGAAGAAATGAAGGCGATGGACAGGAGATATCAGGCTCAATGGAACATTTCTAGCCGACTACACTTGTTGCTTGGAAAGAGAAGTTCTTTAATCACGACTTAAACGTAAATCAGCCAATCAAATTCACGCAAGAGAAAAGTAACGTAACTCCATATTTTACAGATGCACACTTATTTCTATATATTTATAGAATCAGAAGTTCTGCGTTCTTATTCATTTTATAATGCACGACTTTTACATAGAAGCACTATTTCCAAATTACCATTTAGTCATTTGTGAGAGAGCCTTACGTGATAGAGAAAAATGGACAGCAACATTGAATTTAGCAAACAGAACTGAATTACAAACATCTTCGTATCACAAAGTAGCGACCAAAAGTTACATTTTTTAGTGTCTGTCAAAAACTGTTACATGCTAGTGGTTAAATGCAGTCTACTGTATTTTTATTTACTTGTGGGAATGTCATAATGACAAGTTCATGTTCAGGTATTCCTGTTTTCGCCCATCTCTGTAGCGTAGATGGTAGCTGGGAATGAATAGCAACTGACCTTTTTGGAAAATGGTTACGGAATCTTCTCACAAACATCACACTGCGTTAAAGCACAATGATTATTGTATAAATACAAATTCCAATAAAACTCCAAAATTGGAGAAATTGAGAATATAAACAGTGACAAAATAAAACTCCAACATAGGAGAAATTGGAAATATAAACAATGACAAAGTTTAGAAAATGTGAAAATATATATTTAACTTAGAAGCCTTCATTTCTCAAACACAAATGTTTGCATGCGTAGTAGTGTCTTAATGTACACTGTTGCAATACTTTGTTTACATGATATAAAGGTTAAGTCAAGTGTAAACTAAATTTGTATAACACAACTGCAATCCAAAGCAAAGCGTACTAAAAATCACAATCTTCCTTCACAGCATCATGTACTACAGGTAGAGCCATCTATTGAGAGCTGTGGACACTCGCTAACAGGGTTATATCTCCTAGCGGGAAGGAATACAACTAAATGAACGTTACCTATATTGTTTACCCACTCTACTACGTATAAGTATTTTCCTATCTGCTCCAAGTTTAAACTTTTACAAAAGTAGTTTGATTAAATATTTTGTTCTGTTTACTTAAGTACAAGGCTGGAGTGAATGTTTAAAGAGTAAGTCGATGTATTTGGAATTTCAAATTAACATGAAATTACAAGAAACACGAGGAAGGAGCATAGCAGTATCAGGTATTAAAATATAGAGACTTTTAAACGAAAAACAAGGAATAGTTCGAAAATCGTCACTAAAATAAACAGCCAACTTCACATAAATTGTTTATATGGATCTCCATTATTTGTGGGATCCTGTAATAGTAAACTGAGCTACAGCGTTGTTGTTTAGTTCCAGGCCACGAATGTTCCATGGGAAGTTACCTGACATAGATCTTGTGTGTTTTCTAGTGTTCACTTTACTGTACTCTTGTACTCAGAAGTGTAAGTTGACACTTAGGCGTTAGACACAGAAGGAAGTACTCACCATCTCCTCGCTTCTAACATTGTTTTATGAAAATCTAGGCACGACATAAACATCAGTGGCGAATGTTTCTTCTTCATTTGTTTGTTCAATATTTGGTTCATGTAACCCTTACACTTCATTATTATACATATTAAAATGGTCCACATATTCACTAACTGAGTAATCTTTGAATTGATTATGAATTATACCTAAAACTGGATGTATTCTAAGACAAACATGACAAACGTAACATAGCATGACCTTCAGAGTCCAAAGAAACAGTGAAACAAAACTAAAATAAAACAGAACTATCGTAAAGAATCTGTCACTTGGATTAAAATCCGAGGAATACTTTTTCAAAGCTACAACGCTCTAGCTCACTGTACTATTGCATGGACTCACAGATACTACACAAATAATGAAAATCAGTTTAAAACAATCTATATGAACTTAGTTGTTTATATCATTGACGATTTCCAAATTATCCGTTGCTTTTCGTTTAAAATGTTCCATGTTTTAATATCTGATAATGCTCAACTCCTTTCTTGTGTTTCTTGTAATTCCTTGTTAATTTGAAAGTCCAAACTGAACGACCTACTTTGTAAACATTTAACATTTACTCCAGATCTGTAGTCAAGTATAAACAACAAAACGTTAAATGAAACTACTTTGGTAACTGTTCACCTTAAACTTGGAGTAGATAGAAAAACAGTCCTCTATAGTGGAATAAGTAGACGAAAAAGTTTGTCTAAGACACATTAGTTTACCAGTATAAAATTGTACAATTAGATAACGTTCAGTTAGTTGTATTCCCGACCGCTAGGACATACAACACTTTTACCGGGTGTGTACTGCGGCCCATAGATGGCTCTATGTGTAATATATGATACTGTGAAGCAACAGTGTGATTTTTAATACGATTTATGATGGATTGTAGTTGTTATTCAAATATAGTTGAGATTTGACTTGCCCTTTGCCTCATGGAAACAAAGTGTTGCAACATTGTACATTAAGACATTATCGAGCATACAAATATTTTCCTTTGACATTGCAAGACTCCTAAGTGTAATATATCTATTCACTTTTCCTAAATTCGTTTCCTAATTATTATTCCCTATTTGTTGTTTTTCGGAATTTTGTGGGAATTTGTATCTATATAATAACCATTTGACTTTGACGCATTATGAGGTTTGTGAGAAGAATCCATAACTATTTCTAAGATATATTAGTTGCTATTCATATAATGTAAGATTTGGTTTGGAATCGCACAAGTTTTACTGCTTCCATATGTTGTCATAATCATGATTTTTTTTTAGACTTTTCACATATTTTCTTCAACAATTACTACAATTGTTCACAGAAACAGCTACCCTGTTTGTAGGGTTACTGATTTTATGTTTATTCTCTCTGTGCTTACAATAGGAATTTTATGACAGGTAGGCCAATAGCAAGAGAAATCATTCTAATGTTAAATTGTTTACATTTTGGTCATTGTTTCAAAAACCAAGCAAATAAAGAAAAATGAAACTAAGATGTAGTTTGAACCAGATGAAAAAGAATAGTAAAAAAAATTGTGCTAGAGATCATAGTGCCAATTCTAAAGGTTGCTGGAATACATTTTTGAAGCAGAGGTAATTAAAAAACTTACAGGCATGACAACTTAGAGATACTAAAAGAAGCCATACTTATACAGATAAAGTTAATTCTGGGTCTAATCCAAAATTAAACTTCCTTTTACTATGCTTAAAGAGACTTGGAGTTATTAAACAATTCAGTTAATTCAATTAAGTCAAGGTACAAAAAAGTTGTAACTACAAGCAAAATAGTAAAGAATAGAAGAACTAGTAGAACTACTAGTCTAATTATGCAAACAAAATTCTTAATTTAAACAAAGTATTAGTGATCCAAATGGTACATTTCAGAACCAAAATTCAAACCTTTATTTCAGACAATTGAGAGTAAAGAATACAAAGTTGTGTAGCAAAAGAGGAGAATGAAACTTTTTCATTGCAGATAATTACAGAGTAGATTATAGTCACTTAGCAGTTACTAATTCTTTGGTCTTCAATAACTTTGGCTAAGCTTGGGAATGAAGTTAACAGATTATTATTGAACTGTTGTATATTACAAATTGATCACAACACAAGCAGATATCACCGGACTGCATTTCCTTGTACACCTTGGGAAATATTTGAAAAAAGTCCTGGCTACATAATCATCTTTTATTAGTAAAGATACAGACTGTGGCCTTAATTTGAATTAGGTTCAGGAAAACATTCGCTAAAATCGATAGCTTACCTACACTATTTTGAAGTTATTTCTACGTTTCTGAAGAATAATTGTTTATTAGCAGTAAGCCTACACAATATTAAAGGTAAGCATGCAGTGCAACTAATCTTATTAATGGAAAATGAAAACAAATTAAAATACCTTCGAAATGAAAAATGCATTATTACGTTGATGATCACAGAGAAATTACTCTACATCCTGAATATCATTGCTGAGAGAAGAGATTAACTATTGAGAGGTTGCCCCAATGTTCGTCCTTGTCTTATTTTATATATTATATATACGCTATATCTGGAAAAATGTCTTATTAAAGAGTTTCATGATCTGGAATTTGTAGATAATTTACTGCTATACATTTACTGTACAAAACATAACTTTGACGGAGTCATAGTAAAGTTTGCAGAGAACGTCTACAATATATTAAGCCATCTGGAAGACAACTGAATAACTTAAATGCAGACAAACTTATTTGGATAATTTAAAAGAAGGAGAAGTATTAACACTGGTAACTATGATATAGCAGCTAGATCTTATATAAATGTCCTGAGACTCAATTAGGACTGCAAACTGACTTGGAATATTCACATAAAGAGTATCATCCAACAATTAAATAAGGCCTTTTATATATTTAAATACATCTGTGAAATAAATTAGATGTATATTTACATACCCTAACATTTCCAAACAATAATTTAATAAATTCTGTTATAAAATATGGAGCATTGTCTACAGTAAGCATCCTATTAAAAGTAAAGTAAATTAAACTTCGCCATACAAAAAAATTTTAAGCTATATTTTGGAATCAATGGAACCCTGGCACTAACAGTAAGAGTAATTGGAGGAATACCAATTAAACTGATACATGTTAATCTTATATAGAATTACACAATTGTTGCGGTATTGTTAATTTAGTTGCTCATCTCACATAAAAATGTAGAGGCTTAAGTATCTACAAAAGTGATAAAATTATAAAGTTGCTATTTTTGGCATAAACTAGATTGACTGATAATTAATCTGAAACTGTGTAACACTCTACTAGCTTTACGCATTGCTTTGTATTTTTATTTACTTCTAGGAAATAAACAATGACAATTAGGAATTTATATATTCCAGTGATTATGATGATAATGTTTATACTGAACATAGGTGTACACTAGATGCTTTATATAACATTGATTTCAAAGCTGTACATATTACATGACCAATTACTATGCTTCAGCCTAAAGAAATGGCAATTATTTACCTAACTTCTAGCGTTAAGTATTTGGAATACTGAGTTTAAAAATTTTGAATCTGATCCCTACTTCTCTTTTGTTCGTGCTTTTCAGAAAAGCTTCCTTGGCTTTATATCTGAGTGATTTAATTTGTGTATTGTGCAGCTAGGCTTACATTTGTCGTGTTTATCTTATAATACGTTTATGTTTAGGCATACTTTATCATTGTTTTAGAGAACATGTTAATTTGGAGTTCAAAACACAGCGTCCTACAAATTAAGTATTTAACTGTCATTTCAGACTTGTATTCAAGTATATACAACAGAATGTTTAATGAAACTACTTCCTTTTGTAAATGTTTATCTTAATCATGGAGTAATAGAGTGGGTTGAAAAATTAGTGTGACTATAATATATTAATTTACCGACATAAAGATATATAATATACGTAATGTTCCTGTAATTGTATGGCCTGTCCGCTAGAAGATCCATGCGTTTCACTGACTGTTACTGCCGTCCATAGATGGCTCTACCGGTAATCGTATATTATACTGTGGAAGAGTATTGTTATATTTAATATGTTTTATCGCAGATTGAAATTATTTTTTTTTCATATGTAACTCAGACTTGACTTTGTATTTAACTTGTTGGAGGAAAAAGTTCAGCGGTGTACATTAAGGCAATAGTGCACGTAACAATTTTTGTGTTTGGGAAAGGAAGCATATTAAGATGGATAATTCTGTGTAGTTCTCCCAAATTTGCTCCGTATTTTGAATAGCATTATAAAATTCACTTATTGGAATTTTGTTGGAACTAGAATCAATTTAAAATTAAGAAGAACTTTCACACTGCATTTTTCAACTGTCTCATGAGCCTGAGAATATTGACACAGTGTGTCGTTTCTGGGAAGATTGTGTAGCAGTAGTCAGTTGTTATTCATTTGTTTGAGATTTGCTCTGGATTCACATATGATTCACTGCTCCATAAGTTGTCGTAATTATGAAGTTACTTCACATGACTTTCTACACATATTGTTCAACAAATTATTACAAATCTTTGAAGAAATTAGTAATCCTCTTTGGTTTTTTACTTATTCTTTGTTTATTCCTTTCGTGTATTCTTAACGAAGAAAGCCGCTTCTACTGACACTGTAAATAGGACAATATAGCAGACTTAAGAGTTTAGTATAATCATTTTAGAGGCAGTTGCTATGGAATGTCTTTGAGAGTGCATTTCTTTTGTTTGGAAACAACGTAAAAGCTACCTCCTATGCGGGAAAACAATAATTATTTGAAACTTGAAACAAATAATAGGGAATGATCAACGCCACGAAATTGTTGGTATATATTTTTTAACATTTGAAACAGTTCAGATACTCAGATAATTCAAGGTATATATTCGCTTTTAGCGTGAGAATATCTGTAACTGATTGCACCTTATTTAAACAATAAATTTAGTCAAAAATTAAATTTGCGAAAACAAGAATATACTTTTTGGCTGTTGCTTAAAGGTTAAGAGAGGTTACAGGGCACGTTAAGGTGTTCATATTCCGTTTCGTCAAATGGTTTAACATCAAACTGTAGCAGAGAAAGCTGCCGATCAAGATGATGTTAGTAGGACTCTTACAACCGCAACTCCTTCTCGTCATGAACACTTGTACGTCTGCTTGTTGTTTAAATTACACTACTAAATCCAGATTTATAAAGTATAGGTATCACGTGACCAACTACTGCGAGATTTTTATTTGCGTGTTTACCTTAAAATACGTTTACGTTTAGGACAGTTCATAATTAATTCAGAGACTCTGCCGATAGGGAAAAAGATGATACTTTTGGTACTTGTGACATGAAGTGCAAGGGAAGAAGTAGCAAATGTGGGAGATGAAGAAACAGATAAAGGAGGTCCATCCACCAATGATGTCTCTGTCCTGCCTAGATTGTCATTAAAACAATATTAGAAGCAAGGAGATGGTGAGTAGTTCCTTCTGTATCTAACGAGTAAGGGTCAACTTACTATTCCGGAGTACACGAGTCCAGTGAAGTAAAGACTAGTAAAATACCTAGACATATCAGTCACGTCTATAGAAATGTCTGGAATCGACCCAGGGAATGTTACGTAACCAGAAACTAAGACTGCCACGCTTTAAGCCACCTCACCACTTGAGAGAGAGATATATTCCACATAAGTAGTATAGAATTGAGAGAATCAGCACAGTGTAGATAAGATGTTGAACTCTCCTCTGTGTTAATATATGAGTGATGTAGAATGCTCATTGATTTAGAACTCTCCTATATGAAAATCGAGTTGTAAAAGAAGGGGAGTGTTGGCGTAGTGCCGTTCTCCCCTGTGCAGTGAGATGTTTTTGAGGGTTGGGATGATGATGATGATGATGATTGTGTGTGTGTGTGTCTGTGTGTGTGTGTGATGTGTAATGTGTGATGGGTGGGATGGGTAACGGGGGGGGGGGTTCCGGGGATGTTTGAATTAAATGTGAATTCATTTCGATGTGTGTGTGTGCTTGAACTCTCATGTATGAATATCGAAGTCTAGGGTTCGATATTGTGATGGGGCGGGGTGGGTAACGGGGGTTCCGGGGATGTTTGAATTAAATGTATTGTTAGTAATTCTTCGATGACTGTGCTTGAACTCTCATGTATGAATATCGAGTCTAGGGTTTAATATCTATTACGTTCAGTGCTTCGATGTCTGTGCTTGAACTCTCATGTATGAATATCGAGTGTAGGGTTTGATATCTATTACGTTTAGTGTATGATATATGATGTAGTATCGTTATTCTTTAGATAAAAGTATATCGAGAGAATGATTAGGTATGTTTACTGGGAGAGATTTATGAAAATAAATGTAATAAGACATTCTGGTAAGGGGTGTTCCCTATGCAGAATCTCTCCTTGAGCTATTGTATCCAAGAGCGATGTAAAGGTTAAGAAAAGGTTAAATTCCATTCCCACATCGAGGTACGAGAAAATATAAATCTATTCCACATTGAAGTATAAGGGTGATGACGTGTTGTCATTCCTCAAGATTTGTGCATATGTGAGTAAATTCGAATTAACAGGTCTCACCCTGTCCCGCCAGCTCGGGAACGAACGTGTCCTCACTTCACACAAACCCTCCGTCCGTTAAGTACAATCGACGATAGGATGGGGAGGGGGGAGACAGGTATGATCACGTTTCATCACCCATCTGCTCACTCGGGAACGAATGAATTCTCACTTCACATCGCAACGTCAAGATGAGTGGAACAACAACACCTATCATTGAAAGTGATACCAGATTCTGGGAGAATCTACGCAATTTCGAAGATTTGCAAAAGCATTGGGTTGAGCACCACGATGAAACGTGTGATGGAAAGATGCATCAAGTGATTTGCAAGAATCCTTCCCATCATGATTCGATCACATCTTATGCTCAATGCGGAAAGAATTGTAAAGTGTACCTCGGGTAAGTAGAATTATAATTGTGTGTTAACGTGAAAGTGTTGTTATGTGTTAGATAACTAATGATAAATATGTTTATTTCAGTAAAGCCCAAAGTGAAGATGTGGCATGCCAGTCCGAACAGGATCAAGGTGAAGATGTGTGCGGTCCGTACAATGATCGTCCGTTTAAGGATATCGGTACATCGAAACCCGAGGAGGAAGTCATAGAAAAGTGAGTATAAAATAATAAGAGTTTTACGTTAACAAGTGTATTAAATATTCACGATGTTGAGACAGTTCGTGTATGTCCGCAGATCCAGTAAGAAAGGAGACAAGAAAAAGAAGAAGACGAACTGCAAACCGAGAATCGTCAAAGCCAAGAAGACGTTCGATCAAGACAGTTTCATCATAATGATGTTCGAACCCTTCACACCCTTCGCAGAAGAAGTAGAGGAGGAAGTTGCGAGTGATGGTAAATAGTGTGTGCATGAACGATAACGACATCTCCATCAGCATTGACTTTCGTGTGAACATAGGATTATACAATGAACTCCCATCACTTTACATTAAAGACACACATGACGATACGTTTGTGTATATTACAAAAGAGGATTGGGAGGTAATAATGTCAAATTTGTGTGTTTTGGATACGTATCTGAAAGATGGTAAGCATCCATGTGCACCGTACAGTGAAAATATAATATATGCATTTAATATAATGTTATGCATGAATAAGATGCAAGAAATAACGTTTGTGAATACATGTTTAATGTGGGCAGTATAAATCTGAATAGTACTGCATTCAATGGACTTAAAAGACTAATTCCATATATTGAAAGAAATTTATATCAGTTGTATGATATTCATAAATCATTATGTTCATATGATGCAAAAAGCAGGAGTGCAAGGAAGAGGATATTGGAGATGTATGTTAAAGTCAATAAAAAGATAATTTGAATTTGTAATGTTTTATTTATTACACCTATATGATAGATTGTACAACATGAGTTAGTGGTTTATAAGTGAATAATTTATCATGAATAATTAAACAGAATAATGAAGTTTGTGCAGGAAAATTTGACGATGCTTGAACTTCCAATCTGACATTCACTGCCCCCGTCACAGTATCCTCAGGTTGATGAGAGCAATCGATGACGAATAGCGGTGCATATTTCAGAAAGTCGTTCCTTTTCAAAAGAGGGTAATTCTCCTTTCCATAGTAGGATGATTGAAATTTGGAATATTAATCATACAGAGATGCAAATTTCGAATTGGCGAAATCCAAATTCATATCGTGATAGGGGTAAGATTCACTGTTGAGATAAAGTTTCAGATTGGTGATATTACAATTATCAAATAGAGAAGCATCCTTAGCGAGATGATTCAATCTATCCACTTGTGCACCGACTATGACGAAACGTGGTTTTTCAAGTTTAGTCGTGGTTGCAATGTTCCATGTGAACGCTTTAGTTTGAGGTACAGCAGGTTGAGTGTGAAGGTCCAAGGTTCGAAATGCGACGTGTAGAGGTTTATCCGATTTGACGAGTTTAAGTTTATCAACTCGTTCAGAATCTGAAAGTCGAAGTACAGGCATCCTCCATTCGAGTCTAGTTAGTTGTATGGTTGTAGGATCGTTTCCAATGATACAATTATTAGAATCCTTAGATCTAATGAGAATAAGTTCAAACATGCTATTAAGTATGACCTCCTTGTGATCGTCGGCGAAACCCAGCAACATCGAAAGAGGAACGATAGCATTGAAGATACCATTCGATGTATTCACGAAGTCTACCACACCTCCAGGATAGATCCATCCAGCATTTAGTAAACGATTCGATTCCAGTTCATTCAGTGCAGCATAGTTACGCATCGTTGATGAAATGCCCGGATTCCTAGTTCTATCAATAGTCGTTCCATTCATATCCAGACGAATCTCATCGAATAGGAATGTCATAGCATTGTTACTCAATTTCGATGTGGCAACGGTGCCGTCGGGTTTAGTGAGAGTCCCCTCAATGTAGAGATAACTTCTACTAGGAAGCGTGTCCAAATCTTCAGCTTGACATGGAATTCTAATTTCATCGTTCACATCGAGAGCTGACGTATTGTACGGTAGGAATACGTGTTCTTCCTCCTTACTGATCTTATCATCAAAGGTCGGAATCCCGGTCACGTCCAACACATCCATCATTGAACCTTGAAGCCTAAGTTAGCGAGAAATCTTCGATTAGACGATGTGATTAGCTTGCGGGTCGATGATCGAGTAGAGATCAATCTCGAGAGATGTTTTTTAATATAGCATCGTCTCTTAAAACTTATACCCATTACGACGTATGTGCAATCGTACAGTGATGGTTTCGTTCCTGAAATCTATCTTATCGCCGTTCTGTTCTACCACTCTAATGTCGAGATGATCAATGAGATTCGTATCGATGATTGGTAAATATATAGGACTTGATGGTTCCTGCGAAATATGATAACCTGGAGGTACCGATGGGAAAAATTCATACAGAGAATGACCACTTTTACCATTGATGAAAGATCCCGTTGCAAGACTACACTCGATACGTATGATGCTGACTTTGAATATGTTAACCAAATCATTAGACTCGGTCAGCACATTTGCCGGTACCCTCTGTTTAGAGGTGAAACCGAGAAGTGAAGCAATAGATCTCTCACGACTAAAGTCGATAATATAGGGAGATTGAATTTCTGATTTCATGGTGTTATTATTAGCACGTAGAATAAAGTCGTCACCGATGTCGAGAGCATCCTTGATCAATCTGGCGATATCATCCAATTCATAAGTACCCGGTGGAATTACTATACGTTCGACTTTTCCATCGCGAACCTAATGGAATAGATTATTACTCTCGTCCACATTCGGAATTGAGTAAAAAGTCTCAAAATTCAATAGAGCTATCTCGTAATGTCCGTTAGGATCCAGATGTAATGGTGGATTTAGAAATGTAGAGAAGCTGGTATCACTACCACTCACGGTGATCGTGTAACTCATCGAGGAGAAACTGAAGGCACAAGTGACCGCAAATCACAGAATCGAATTCTTGAAATCTCGTCGTATTATATAGGAGCTTGACACCCGAAAGGTACGTTTCTATCTCTTCCGGAGGTCTCAGATCGCCGAAACTGTCAAAGTAGTAGGCAACGTCACCATCCTTACGTACAGCAACCCAATGTGTACCAGGGTTATTTGATGTATCCAGATTCACTACTATTCTCTCATAGTATCGAGGATGTGGAGGTAGTTTATCGATCATGTAGACACCTCTAAAATGTGGAATGCGTAGACGTCGTGCATACGAATCGATCTCGTTAGCACTCAGGGCTTTTTCCGGGATAAATATAGGCCTCGCCCCGAGTTTTTTGATCGAAGATATAATCCTCTACCCTTACGACGTCTCTTACGGCGAAGACCTTTGCCCTGAGCCAAAGATTCCATGCGCTCGTTGTGACGTGTTAATTCCGCAAGTTGTTTTGCATCCGAACGTTTCTTATTGACAGCCGTAGCAATCTGAGCAGCACCTCCAGCTAGACCACCTGCTGCACCTAGAGCTGCTAAAAGTGGTAGCAAAGGTAAGAAACCACCTCTCTTGTTGCGACGTTTACGCATGCCAGCGCCCGCTGCCAATTTACCCTTCATAAGTGTAGTCACAAGTCGAGCTGCAAGTCGTTCGCCCAAAGAAGCGTCGGCAGACTTTACACGTCTCCAAGCTTTCTCTACCAACACCTTATCGGCTAGACGACGAGATTCTGTATCAGTACTCTCTGCGTAAGCCCGATCGTGATCGAGACACGCTGAATCTAACCCGTTCACCGGTAAGTCACCTCTCTGCAAGCGTTTATGTAGTTTCGTTCCGGGACCGCAGAAACGATAACCCGGTAAATGTGCCTCAAATGGTAATGAATTAATCAAGGAATTAAGAATTCCCGAACCTTTGCGTGCACGTGTAGAGCGCATGTCTCACTATGAAATAAAAAAGGCAAATCGTGCGCTTTATAAGTATACGATTCCTATGACGATTGGCTAAATCCAGTAAAGACATAGATTGCCCTTATCACGAACGAAATAAAAGACAAAACTTATGCTTTATAAGTATTAGTCGCGATATGGAGATAGTAAAGCAAAAGTGTACGCTACCCATACAGGTGTTAGATTTCGAGGATGACATTCGCAAAGAACGACACGGTACGTTGTTTCCGAGTAACGTTAGAGCGCTCATACTTGGCAGTTCAAATGCTGGAAAAACGAACGTTTTACTCAACCTGCTTATTCACGAGAATGGTCTGAGATTCGAAAACCTCTACATATACTCGAAATCGTTGCAACAACCTAAATATCGATATTTACTCAGGTTACTGAAAACTATACCCGATATAGGTGTATTTACGTTCGATGATGGTGATAAAGTAATTCAAACGTCGGATGCTAGAGAAAATTCGATATTCGTATTTGATGATGTGATAAATGAAAAACAGGGTAAGATAGCTTCATATTACAGTATGGGTAGACATCGTAATGTCGATGCTATATATTTAGCACAATCATATGCTAAAGTACCTAAACATTTAATTAGAGATAATGCAAATATGATTATATTCTTTAGACAGGATAATCTCAATTTAAAACATATATACGAAGATTATGTAAATACCGATATGTCCTATGATGAATTTAAGAATATGTGTAAACATATATGGGAGAGTGATGAACGATCCTTTGTTGTTATAGTACCAGAATATCCACTGAACGAGGGACGCTACCGTCACGGTTTTGATCGCTTTATCAGAATGAATAAATAGAATAATCCATCACTTAAGCAATGAGTATCGACAGGTTCGGATCCCGAAGAATCATACCCTCTAGGGGTGTGTTCAATCGATATATCATAACTAGAGATGGATCGGGAAACTATCGATTCAAGGGAAAGCGGTTGTGCAATATTCACGACCCTGAAGAAGGTGACGATGCATCGACTAAACGTTATGTGGATACGCATACGGCTGACGTCGAGAATCGAATGCAGATCTTCAGCGAGCAGACCTCGTATCAGCGTATGGGCGAGTTTGAAGCTATGCTTAGGGATCACATACAAAAATCGCTCGACATCCAATACAACAATTTAATGGAGTACTTAAGTAAAAATGCATTTAAACGTGATTCCGAAAATAATGTCATTATAGATGGTATAAGAATGAAAACGCTGTTGGACCCCCTTCACGAACACGACGTTCCTAATAAAAAATATGTAGATGATAGGATTCCAATTCACGACTCTAATGAAACTCTATCATTTCGATAGAAGAGATTGAAGGATTTAGCCGACCCGATAGATGATAGTGATGCAGTCACCATGAGTTATGTTAATCATTTCTTTATACAGAAACATAATGAATTGCAAACGGGTTTAACTGAGACTATAACAAACATTGTCGATACTATTACACGGAAACAGAATGAATTACAAAGTCAGTTAACTAGAACAATCACCTCCGCTAGCGAGACTATTACTACAGCTGTAGAAAAAGAAGTGAAAGAACTAACCGCACGACAAACGGAACTTGATAATAAACTAATCACTATAAATAATGATATTCATACTATGAAAACACGAATGAGAAATGTTGTAAACACTATGTTACAACAATTGAAAGCACAACTCATAATTTCATTGCAAACACGTCCGTTTCGAGGTCCCACTTTAAGGTATACGTTAACATCGGGACTCGAATACTATAAAGTTCCTGGAAATGGAAGTGTACTCTCGTGTTCCATCGTATCATCGGTACATCCGCATGCTGTAAATGATACATTGTTTGCAATAAACGGAAGATTAGTTGAAAGATATCCTGTAAGAGTTGAAACTGGCGATATTCTATCGTTTACAGCGCCAGTCGGACGTGCTAAAGATGGTCATATATTAAGTATAGAACTGATAGTTTCATATAAATTAGCAGTAGCTGATTAATTATACATTCATTTCGATATGGATGCTGAAGCTATAAGACTTAAGGAATCCATTGCCCGACACAGTAGGGCAATAAGAGAAAAGTTACGTTCTCTCAAAGGAATGAAATTCGAAACGCAACGAGTCATGTCTGAAGTTCTTCAACCTGTAACCGAACCATTGAAAGTAATAGCGAAAGCACACCAAGACAACAACGACGACGAAACTACAGATGATGCTAACGGATCTGATCTCGTGTCAAAGTATCTACACAAGGTTCGAACTGCTAGTTCGAGTGACATGGACAATACTTACGGCATACGTTACGAGGATAATGAGTATAAATTGGGTAACAAGACAGTTGTGTTTAAATCTGATGGTGTTCAGATAGGAACAGAAACGTATGAACCCACAGCAGGCTTATATGAATTATTATTTAAACGTTTACCTCGCAAGACATCGTACACAGATGATGATTTAGACGTGTATTCGCAAATCTTACAGAATACTCAAGTTTACAGACACGGTTATTCAAGAGATGGACGTTTAAGAGCAAATCGAGGGTTCAAGTTTCGTCATATCATTCGTGACCTTGTTAGTAATCGAACTGGATTTGGTTTACGTTGGAAAGAACATGTACCGCAGAGAAAATTAGATTACGTCTACTGGAACGATCCGAATGAAATAATAAACAGATTAAGATTATTAGTTTCGTCGAGGGATGCAGGTAATTTGAATCACTCACCCGAGATAGAAGAAATTATTACAGAACTTAAAACATCAAAAATTATAGCATGATAAAACGTCGCATTGCAACCGAGTTACATGCACCAGCTAGAAGACGATTTTTACGTCGTAAGATCATAAGCAAAGGAATGAACGATTTAGTACAAATAGATCTTATGGACATGTCTAATTATGCAAGAGACAATAGGATTTATAAATATATTCTTCTTGCATGCAATTTTTATTCCAAGATGGCTTATGCACGACCAATACGTGATAAAAGTGGTATTAACGTTTCGACTGCTATGGAGGAGATATTGAATGAAATGGAATCGTTTCCGAAGAATGTTCAATCTGATAAAGGAAGGGAGTTTTACAATAAACATTTCCGCAAACTAATGAATCGTAATAATATTAATCATTACAGTACATTCACACACGTTAAGGCTGCTGCAGTGGAACGTTTAATAAGAACGATCAAACTGATTTTGCATAAGGAATTTATTGTTCAAGGCTCATATCAATGGATAAACATACTACCTAGAATTATTCATACCTACAATAATACTTACCATCGAACGATTCGTATGAAGCCTGTAGAAGTTCGTGATAATTCTCTCCTGCTCAGCGTCTACAAATATGATAGAAGTCTGCGTGAGAAGCGAAGATCTAGGCTTCATCGTGTTGGTGACTACGTGAGGATTTCTAAGCATAAAGGTGTTATGGAGAAAGGTTATCTACCAAATTGGAGTGTTGAAGTCTTTAGGATACGTACAGTGCAAAGGACACATCCATTGACCTATCTCATCGAGGATCTGGAGGGTAAACTGATTGAAGGAGCATTCTACGGTTATGAATTACAGAAAACTCAATATCCAGACACGTATTTAGTTGAAAGGATCATCAGACGTCGTGGTGATAGGATTCTGGTGAAATGGTTAGGATTTCCTACCCGTGAATGGATTAATGAGGTGGACATTGTATAAATAAAAAAACACACAACTCAATAAAGAAATATAATTTTAATGATATATTGTGTTTGATTTTTTTTGTTCACATTGATTCCTGACATCTTCTGTAACTGCTAATTCACATCTCCTTAACTTAAACATGATAATAACATTTTTATACTTTTTTAAAAATCTTCTGTAACTGCTAATTCACATCTCCTTAACTTAAACATGATAATAACATTTTTATACTTTAAAAAAAATCATACATGATTATAGTTGAATTAACATTTAATTGTAGAGATTTTAACATAACGTACATGCTAGTTCACATTGAGTATATATAAATTCACCTACCCTTAACGTAAACATGATAATTACAATTTGAAGTAATTAGTAATATAAGTTAAACAAACATCATACATGATTATAGCTGAAATAAGAGCCTTTGTACATGCTAGTTCACATTGATATATATAAATCTCCCCTCACCCCTTAACGGAGACATGATAATAACATTTTGATATAATTAGTAAATATATTTTAATAAAAAATCATACATGATTATAGTCGAATTAACATTTCATTGATTTCTGCTATCTAACATTTCAAAACGACATGAATAGGAAAAAATATTCCTTCACCCCTAACATAAACATAAAAAGCAACACGTTATCTTTCAAATTAAGTAAATATGTTATTATCATGTAATTAGTAACACACTTTACAAATATACTTGAAACTCAATTATTTCGTTTTTTGAAATACAGTAATATGTTATTATCATGTGCCTAGTAATACCTTTTAACTCAGTTGTAACACACTTTACAATTATACTTGAAACTCAATTATTTTATTTTTTGAAATACAGTAATATGTTATTATCGTGGCCTAGTAATACCTTTTAACTCAGTTGAATCTATGCTTTATTGAGAAAAGAAAAAGAAATTTACACTTGACAATTTTCTATAGCATAATGTCCCCATGCTAATGTTGAAAATAAATTATTGGGAATGTATCGTTTTGTATCGATACCACTTAAAGCTATCTTATTAGATTCAATAGTATGAACATCATGTTTATAACTTCTGAAACATGTCTGCATGCTTCGATGTATAGTGTCAGGATGTGTAATACATGAGAGATATTGTTCAAAGGTTATGAATCTCATCGAATCTTTTGTTACACCTTTTGATTTTTTAATCACTTCAGTATCATATCGATAACTATATAATTTCGATTTCAGCCCTACATATTCAGTCATCACTCTACCGGCTAGCTCATCCTTGAATAATCCTGAAATTTTCTTATTTGCTAACGGAATACCATACACATTATCCATTGGATAATTCGATGTATCGAATAAATGTATATTGGTTTTAATAAATTCATATATATCGCAGCTAGATTCAAAGAGAAAAGCATCCGTGTCCGTATAGATTAAAGTTACATCTTTAAATTTTTTCTTCAGAATTTCATAATAAAAATCATACATTTTATGTTTGGATAGATCCAGGATTGCTTGTCCTATGTATATTGGCTTATTCATCAATATTTCATCTCTGACCAATTCTATACCTATTAAATTTTCATCAAAAATCACGTACCTTATACATGTCTGTCGAGCTAACAATTTACGCGCTCGTTTCCAGCTGGTAGCTAAATGAAATGAATTATAACGTTTTACATTCTCTATAAATTTTCCATAAACACAATTATTCATTAACTTCCATAGATTTTGACCAAATTTCGTCTTATCTTCAATACGTTTACGAACGTTGAGTTCAATGTAAGGATTTATCCAGTTAGATTGTTTGTAACCTATTACTCTATGTATACGCGATGGAATCAAACCAAGTTTAACACATTGTTGAAAATTGAGATAATGTAATACGTATTTATTTTTATCATTCAATGTTGTTAGCAATTTTTTATACTTATCACCTGGCGCGATTTCATTCAAAGGGCATAATGGCAAATCATTTTGTATATCATGAAGTTCCTGTGGATATTTAAAGTCTACTTCCAACACATATCCCACGTCAGAATCACTTGTAATAGACATAAAATCTATTGATTTAATTTCAGCATCAGTTAGCCACCTTATATCAGTGTATGGTAAGCTATTATTTTCCATTGTATAACTATATAGAGAATTGCAGTCAACGTACATTAAATAATTAGTTGGTTGAGTGTTATCATAGCTAGTCATGTATCTGTTATTCGCCTTTGCATACCGTTTGGACACAGTGCAAATTCCACCTCGTATTCCTTTTTCGAAGAAATCTAGCATAGTCTTATCTGTTAATAATGAAATCTGTACACCAGTCGTTCTTAACATTGCATCATAGGCTAACCCGGGAAGTGTGTAATACTGACACGGGTCGAGTCCGTACAAACCGATACTTAATTCACGGAAGCGTTCAAACACGTCCGTTAGTATTAATGTATCGCACTTAAGATATTGTGACTTTGTGGGTTCTTGGAATGAAAAGTCCAATTACACCACTCAACAATGTTCTTTATTTCTACCGACTTACAGTTTAACACTTGCCAATTACACAAAATTACTTGCTGCACACAATTACAATTTACCAGTTCGTCCGTTACAACTTCACTTGTACTCGCGATTACATAAACTCCGATGCACGCACAGTCTTCTCATTCACAATCCTTTCGTTCATTAACACGTCACTGACTAACTCTTCTTACACCAAGAACTGTCCTCATTCACTAACCAACTGATTGACCAACTCAAACCAACAACTGACTGACTACACCAAAACCAACTCAACAACTGACTCACACTGTCTGTCTGTAACCCTCTTTATAGGAATATCGCCGGTTTCTGGTGTTTACACGATTGTTCTGGTAACAGAAAGATCGAGAACCAGGTGGAAGGAAAACAGACGCACAATTATGTTTCTTTCCGACCACTGGCTGTCACCACTATAAGACAAACGAGGGAAAGGCGTGGCTAACCGAGCCTCCCCTGTCTTCCGTTGCCAGCTGCTCACAGGGTGTTTCAGCGCTCCCCGTTACACTGCTCCCTTCTCAAAGCTGTTCGCCCTCGAACAGCCCCATCGTAGCGTGCGAGGCGGTCCAGGTGTACCACCAGCATCTGCTCGGAGTCTCAGCCAGAAGTAGCGCTGCCGTAGTTTGTGAATCATTCGGTTCGCTCCCAGGTGTCCTCCTGAAGTACCGGCGTGCACTTCCTCCAAGATTTCCGGGACCTTACTCCGGAGAAGTACCAACTGTCCTCTCTGCGCCTTCCCATCGGGTGACTCCCATACCCGGAACAGCACGCCCACTCTGGTCTTCAACGAGTCCCATTGGGCCCAGTGCGACTTGTAGGTGGCGCTCCTCGGTGCGATGTCCTCCCAGGTTGGCCTCGTCCCTGCGTCCACTTCCCTCAAGAGTGGCCCCAAGTCTGCGTCCGCCAGCTGCTCCCTCCTCAGGCCTGCGCTATCCCAGCCTTCAGCAGGCACTGCCACAACTACTCGGACTGCTGCGGCACGCTCCTTCTCTTCCACTCTTGTGCGCTCATGGCCGTCCTGGATCTGCGATAGGACACCTCCAATGCAATGGTCGCTAGCGTCGGTGTCCACAATGAAGGCGCCACCCGGTTGTGGGAAACCCAAAATTGAAGCACTGCACAGGGTCCCCTTCGGGTGCTGGAAAGCGTCTTCGGCGTCCTCCGTCCACACATAAGGCCGGTTTTCCTCCGTCAGGCGGGTGAGGGGTTTTGCGATGTTTTCGGCCTTTTCCTCTAAATCATTAAGGCGGTCGTCTACTTGACCCTTCCGTTTGCCCAGGTTCGCGACGTCATCCCTCACGCCGGCCAAACGTTCCTCAAACTTTGCGGCGAGAGCCTCGTTCGCCGCCTTCATTTCCGTGGCCAGACTGCCGTTCGGTGCTCTCATTTCTGTGGTTAACTCGGCCTTCATTTGTTGCATCTTCTCGGTGATGTTCTCCCTAGCCGTCCTGATTAGTTTCAGTTCCGCGGCCAGGTTATTTCTAGTCTCCAGCTTCTCTGTTAGGCTGTTCTTTGCCGCTTCTGTTTTTGCAGCGAGGTTTTCAGTTGCCGTCTTCATTTCTCTCAGTTCCGCTAAAATATTTTCTAATGCTGCCTCCATTGTTGTAATGTTCGGTGATGTTGTTATCCCTCTTCTGACGCCAGTGTGACTTTTGTGGGTTCTTGGAATGAAAAGTCCAATTACACCACTCAACAATGTTCTTTATTTCTACCGACTTACAGTTTAACACTTGCCAATTACACAAAATTACTTGCTGCACACAATTACAATTTACCAGTTCGTCCGTTACAACTTCACTTGTACTCGCGATTACATAAACTCCGATGCACGCACAGTCTTCTCATTCACAATCCTTTCGTTCATTAACACGTCACTGACTAACTCTTCTTACACCAAGAACTGTCCTCATTCACTAACCAACTGATTGACCAACTCAAACCAACAACTGACTGACTACACCAAAACCAACTCAACAACTGACTCACACTGTCTGTCTGTAACCCTCTTTATAGGAATATCGCCGGTTTCTGGTGTTTACACGATTGTTCTGGTAACAGAAAGATCGAGAACCAGGTGGAAGGAAAACAGACGCACAATTATGTTTCTTTCCGACCACTGGCTGTCACCACTATAAGACAAACGAGGGAAAGGCGTGGCTAACCGAGCCTCCCCTGTCTTCCGTTGCCAGCTGCTCACAGGGTGTTTCAGCGCTCCCCGTTACAATATATATTTAAATATTCACCCAGATTTTTAACATTGAATTCATTCCATACCGTTCTAGCATGACTATAATCCTCATCGCTTACATGATCAAACTGATGTTTGGATGGTAGACTATTCTCGTATAATTTTTCTATAGAATCCACATACGTGTACGGGAAGACACCTTTACGTTTCATCAGTTGTCTATGCAAAGGATTCGTGTACATATTATTGGTATAATGAAAATCATCTGCTTCTAACATATCCGAAAGGTTACTAAGTTTTGAATCCAAAAAACGATAGCTATCCAGAAATCTTAGATATATACTCATTCCATTCGAATTTGTATATCTTTTGCTAAAGGATAAGTAATTTTCAGAAGTTTGTGCAATACAGTTGATAGGTTCCGTATCGTAACCTAGTTTCTTTACTATGAAATGAGCATCGTATTTTGACAAGCAATGAAAGAATATTGGTATGAATCCTGGCATTTTCCTATTTAAATTGCAGTGCTTATGAGCTGGGCCAACGTAACTTCCAGTCAAATGACAATGATCACGAACCTTTATACACGAGTTAAGAAATTCACGTTTGCATATGTGACATCGTGTTGCATTTTGATATTCTAGCTCATCCACATCTCTCATACTTATTTCAATTTTATTAGCATATATATTAATGACCTGATTTGCAATTAACGTTAATTCTTTAAGAAAATTTTCAATTGCATATGGACCTTCAAATGATTTGAAACGTGTTAAATTTTTATCATAACTACAGACCAAATGTAATGCAATTGCATACGCTTCATGTTTATGAATGCTACGTGTCCAGCTTTTACTCGATACATCTTGACACGAATCTACCTTACGTAAGATACATTCTATGTCTGCATAAACCACGAATGGAACTTTTAGACATTTCGAATATGCGTTAAATTCAACGAGATCAGTTTTACCAGCCTCGGGCATTCTGATAATTTGATTCATCATACACCTCTTTTTATGGCTATTTAAACGTGATTCTGATGTGAAATACAAGTTACAATTGTTACATAACCATTTTCGCCCATTATGTTTAGTTAGCTGCTTTCCTAGCAAACGTGACAAGTCTGTTATCAGACAATAATGTCTTTTATACATTAAAAGATTAACATGATGTGATTTTATCTCTCTTGGTTGATATAAGAGAATAATCGATTTATTTTCAACACCGTATATCGTTATTGAAATATTTGAATTTTGATTCTCGAATTTTTCTACATCTTTCAATGATACGGGGAATGTTATATTCTCAAAGTTAAATTCGTTACGAAAATCATATCTTTTATAGGAGGTGGGTCGATTCTTGTTACGTTCTACTGGGTATTTGGATGCTAACAGACAGTATGCAAAGCAATATTTATCAGTATTACGAATGTTAATAACAGCTCTCTTCGATTTTATAAAGTCGGGTAATTCAGTATACATCCCTGCATTCAATGAATCGTATTGTGTCACATATATTGTTAATTTCTCAATACTGTATAAAGCTTTTGAACTGGTACGCGATTCAAAATTATCCATATGATCTAGTATAGGTTGTACAATCTTCTCTTCATACCATATAGATTTATCTGTAGATTGCAATATCACCTCAAGTTTACTGTTAAAGTTAAATGTATGAATATTATCGCTCTCTTGTGATATTATGACATATTGACAGGATAAACAGGATCCTATCTTAAGACCTGATTTATGCATGTTTAAGCCCTTATCAATTTCATTCAAAATTAAAGGTTTGCATTCTGCTAAGAATATAACGGGGTCAAGTATATTAACACAGTTGTGAATTTCGTAGGTGGTTAATCGTTTTTTGAAAGCACACTCACTGTGAATACATCGTAATCGTTCAGCCTGGGTCACGTTCGAACAGGTTTCATCTTGCTGAATCGAGGGTTGTCCAGTGGCAGTATCGGAGCATCTTGTCGTCGTTTCTGAAAAAAGCAATTACAACATTCGATTAACTTTACATACGGGAACATTGATTTACATGTATGTAAGGTGGTAACAGAAATAGCATACATGTTAATAACTTTTACATGTATGAATCTCAATTTTACGTAAACTCTATACTTTACGTAGAACGTAACATGCATGTAACTTTTACATATGAAAATAGTTACATAATGATTATGTATTTTACAATTATTGCTATCATCACGTAACTACAATATTCAGATAGTATGTAACTGTTTTACGTAATGCTCTCTCCCTTACATAAATGATAAAAATACACAACGTAAACCATATAGATGTAAACTACCGTAACTGAACTACGATATTCACATGTACGTTTTACACATATAAATTAACGTTCTTTTTTCACCTACAACGTTACTTTTACGTGTAACAAACAAACGTAACTAACATGCATGTGAAATAACGTAACTGAACTACGATATTCACATGTACGTAATTATTACACATGAAAATTAACCCTACAACGTTCACTCTCAATTACTAATACTACATGACGTGCGATAATTAACACTTTAAGTTCTAATACAACATGTACGTACATGCAAGTAACTACATTCAATTACTAATACTACATGACGTGCGATAATTAACACTTAATTTCTAATACAACATGCACGATTTCACATTTACATGCAAGTAACTACATTATCACTTTTTTTTATGAAATTTTATTCAATAATTGTACTCACCTTTTGACGACATTACGGGCTGCTTAAAAAAGACAATTTATGTCGTTTGAAACCACTTTCTAGTGTTTCCTCGCCATGGTGTTGGAGTATGCAGTCACCACGATTTAGTAGATCTTTCTGCGCTGCGGTCATATGTTTGAATCTCTCCGGGAGGAAGACTTGGAAATCTGATGTTTCGACGACGACCCGTTCACCATATCTGGTCTTCACGGTTTTGACGGATCGAATGATGTGTTGAACGGACTGATCTAATTCACGTAGTTTCTTTGTGGGAAGATGTGTTCCACCTTCAGCTAGTTGATTTAGCTGTAGCATCTCATGATCTGAAACATACATATAAGCACACACGAATCAGTATTACTTCAACATTCTTCGTAAACAGAGATAAAAAATGACTTACAATATACAACTTTTCTATCTTACCTGTAGGATCCATATTTCCAGAGAATCGACTGCCCCCTCACTCATCCGTGCCGCGGTATTTATTAACAGATGCTCCGCCCCCCCCCCTCCGTCCGGGAGAGGTGTTACTGTCTACATATTACGCTATGTGTTTAAAGTAGTTGTGACTACGTTATAAGTTCGAAGGTAATACTAGTAACTTTATTATCATAGTTTAAACTTTATATAGATTCATCATTTTTACACCCCCTCCAACCGTATCTCTCCTTCCCAAACACCATGTTGCGTGCGCACACTAACTGTGATTCGTTCCCTACATCTTGGAGGGGGGGATATAATTACACATTTCTTTACACACACATACTTGTACAAAATATATTTTTCTGAACATTTGATTTTTTTACATTTGGTATACTAACACATTCATAGTATTGCTTCATCATTCATACAAATATATAGATTCATTCGTTTAATTTTAAAATATATTCTTTTTTTTCCTAACGTTATTTGACAAAGTTAGACTTCGCTACAGCAATAAGAATGTTTTGACCACCCCTGTCACCAGTCTGGAGAGATTAACTCTTTTTTTCTCTGACCCACATACCAAAAGGGATGACGTTCAGTGGAGTATTCGTAATACTGAGGGGAGATTTTCTAGACAATTTTTTATATGGAGGGTGATATCTTACCATGGATAGTTAGGATATCTACACTATAGATCCCTAGTTGCGTATATATATTATCATATTGATTGATCAGTTTTGTATTACTCATATATACTTAAAGATGAGATACTTTTCTCTCGTTATCTTAATCATTTTTAAATAGATGGTTAGTGCTTTTATTTTATTTTCGATGTTATGTTCCACTTTTATCATGCTTAGAGGGAATATTCTTTTTAAGTTATCGTGCTTAGAGGGTGTGTTCCTTTATCATGAAACCCCTTTCAAACAGCTTTACATTTGCATTCTTATACTTTTCTCTCAATATTTTTTTATCATTCTTAAAGAGATGGGTAGTGCTTTTATTTTTATTTGCATTTGCTATGTACCACTTTTATCATGCTTAGAGGGGACATTTCTTTGTCATGCGACCCTCTCACATAGATTTACATTTCCATTCTTATACTTCATCAATGTGGAATAGATTTATATTTTCTCGTACCTCGATGTGGAAATGGAATTTAACCTTTTCTTAACCTTTACATCGCTCTTGGATACAATAGCTCAAGGAGAGATTCTGCATAGGGAACACCCCTTACCAGAATGTCTTATTACATTTATTTTCATAAATCTCTCCCAGTAAACATACCTAATCATTCTCTCGATATTCTTTTATCTAAAGATTAACGATACTACATCATATATCATACACTAAACGTAATAGATATCAAACCCTACACTCGATATTCATACATGAGAGTTCAAGCACAGACATCGAAGCACTGAACGTAATAGATATCAAACCCTAGACTCGATATTCATACATGAGAGTTCAAGCACAGTCATCGAAGAATTACTATCAATACATTTAATTCAAACATCCCCGGAACCCCCGTTACCCACCCCGCCCCATCACAATATCGAACCCTAGACTTCGATATTCATACATGAGAGTTCAAGCTAACACACATCGAAAAGAATTCACATTTAATTCAAACATCCCCGGAACCCCCCCCCCCCCGTTACCCATCCCACCCATCACACATTACACATCACACACACACACACACAATCATCATCATCATCATCATCATCCCAACCCTCAAAAACATCTCACTGCACAGGGGAGAACGGCACTACGCCAACACTCCCCTTCTTTTACAACTCGATTTTCATATAGGAGAGTTCTAAATCAATGAGCATTCTACATCACTCATATATTAACACAGAGGAGAGTTCAACATCTTATCTACACTGTGCTGATTCTCTCAATTCTATACTACTCACATATAATGGAGGTCTGGTTAAAGGAGGAAATTTATTTCAGCTTCGGTCTTTAAGATATTAACGATTTGCAAGAAAATAGTTGTTTTTATTTTAAAATGTCCAAAAATTTTATATCTTGATAGTGCTAAGCAAAATTCTTGTGTTTTTGTGATCCCATGTTAATTTCAAAGACCAAACATAACGTGCTACATTTTTAACATTTAACTATCACTTCAGACATATACTTATACACAAAATGTTTAATGAAACTGTTTATCTTAAACTTGGAGTAGATAGAAAAGCAATCCTCTGTAGTACACTGAGTAGAGAAAGTACTGTGACTATAACAGTTGATTTACTTTAATAAAGTTATACAATGTAGCAAACATTCAATTAATTTTATTTCTGTCCGCTAGGAGAAACATCATTTTACTGACTGTGCGTTGTTGTACATAGATGGCTCTACCAGTCATATACGATACGCTGGAAGAAATTTGTAACTTTTTATACGTTCTATGACAGAATATAATTTCGCCGTTTATATTTGATCTAGACTTGAACTGGCGTTTACTTAGTGGATATATACGGTTACAGTAGTGTATGTTAATTCAATATTGGACGTACAAGTATTTGTGTTTGAGAAAGGAAGTCTGCTAATTTGGATACATGTTTGTGCTGCTCCCGAAGTTGTTTCAAGCTTTTAATTCCACTACTTTTCACATGTACTTTTTGTTTGTTGGAACATGTACCCAGTTATAATGTACACAACACTTTAAAGTGCCCCTCTCTCTTGTCTCATAAACCATAGGATTTTTACGTAGTGAGATGTCTGCGAGTACATAACCATTTCCAACAACCTGACAAGCCTGACAATTCCATAAATGTCAGATGCTATTCGTATGGTTAATGCTCTCAAATGTTGTAATTAGAGCTAGGATTTTCATGAACTGCATATTCTTCCCCTTTGTTTATACACAAATAAGACTGATAAATGTCCATAAATTAAAACGTTGGCTATGTTACATATTTGATCATCATAACATTTCCTTTTACATATTTGCTACATTTTGTGTGTAAAATTGCACATTCTGCCCCTTACCGCTTATCTTTTAATCTATTTTATGAAATTTAAATACAGTAAACTCCCGATTATTCAAGATATATGCTTCTTTGTGTAGAACAAAAGGGAGAGAGATAAAGAAAAGTTCTTGCATAAGTTTTGCGTTCACTTGAACTAAGCTTTCTGTGTTTGATTCTCAGAGAGGGAGCGTTTAGGCAGCAATAAAGCATTGCACCGTAAACGATAGATTACCGTTCATTCCCAGTTTCTTGTGTAAGCTCGACAAAGGAAGTTATTCAGTTCGGACATTTAAGCTTCCTTTGGCAACAACCGTGTTTAACTGAGATGCCTCCAGTAGGGTCAAAGTTATCAAAATAAAGTTATGGGTTGCAATAGATGATTCATTCAGTAATGAAAGAGATGTGATCTTCTGCCAGGCTTGTACTTAGAAGTTGAAATGTTCAATGCAATGCAACTCACCCAACATGTGCGTAGTGCCAAGCTTACTACGACTAGAGCACTACAAATATCTAAAATGCAAGTTCTTCTATCTCAAATGCAACAGTCTGCAGGTGCAGGGAACGCATTCTTCCATGGTATGTGTACTGCTATGTTTGCCGCAAAAAATCCATGGTACAAACTCCAGGTACCTAAATATCGCGCATTTTTAGCGAAGCATTGTGCGAGGCAGATACCCAATGATTCTACGCTACGAAGAAACTACCTGCCTTTGTGTCACGAAGTTGCTCTGGTAAATATGCAACGTCTTATAGGTAGCAATTATAAATGGCTCGCTGTCAATGAAACTACGGACGTGAAAGAACACTATATTGTCAATCTTATGTTGGTAAGCTGGATGGAACACATCCCGATATACTTTTTGTGATTTCTTAGACAGTGTTAGAATATACAAATCATGCAAGTGTAGCTATTTTTTGAATGATGAATTAAAAGTTTTGTGGCCTGAAGCCGTTCCGGAAGACAAAGTTCTTATTCCTTATTCTGATGCTGCAGCATACATGCTAAAGGTATGGACTACATTACGTGTGTTCTATCAACATATCATCTATTTCTCCTGTCTCGCCTATGGACTGCAACGTGTCGCCGAAGTGCTAAGTAAATACCCACAAGTGAACCGTATCATTTCAAGCACCAAAATGTATTTGTTGTGTGCTGCACTTCAAATAACTACTGCCAAATGTGGAATTGTACCCAAAAACTGTCCTAACTAGGTAGGGTAAGTGGATCGAAGATACCTGTTTTATAGTGAACATTTTAAGAATGTGAAGTCTCTGGTAGATTCATTCCCATCGAAATCAGCAGTTTCAGTGAGAGACGCCCAAAGTGGCTTCAAAGATCCTAAAATGCAGTGCCAATTCCCTTATATCCAACGCAATTTTGGATTGATTGCAGATAGTATTTTGAAATTATAAACTCGTGGCATTCCCTTGAAGAAGTCATTGAATATTGTGGAGGATGTTAATGCCAAGTTATGTTCTGTTGAAGGGATTGTTGGAATACAAGTATTACAGAAATTGGAGTCTGCGATGAAGAGAAACCCTGGCTTCTCGACAATGACTTCAGTGTGTAAGACCCTCAACAGCGAAAAAGTGAAACCTCCAGATTATATCTCTCCTGAAAAATGTTATTCACTTACATTTGCACCAGCAACTTCCTGTGACGTGGGAAACCATGTTCAATATTCAATAACATCCTCTCTGACCGGCGACATTCCACGACAATACAAAACTAGGAGATATGTCTAATATTTCATTGTAAGTCAGAATGAAGAACATTGTGTTCTGCAAAGTGATGCTTATTGGACAGCCAATTTAATTTCCTACTGCACTTTGATCCTTTATTTTTCGAAAACCTAAAAAGCTTTCATTTATATTCACTTCACGTTTCCAACTAACTCGTATATTTCCTGGAATACCACTTGGGGTTCTCGTATGCAATGAGATACACACCGTTGGTAGCGACTTACTATGCTATGCTTACT
The DNA here is from genome assembly GCA_030765055.1 of Mantis religiosa. Taxonomy (NCBI): domain Eukaryota; kingdom Metazoa; phylum Arthropoda; class Insecta; order Mantodea; family Mantidae; genus Mantis; species Mantis religiosa. The sequence goes on along the minus strand of CM060951.1, from coordinate 25,770,514 downwards.
ACTTCATAGTTGAACAACTATTTTTAGATTTGTTGATGGAAATTAATCGTTTATCCACACGAGCCGTGTGTAAGCTATAGTTTGTTTAGGTAGATTGAGCCTGAAAAATTCAGCTGCCGCGCTGTAGCCCACTGTACCACCGCAGAGACTGACATATACTAAATAAAACTGGGAATTGTGTTACAAATATAATTTATATTAACATAGTTCTTTAAGCTATTAACGATTACTGAGATATTCGCTGTTTCTCGTTAAAAATGTTAAAAGCTTTTAAATCCTTATAATGCCAAGCTCCGTTCTTGTGCTTCTTGTAATCGCATGGAATTTGAAAGCCAAACACAACGACCTAGGTCCGTATTCATAGTTGTCACTCTGTTCTACACTATCTTCCGACTAACTTGGTCCGGACCAAAGGCAGTCCAACTTTTTGGTAGTCATAGACGATAAAAAGCCTCGGACGAAGTAAAGCCGTGGACCAGCACGAAGCAAATGTTACACGACGTAGAAAAGTGCTTCTGCTCATGCGCGGGTCTCACAGACTGCTAAACAACACACAGTGTACCTACAAGTTTATAAACCTCTGTGGTAGCTTCACAGCTGTTTCTAAATTATTCTTAAGGTTACTGCTTCTGTTTGAGGTTAAGTAACATAGTTTGGTCTGCTGTGAATATGGATAATATGAAGAGGCGTGGTGTCAATTGATACAGCTGTATAGGAAAATATGATGGCAAGATATTAAGTGTGTTTAGAAGAACAAAAGGTGTAACACATAAGGATAGCTGGCAGGCAGGATTGGGCGGGACGATTATTGGAAGAGTTTTCGTTAATGGTCAAAAACAGAATACAGGATATAGACAGGCAGGAGGTGTGGCAAGAGACCATTAGTTAAATATTTAAAATTGATGAAAAATTGGGGAATAGGAAATTTTATAATAATTGAATATACTAATAATGATAGAGATAATGATAATGATGACAAAGATAATTATAGTGATAATAATGATAGTCAGCATAATGATAAGTATAAAACTAAATTGAATGTCAACATACGTATATTATAACCAGTGTCACTGGGAGGTCGTCGAAATTGTTTTAACAATAATTTAGGGCAGCTTCCCAACGATTTCCCATCTTCACTGTGCAACTCATCACCAAACCTATTCACAAGTTTGTGCGAGCCTTTATGAGCAAGATTGCTTCTCCAGTAGCACTTCATTTGGGCGTCCAAAATATTAAATTCTTTTCATAATAATTCATTACTTTTCTGGTCTCCTATGAGCTTTTCTTCTTCTAATTGTTTCTATCCCCTTCTCAGTTTATTGTATAATTCTTTTGAAAGTTACAGCTGAACTTCGTTGTTCAATAAGTTGTTTGGTATCTTCTTTCAACCATTATTTCATATGCAGCGAAACAAGTTGTTGTGTTTGCAGTATTTTTCCTGAGTTTCTGAAGTTATCGCTGTGGATAATATGTCAAAGAATTAAGTGTTTTAATATCATTCCTCTTCATCGATGTGAAAATTATTTTGCTTCTGTGAACTGTGGCAATATCTGATAATTTGGCATTTATAGGTCTATTATTCAGTATACAATCTCTTATCACTTCTTTTAAATCGAAGGTTTACTTTTTGGCAAAGTGCACAATTTGAAACTAGCTTTTAACCTTTGTATCCACGTGTTTTATATCATAATGATTATGTTGGATGTCTATTAATTAAAAAGTCCAAGTAATATATTGTTCATAACATCTCTACAAGATATCCTTGAAATAAAGTTAAACATGTACTGAATGGTAATGTTGACTTGTATTTCAAAGATAAAATCAGAGTGAAGTCTTCAATGTGATAGTCAACATTTGATCTATGGATTAATATCATTGCTGTAGCTAGTTGATCTCCATGTAAAAATGCTGATTCAACAGTAAAACTCCATACAGATTCATATTTGTCCCAATTAGCTAATTCTCAAATTTATCTTAAGATATTGTAACTCGAATTTAAAAGTGAGCTTCATAGTTAAACATAAATAACTGTGTTAATCAATTGTTCAACACACAGAATCATGTACAGGCATAATTTGCCATAAGGGTGATAAACTTCTAGAATTCCTATTTTTGCTATATCTTAGATTGGTTGGTAAATAATCTCAAATTGTGTAAGAGGTTACCAGTTTCATGCGTTGCATTGTAATTTGACCTACTTCAAGGAAATACACAATAACAAGTTAGAATTCAAGTAATCCAGGTATTGTGACGATAATGTTCATACAGAATATAAGTTTACACCAGCAGTTGTTTATATAACACTGTTATACATTGGTTTAGAAAATATAGATATGAGGTCACAAATTACTACGTTCAACCATAAACATCTGGCATAGAGGGATAAAAATTTTGAACATGATCTTCATCATTTTATTTCCATGGTTTTGGATAAATGTTCTTTGTGTTTAGTACCTGAGTGATATAACTTTTCCAAGCTTTTGCTTTATTTAGTTGTTGTTGTAATATTCGTCACATTAAAATTATGCTGATAGGTTCATACTTCCTGTGATTTTGTTAGAATATGTTTATGTTTAGGGATAATTCATAATTAATGTAGAAGTTATTGAGATAGGGAAAATGGATAATTTTCATTTTATCCAGCGAGAATTAGAAAAGGAAGGACTATCGCCTACTTATGCTTATGTTCTACTCAGACTGACATAAATACGTGTTAGAAGTAAGGAGATGGTGAGTACTTCCTTCTCCAACGACTAAGGTTCAACTCACACTTTGGAGTACAGGAGTACAGTGAATTAAGCAATGCAAAGTATCCGAACTTAAAGTAGGACGTCTATGAATGGGATCGACCCAGGAAAAAGTAGGACGTCTATGAATGGGATCGACCCAGGAAACTTCCGTGGCCGGTAACTAAAGCTGACACTCTCTAGCCCACTGTACCGCTACAGGGACTGATATATACTACACAAATAATGGAGATATGGTTAAAACAAATAACTCCTTTCAGCTTTGGTCTTTAAGCTATTAACGATTTGCGAGATACTCGTCATTTTTCGTTGAAAATGCTCAATACTTTTATATCTTGATAATGCTAAGTTCAATTGTAGTATTTCTTTTGACTTTCAAGTGAATACGAAAGTTCAAGCACAACGATAAAGATTTTAAACATTTAAATATCACTTTAGCCTTGTACTCAAGTATATGCAACAAAATGTTTAATGAAACTACCTTTATAAATTTTTATCTTAAACTTGGAGTAGATAGAAGAACAGTGCTCTGTTGTTGAGTGGTTTGGGAAAGTACTGTGAGCGTATCTTTATTTACGCAAATAAGGATATATAATATAGCAACAGTTGTTTTAATTGTATTACTGCCCGCTAGAGATACGATGTTTTTACCGACTGTGTATTGCTGTTCATAGATGGCTCTAGCTGTAATATATGAGACTCTGGAAGAAGATTGAAAGTTTATATGTGTTCTATAAGAGACTGTCATTTCGCAGTTAATATTCGATCTAAACTTGACGTGTCGTTTACGTACTGGAAATATACGGTTGTGGTAGTGTAAATTAACACAATACTAGAAGTACAAGTATTTGTATTTGAGAAAGAAAGGCTGCTAAAGCGGATAGATGTTTGTGCTTTTCGCAAACTCGTTTTATGCTTATAATGCCCGTAACTTAAGAGATCGTTTCTGTTGGAACTTGTATACACTTATGATGAACAAAACAGTTGAACATTCTTTAAAATGTCTCACGAGCTACAGCATCTTAATGCAGTATCACTCTTGCGAGAATACTCTAATATCATTTCCTAAATGTTCGAGAGAAGGACATCACGTTTATAAAGTCAGTTGCTGTTCGTAGGGTTTGAGATATGGTCTGGAATCACACAAGTGCCACTGCTCCCATATGTTGTCAAAATCATGAATTTAGTTCACATGATGTTCTACATATATTCTTCAGCAATGACAAAAGAGTTAGTGAGTGTGTGGTGTTTAAGGGCCCGTCGACAACAAGGTCATTTGGGCCCTAAGTCAACACTAAAATCTAAAAGATACACAAATTAAGGTAAAGGGTAAAATAAAATAAAATCACTCAACTACTAAAAGTACATAAAAAAGCCCATACCAAGACTAACAATTTAAAATCTCTAAAATCAACAAATTCAAAATAACGCTGACCTATTAAAAGTACATAAAAACCCGTTCCAAGTCTAATAATTTAAAATCGCTAAAATTAACAAATATAGAATCCAAGTTAGACTTGTTTATTAAAACCAATATCGGTAACAAACCGCAGTGCCTTAATCACGGCCACTGGGTCGTCCCCTAAAATACTGGGCAAGTTAGCTCCCAAGCCTATTGACTGGCGAACGCGGGCGTACTGCGGGCAATCAAGCAGTACGTGCCGCACCGTGAGGCGTACTGCACACGGAGCACACACAGGGGCCGGTTCCCCTCTTAATAGGTGGCCATGAGTCGTTCGTGTGTGCCCAATTCTCAACCGGGTGAGTATCACCTCGGCTCGCCGGTTATCCCTGCAGGAATTTGGCCAGGGTTGTACGCTCTCCTTTAAACCCCGGAGTTGTGTGCCTTCTAGAGCTGTCCAGGATTGCTGCCAAGCAGATAGGAGATGGCGACGGAAAAAACGTTGCACATCCTGGAATGGCACCGTAGTTGTTAAACGCCGGGGCAAACGGCAAGCGGACTTAGCAGCCGCGTCCGCCTACTGATTCCCGGAAATCCCAACATGGCCTGGGGTTAAAGTAAAAACAAAATGGTATCCTCGACGGAGCATTTGCGAGATCTGGGCCTGTATTTTTAAAACAAGGGAGTGAGCGGCAGTGTGCTGTTGCACGGCCTGAAGAGCACTTAGAGAGTGAGTGCAAATAATAAAACAGCCAGGGGCTAACTTGCAAATAAAAAGGAGCGAATAATAGATGGCATACAGCTCTGCTGAAAAGACCGAAGTGGAGTCCAGAAGTCGAAATTTATGTGCCTCACCGTTAATGAAGAACGCGCAACCCGTAGTGCTACCTAACTGAGAACCGTCCGTAAAGACCGGAACATAGTTAGGGTAACGGCCCAGTAGTTCGGCAAAAAGTTGTTGGAACAACGAATGTGGAGTAGCGAGTCTAGAGTTGCTGGAAAGAGCGAGATCGAACCGCGCATGGAGGCCATGGGAATGTAGGAGATCCGGAAATCTTATTCCCATGGGGCGTGTCCGAGAACCAGGGCGCATATAACGGTGGACTAAATCTGGACACAGAACTGGTTTAAAACAAGGATGATTGAGATAACTTGCCAACTTCGAGACGTATGAGCAGAAGAACAGCGAGCGACGAATATGCAGTGGAGGTTCGCCTGAGTCTGCATACAGGCATTCGACTCGACTGGTGCGGATAGCTCCTGTGGCAAGGCGGATGCCAGTATGATGTACGGTGTCTAAAAGGCGAAGTTTAGAGGCGGTCGCTGCGCCATAAATAAAACTGCCATAGTCCAGCTTGGACCGAACCAGAGAACGGTACAGCCTTAACATTACCGTGCGATCGCCTCCCCAAGATGCTCCAGATAATACCTTCAGCACCCGAAGAGAACGATCGCAAGAGGCTCGAAGGTGACGAATATGGTGCTCCCAGTTGAGTTGCCTGTCCAAGTAGAGGTCCAAGAACTTCAGGTGCGAGACAAATGGCAGGGGTGTGCCGTTCAAATGAAGGTCAGGAGGTTGGTGAATACCTCGTAGGCGGTGAAAGTGGATACACTGTCTTCGCAGCTGAAAAGCGGAAGCCGGTTTGAAGCGCCCAAGCTGCCAGCTGGGTGATGGTCAGCTGCTGTTGGCGCTCAATGTGGTCTATGTTGGCTGATCTATAATAAACTGCGAAGTCGTCAACATAGAGTGATGTTGGAATTCCGCTTCGAACGGCACTAGTGATGTCATTGATAGCTACGGCAAAAAGGGTGACGCTCAAAATCGACCCTTGAGGTACGCCGTTCTCCTGAATCCGCTCCCTTGATATCGTGTTTCCTATGCGCACACGAAAACGGCGAAGTTTTAAAAAATTGCATAGGAACTCGGGTAGATGACCACGCATACCGTAACCATGTAGGTTACGGAGTATGCCGTACCGCCAAGTGGTGTCATAGGCCTTCTCCAGGTCGAGGAACACGCCCACGGCGTGTTGTTTCAGTAGAAAGGCATCGGAAATATACCCCTCAAGGCGTGTTAGATTATCGACACTTGGGCGATGGCGACGAAAACCGCATTGCAAGTTGGACAGATGGTTATGTTTTTCTAGCCACCAATTTAACCGAGCGTTTATCATCCGCTCGAAGGTCTTACAGATGACACTCGTCAGGCAAATGGGGCGGTAGCTAGATGGAAGTGTGCGGTCCTTTCCGGGTCGAGGGATGGGAATGAAAATACCCTCTCGCCAGGAGGAAGGGAAAACCCGCTCATGCCAAATGCGGTTATAGATGTTTAAAAGGAAACATAGCGCCTCAGATGGAAGATGTAGCAGCATCTGTCGGTGTACGTCATCGGGACCTGGAGAAGAATCCTTTGCTAACGCCAGAGAATGGGCGAGCTCGGCTGCGGTAAAAGGTTGGTTGTACGGCTCGGTGCAGTCACTATTAAAATTAAGTGGTACCCGCTCCGCCTTTTCCTTAATAGGCAGGAAGAGAGCGTCATAGCGGGCAGTTTGGCTCGTGGCAGCAAATGTGGTAGCTAGGGCTTCAGCTATGTCCTGCTCGGTGGTGCACATGGAACCGTTGATGGCAAGGCCGGGAATTACCGTCCGGCGATACTTGCCATACATCCGCCGAACAGCTGATCATACTTGTTGGGTAGAGCTGCGCCGGGAAAGCGAAGACACATAGGCTTCCCAAGATTTACGCTTTGCGTTGCGCAGTATAAAGCGTGCCCTAGCGTGAGAACGTTTGAAGGCGAGGAAGTTCCCTTCCGTCGGGTGCCACTGAAAAATGCGCAAAGCACGTTTGCGTGCTTTGACAGCCAAACTGCATTCCTCGGACCACCACGGTACAGGGATACGACGTGGTGTAGGTGAACCTCGAGGAATGCTGGTTTCTGCTGCGAGCAGTATCGAGCAAGTAAAATATTCGACCATTTCATCGATAGTGTCGAAACTATCGTCGATGAGGTGTATGAGGGATTGGAATTTTCCCCAGTTAGCTTTTGAAATAATCCAGCGAGGATGTCGAGGAGGTACACATTGGCGGCCAGAAAAATGAATGTTGATCACTGCCAAAGAGGTCGGAAAGTACTGACCACTCAAGTAGTGGTACTAAAGACGGACTGCAGAAAGAAAGGTCTAGTACGGAATGTGTACCATAAGCGGATGATAGGAATGTCGGGTCACCAGTATTTAGCAGAAGCAGGTCAGATTTATCGAAGACGTCTACGAGGAGGCATCCACGGGCGTCATCAGTGTCTGATCCCCAGAGCGTGTGCTTGGCATTCAAATCTCCCACAAGGAGTAGTGGTGAGGGGAGCTGAGCCAATAGAGCTTGAAGATCACGCTCTGGAACTATACTGAGCGGTGGCAAGTACATGTTGCAGATGGTAAAGCTGATGCTCTCCAGCTGTATCCGAACGGCCACAGCTTGCAATGGTGTGGTGAGAGGAACGTTGAATGCTGAGATGTTAGGCGCCACTAAGGTAGCAACGCCACCGCTTGCACGCATACCTGCAAGAGAGTCGCTTCTAAATGCAGAGAAAGAGTTAAGGTGTAACGAGTGATTGGGATGTAAGTGGGTTTCCTGGAGGCAAATAATTGACGGTGACCGTTGAGAAACTAAATGTTCTAGGTCTTGAGCACGAGCTCGAAAGCCATTGACATTCCACTGGATTATTTCCATGAAGAATTCTTAACGGGCCATTTTAACTTTTTTCTTGACCTTGGCTGACTTGGGCCCTACGATTCGAAAATCGTTAGCCTCCTGTGACTCCGCTGATGTTCGGGAGTCTGAACTCCTATGGCTCGTAGAACGAGACCGGGATCTAATAGAAGGCTAGCGACTTCGCGATCTATGTTGTGGTCGGGATCGGTTTTTCACATTTACTGCTGGATTGTTGTTACTCGGTGATGGCTTGGTGGCTGGAGTCTGTACGGCTGAAACGGAGGCTGTGCTGGTGGATATACAAGCAGTCTAAGACGAGGGTTTAACGGCTAGAAAGTCAATCTGCGTGGAGGCCTGGGCGACAGGGACGTGTTGAACAGCAACAGTGGTGTTGGGAGTACGGCGAGCTGCTGATGCATATCCAGTAGTAGTAGCAGGCTTTAGTTGCCCAAAGCGCCGTCGTGCCTCTGGAAAAGTCAGGCGTTCCTTTACACGTAGCTCCTGAATGCTCTTTTCGTCCATGAATCTAGGGCCTGTCGCGAACTGGAGGGGTGACTTATGCCACAGTTCACGCAACAAGGTGTTCGACTGCAGTTTGGATCGTCGTGCTTCGGTAGGCCACATTGCTCACAAAGAGCAGGATTGGTACATGTGACCTTAGTATGTCCGAACCGCTGACATTGGAAACAGCGCATGGGGTTCGGGACATACTGGCGGACGTTAGCACGCTCATAGCCGCAATAGATAAATTCAGGTAACTTAGTTCCAGCAAAAGTTAGAAAGACTGTACGTAAGGGGTATTCCTTGCCATCTTGTTTACGTGTAAGCCGTTACGCCTGACAAACAAGTTGATCAGAGAGGCAACTTACTATCTCTCCATTCGCAAGACCATCCAAGCTGGAGGTGGTGACTACTCCTCTACAGGTGTTCAGCGTTTTGTGTGGGGCTACCCGGATAGGGTAGGAACCAAACAAAGTTGCTTTCTGTAGCTTCTTAGACTGGTCTGCGCTTGTGCTCTCTAGTAGTAAGCTGCCGTTTCGGAGGCGCGTCGCGTTCTTAACAGGGTCACTGATCTTATCTAATTCACGCTTGATATAGAACGGACTAATATCTTTGAACGTTTTGCCATCACATGCCAAGGTCATCACTAAAAATGGGTCAGTAAAAGAGGTTTAGCGCGGAGACATGATGATATAGACCCCCATCCGGAACCGTCAGCGTCAGCCTGCCATCCGGTGGTTAAAGAAAGAAAGACACCGAATCTTCACGGTCTGTGCCGTCATGGGTACCTCAGCCATGTCCGATCTCATTTGTACCTCAGAAAAGCTACCCTTCAAAATCCACTGCTTGTCCGTATGGGAAAACCGTTCACCACGCACACCACGGCTTTATGCCCCTACCACAGGAATAACCGCCTTTGGCTCCCCCCTTTAGGCCGCGCTGCGCATAAAGGGCACACGCGGATTCAGGGGACTTGTGGTTGATTACACCGGGGTTCCGTCAGCGGTAACACGTCCGGTCCGTGATACTAACCCAACGACAACACGGCCGTCGGGAGATTAACACAGACCGGGCCCTCAAGGAGCTACGTGGGTGTACTTGACGGTGTGGACGGGCTCCGCACCTAAGGCTACACATAGGGGCAGTGCGAAGGGTCCGCTCAACCTTCACTTTTGAGACTTCCGGAGAGCACACATGTCGGAAGCCGCGCTGAAAACCGTGGGACAGAACCACGGAGATAGGTGAGATCCCTGTTGGTGAGACAGGAGTTATAAACCTAAGACCTTACGTGCTAATAATAATAATAATAATAATAATAATAATAATAATAATAATAATAATAATAATAATAATAATAATAATAATAATGATGATGATGATGATGATGATGATGATGATGATGATGATGATGATGATGATGATGATGATGATGATGATGATGATGATGATGATGATAATGATGATGATGATGATAATGATAATGATAATGATAATGATAATGATAATGATAATGATAATGATAATGATAATGATAATGATAATGATAATGATAATGATAATGATAATGATAATGATAATGATAATGATAATGATAATGATAATGATAATGATAATGATAATGATAATGATAATGATAATGATAAAGATAATGATAATGATAATGATAATGATAATGATAATGATAATGATAATGATAATGATAATGATAATAATAAAAAACTAGAAGAGGAAGAATGTGATGCTTACTGACAAGCAGTAGCTCAACGTGGCGCAGTTGATGGAGATGAAGGGGATGAATTGGGGGTGAGTGGCTAGGGACCCCGGGATCGCCAATCCCGTACCTACCGTGGTAGGTCCCTGGGGAAAAATACCAGAGCCTCTTCTGCCAGTTTTCGGGGTTACTGATGGGCCTTCTCGGCAGCCGTAGCGGTCGTGGGGTACACCAGGTCCCCACCGTACATCACCCCATCAGTCAGTCCCCTACTTCCTGTTGCCCACCACTCGGGACGAGGACCGCAGAGGTTGGATTTTGAGGGGCATGACAAAAGAGTTTCCTGAAAATAGTTAACCCGTTTTTGTTTTACTTATTGCGTGTTTATTCTTTTTTTATTCGGAATTTTTGAAGTCGCTTCTATTGACACTGGAACTAAGACAATACTTTAGTCCACTCATCTGAGAGTAAGTCGCTCTGTGATGACTTTCACCTTCGATTCCCTTTGTTTCGTCAGGGCATAAAAAGAACTTCCTGTATGGGAAGTTTTTCAAAAATTTACAAACAATTTGAATATGCTCTGAAATTTCATTCAAAGAAATTAATCACATGTGTGGTTAAATAAATGTGGATTATCTGAAAAGGAGTTTTCAAAGGGAATAGCTTATCTCTTTATTTACAACATACCAAGTGACACGTACAGTAAAATTTCCAACGAGAATCCAAAATAATTGATCCATAGGCACAGATAGTATGTTTGTAAATTCAGATGTAACTATATTTTGCTCAATGCTATCAAGAAACTAATTGACTGTCCCGTCATCAACATCACGTCGTGAAGCGAAAATGCCATGGATTCATAAGATACATTTGAAACTCAAACTAAATACTTATATAGGAAATTTAGGGAAATAAATGAAAATACTCTGAAGGAATTTAACAAAAACCTTACACTTGCATAATTTAAACAAACTTATGACGCTAGTGGAAGTAACAATAAATATGTATAATAGCTTCCTTCAGTGCTTTAGGACTCGCTTTGAATTGTTGTTCACATTAAAGTTAAAAAATTAACTACAAAGGAGGCAATGGCTGGATCACTTTAGGAATTAGAAAATTAGAAAATAAAAACTCTAAATCTTCCTCCTCACAAATTAGCATTCCCCTAACACAATGAGTTTCCAAAGACTGGAAAGATGATTTTCTGTATTTCTAAACCTCTTTTCAAAACTGGCGAACGGAAATATGTATAATGTAATGGACCGATATCTCTCTTGCCAACTTTTTCAGAAGTTCTCGAAAAAGTAATGTTAAAAAGACTTTTTGAACACCTTGAGTATAACAACATACTTGTCAGTGGTCAGTTTGAACCCAGAAAGATAATATGTACAAATTTCGCAATTTATAAACTTGTACTTGATTTGTTCACTGCCTTAAACGAAAACTGAGATGTAGCTGGAAGTTTCTGTGATATAGGAAAGGCTTTTGATTGTGAAAATCATGACAGACTTATATAGCAGAATTAGAATTCTGTGGTTTAAATTGATTAAACTGGTGAAATTGTTTAAATGGATTTTGTATTTTAACTAAATGAAAGAAAAGAGAGTGATGTAGCGTTTATGAAAAACAAACTTCAAATTCGAAAATACTAACTCATGTATTACCACAAGGTTTGGTGTTAGGACCTTCACTAATTCTAATCTATATAATTGACCTCTCCCTTTATATAAAAGATATTGTATGTTCGTGTCCAGATGACCACTACAAATTTATGTTAGTGTATAGTTAAATTGAATTAAGTTCTAAACTGTATGTCATGTTGGTTTAAAGCAAAAAAATTATTTGTGAATCAAGACAAAACAAGAGTTTTTAAATTTAGAACTTGTTATACATCACACTCTCAACTAGAATTTGGGATTAGCCATATATTATTAAAGGAAATTGACAGTGTCACATTTCTGGGTCTTCAAGTTGACAGATGTTTAGATTGGAAAGTTTACACAAAGTACATCTTAGCTAAACTCAACTCTGTGTGCTAGGCTGCCGGAGTGCTGGTTTGATATACTTAAATCGGTATGTTATGCATACTTTAACTCTATCACGTAATTCGGAATATTATTTTGGGGCAGTTCCATAAAAGGTAAAAAAATATTTCTTATGCAACAGAAGGTTAGACAAATCATTAATAATACTCAAAACAGATGTACCTACAAACATCGTTTCAGACATATGAAGATATTATCTCTTCCTTGCGTGTATATAGTCTCGAACCTGAATTTCTTTATGCGCAATCAGGTCTCATTCATAACAAATAATTAATAGAATAAACGTTAGGCAAAAGTATAATATTCAGTATGTCAGTACTAAACTTTATTGCGTCCAGAAATGAGTGTATTATAAAACCATCAAAATATTTGACGTTCTACTTAATGATCTTAAAGAAAAAATTGATCATTACGGCGCTTTTAAATATGCTGCTATGCTCATAATCATCTTTTTCTGTACAAGATTATCTGAACGACAAAGTATCCGGACAATGTTTACGTATTTCTGTAAAGTAAATCTGTTCTAATGACAAATCATTGCCAATAAATCTTTGATGTGTACTCAAAAGCTAGTTTAATGTATATACGAGGGCTGTTTTTTTTCAACCTCCGAGCGCTCCATGCCGACGCTACGCGTGCAGCAGAAAGCGGGTATGCGCTGTCGGCGACTGCGCGGCTCTCGCACTACACACTCCGCCATTGTTGACATTCAGTCGTCAGTCGGCGTTGTCCTACTGCCACGTAAACTTGGCCGCCATTATTGATGCTCCCGCCAAGTGCGAATTGCGAAGTCTAATTCGTTTTCTACAGGCTGAAGGCCATGGTGCTGCAGAAATCCATCGGAGGATGAGTCGTGTGTATGGCGAAAACTTCATGAGTGATAGTTTTGTTCGTGAATGGTGTCGAAAGTTTAAAGATGGTCGTAATGATGTGCATGATGAAGGGGGTCAAGGACGCAAATCATCCGCCATACAGTCCTGACTTAGCACCCAGTGACTTTCTCCATTTTCCTCAACTGAAGACGTGGCTTGGTGGGAAGCGATTTCAAACCAATGAGGACCTTCAAACGAACGTCAAGGACTACTTGAATTCACTGGCGGCAACTTTCTTTGAAGAGGGAATTGAAAAGCTTGTCCACAGATATGACAAATGTCTCAATCTCTTCGGTGATTATGTCGAAAGGTAACCATAAGTGTACTATTCTTTTGGTAATAAAATTATTGTTTTAAATGAACTTGTGTTTTATTTATAGCCTATCGGAGGTTGAAAAAAATGGCCCTCGTACATTTAAAAATGGTTATAAATTGCATTGAGACGTACTGGCAAAAGCCAAATGACAGTTGATTAAAACGTGATTTTGTATCATATATTACCTGTTTTTCCCCTCTATTGCTTTTTATATTGCGTGTATATAACGCAATTCTTTTTGTGTTATGCTAAGTTTTCTGGTTTATTAATTTGACACGGCTGATCACCTGCGATGCCTTGATTAGTAATGCTCACTGTGAAAACTTCAAGTCTTACATTTTACAATATTTAATTATTTCTCAAACAATTTATCAGTTGAAATTAACTGCCTTTAGAATTTCTAATAACATGGTTATTAAAATTATTATCAAAATTCAGTTCACTAAAGTCACGAATAATTTTGAATGAAATATCTAAATTAACATCTTCAGGGTTGAGGAATTGATGTGACGATGATACGTTAATTCAAAGACATAAAAATGGATAATATAGCAAACGTTCATTTAGTTGAATTCCTGCTCACTAGGAGACACAATCGTTCACCGACTGTGCGTTGCTGACAATAGATGGCTCTACATGCAATTCATAATACAGTGGTAAAAGATTGTAGTTTCTAGTAGGTTATGTGGCATATTGTAACTGTGCTGTTGAAGTAGGGTTTAGACTTAACCTCTTATTTAACTAGAAAAAAAAAGAGTTGCAATAATATACATTAACATAATATTTACTGGACGTGCAAATATTTGTTTTTGAGAATGGAAGACTGCTAAAGTGATTATATACTTGTGCTTCTCCCAAATATATTTTATGTTCTTATTCCACTTTTAGCATGAAAATTCTTTTGTTGGAACTTACAACCTCTCAAAATAATCTAAAGTTTTGAAATGGCATGTTAAAAATGGCACATTTGCCATAGGATTTTAACGCAGTGAGAGATTTTGTGAGAACACTCCATGCATAATTTCAAAACGTTTGTCACACTTTTTATGTCAGTTAACATACCTGTAGTTTAAGATTAGGTCTAAAATTACGTAAGTTTCACTGCTAACATATATTGTCATAAGTATTAAGTTAGTTCACATAACTTTCTTAATCATATTATTCAACAATTAACTGCAATTAGTTAACTCCTTCTTTAACCTTTGATATGTTTATTATTTTTGTAAATTTTGAATTTCTAAAGTCGATTCTACTAAAACTGGAAAAACGACAATACACTAGACTTAAGAAATTAATCAAATCATTTTGGCGCTAGTTGTTATGTGATGACTTAACCTTTTGTTCCCTTTGTTTGGTCAGGACATAAAAACAGCTTCCTATATGCAAAAGCAATAAACATTTGAAAATTAAAGCATATAATAGGAATATTTCGGAAATGGTTATCTCCACAAAATTGTTGAATATAAATCTAGTCGTTTAGTGAGACCTATATACTTTTAAGGAATATATCTGCTTCTTAGTTTTCCAATTATACAAACATCATTCAGAATTAAAACGACTTCAGTTGTTATTTACAATATATTCAATATATATTCCATTTTATCAAGATAATAATTTTAACTCATGCCACTTCTATTCAAAATTGTTTGAACCAAGATTTACAAATCAATTTTAATTAGCTATTTGTATATAAAGAGTATCTATCAGAACTGCTTTTTAATTTACGCGTTCATCCTTACAAGAACTTAAACTACAATACTGCCGCTTTTGTTTTGAGTTCTGTTGTTCACATTGACCTTTTTAAAATATCAGCCATTTGAATTCAGAGCACCTCAAAACGTGTATTGACAGTGAATCACAATACCAAGTTTTGGTAAGATACAATATCTACCAAGTGGTGATGGAGAACGTTACAAATGTTTATCTCTATTAACCTCAAGTGAAAGAAGAATGAAGTTTTTAAAACATAATGTACCAGAAGAGAAGTTTATATAAATGTAACACAACAGGTTGTTTTGTGATGACGCTCAACTTAAATATCAAGTTTGGATTTTAACTTATCATAGTTGTGTTGTGCTGTTCAATAAACATGTTCAAGAACATATTATAACATTCAACATTAAGTTATATCGCACAATGAATGAAATGATGCTCAAATGAGTTCAAGGTACATCGAGCTTAGAGTTACCGGAAATTAATTTTTCAGGTAGAGAGAAAACCACAAACGTTAAATGATATAAGATGATGAATAAAATGACGTTCAAATGAGTACAGGGTCCATAGAGCTTAGATAATATCTCCATTGTACATTTCTCAGCTTCTGTATGACACTACCTCGTGGAAATATAGAGCTGCAGTAGGATATATTAACAAATACTGCACGTACAAATATTTATATTTGATAAAGGAAACCTGATATTTACATCTTCGTGTTTCTCGAAAATTTGTTAGATACTTTTAATGACAATGACATTGTTTGTTTGCATTTATCCGCAGTTAAAATGAACATAACATGTGTCAGTGCTCCACAACCATTTCCAAAATATTACTGAGAAGCATGTCACGTTTTTTAAAGTCAGTTGCTGTTCTTATGTTTGTATGCAATTACGGAAGCTTCACTACTCTCATATGTTGCCATAATCATGACTTTAGTTCAAATGACCTTCTACACATATTCTTCAACAATTACTACAATTGTATGCAGAAATTTGAATAACCGTTGTTGTTTTTATTTTATGTTAATTCTTTTTCTTCTGTCAGTGGGAATAGTGGAAAAACATTTTAGAGCCAGTCGCTATGTGACGTCTTTCACATTGCATTTCCTTCGGTTGGTCAGGTCATAAAAACAACTGCTTATATGGGAAAATAATAAAGAGTGAATATCTGGTAAATGGTTAACTCGAAAAATCGTTTGATATAAGGTTGGTCGTTTAACGAGTCCTATATATATTTAAGAATTTGCCTACCTCTTACAGTTTACCAATCAAGCAAACATAATTCAGAGTCAAAAAGACTTCAGAGGTTGTTTACAGGAAATTAAAGATATATAATATATTTTAAGAGAAAAATATTTAACTTATGGTACTTTATTTCAAGATCGTTTGTACATAACAAAGGTGAAAGGTTTCAACTTACTTTCATCTGAAACAAAAAAGGATCCTTATAGAAAAAAATCTATGAACAACGATCTTGTTGCTTTTCTAGCAAACTTGGCACCAAAACCTTTAATACAATACACCCTCAAGAAAGTACCATATAAATAATAATAATTTTAATCTTCAGAATATCTTATATCTTAATATATTTACTTAACAGATATAAATATGTGTAACTTGGGAATTGTTCCTTGTAAGTTCTGGAAACTGTCACGTAAGTAGTAAACAAGGTAAACTTAAGAAAGACTAGATGGCGTTAAAACACTAAAGGTAGCTATATCTGAGTGAGGAATTATTATATTGGTTTATATTCAAATTCCTGGTATCAGTACCATATAAATGGTAATGAATTGCCTTCACCCGCAAAATTGAAATCCCGTTTTCACTGTCAATAAACGTTTTGAGATAAAGTACGAGACGTCTCTTTGTTCAGAGTATATAAAAAACAAAGTGTGTTAACATGAAAATTGATACTTAAATACCACAACATGAGACTAGCAAAAGGTAAAGGATAGGCAATACCTTACTACTCAGAATATGAAATTCTCTTTAAAGCAAACAAACTGTGACAGTTACAGTTTTATGTGTAGTGATAGCTTTCCGAGAAATTCGCTATTAGTGGTTTGAAGTCTTAAATGCTTATTTTTTCACAAATGGCACCAGCTGAAACACGTCATCTCTACCGCTAAATCACGTGCTATCGTGTCATCTGCTGGAGAGCAAAGGAACATCCTCTTTACTTCGTTTAAGAATTAACATGCATTTCAGATAAAGCAAGTCTGTTGCGTAACATATTTAATTCAACAGAAATATCAAGCTACTCCGAACTGCATGAACCTAGTTCAAATGTATTCTTGAATATATGCGTTTGACAATTATCTTCCTACATATAAAGATATATCATCATGTTAACCGACCGCCTTGGTAGCGCAAATGGCAGCATGTCTGTCTCACGGTCAAGAGGTCCCCAGTTCGAATCTCAGTCAGGGTGAGTTACCTGCATAAGGTTTTTCCGGGGATTTCCCTTATCCTGAAAGATGAGTAACCTTAAGCTCTATGTACCCTGGACTCATTTGAGCATCACTTCATATATTCCGTTCATCGACCTGTATGTCTTAACATTGGAGGACGTAAATTAAAAAAAAATCATGTTAAATAACGAATTAATTTTTACTGCACAACAGTCTATACTGCAATAGCAGACAATGAGAGGTGATAAGGTCACGTGACCGTGAACTGATACAGGGCAAGCTTATGTGAGACAAGGATTAAATGGTCAACACACTTTTAAATTTGTCTTGAGGCATAGTTAGGCTGGTAGAACTGGAATGAAAGAGACAGATGAGGACCAAACCACGCCCGCGGACTGGCCAGCGCGTGTGCGCAGCGCTAATCACTTGTGGAGAGAGACAGAGAGAGAGAGAGAGAGAGAGAGAGAGAGAGAGAGAGAGAGAGAGAGAGAGAGAGAGAGAGAGAGAGAGAGAGAGAGAGAGAGAGAGAGAGAGAGAGAGAGAGAGAGAGAGAGAGAGAGAGAGAGAGAGAGAGAGAGACCAACAGAGGGAGAAAGAGACCGGTCCATGGTGTTCTCGCTACATCACGAATGATCGTGCTAGTTGGGTAACTTTCGAGAAGCGATAGTTCGGTGATAAAAGCGTCACACCTAGTAGAACAGCTCAGTCGTGGAGTGACAGCTGCCAGTCAGTGAATGGAGTCAGTTGCTATCCAGTTTACCTATGGACTTGTGAATTGACTATGTGGACGTGTGGCAGACGGCATTGAAGGTTGCGTTCCTGTGTGTTACGTCATTCTGCTCATATCGGTGTTGTACAAGTGTCTTTGTGCAGAAATAAAGAGAATTTTGAATTTCTGCAAACTAAACTTTTAATTTTACAAACACAGAAAGTCACAATATTGTGTTGGGTATCCAGATGTCAAGGAAATCCATATAGCCGTACATACTTACGCAATTTTTATTTTCTAAAAAATGGCCAATGATTTTGTTTAAATTGCCACTTGTTAAAGATATTTTAAGTGCAAGGGATCACTCTCAGGACTGTTGATTTGCAAGTTAATGCACCAGCGTTCACGAAAATTCATTCTTCTTCTAAAGAAATATCAAGTTGCTCCGAACTGCATGAACCTAGTTCAAATATATTCTAAAGTGCAACCAAAAGACGTGAGCCTCGTGTATTATAATTAGTTTTGTTGCTTCATTGAAAACACCAGATTTTCTAGAGTTATCACCGAGCGCGATAGTGGTATCCAGTGTGTCCCGCATTTGGGTGGTCGGAGTTTGTGAGCATATATTTTCCGGGTTACCAAGTGACGAAATCGCTTCCAGGTAACGAAGTCGTTGTTGGAGTCACAGAACAAGTCTAGTATTTATTTGACTTTCCAAGTCCAAGTCCAAGTCGTGTACTGACAGGCTGTTAACAGCCAGAAGGTTTTTGCTGCGTACCCACCCAGGTTTTGGGTCTGACCGCAGGTTGTTTATTGTGGTATTTGTAGGATGATGTGGTATTTTTTGTTGAAGAAAATTTTTGTAGAGGTAGCTTTTTGCTCCTCTTTAATTTTGTACAGGATGCCAAACCGCTTTTTTGTTTACACCCTGGTGTTTTATTAATCTAAAATGGGATTAATTTAGTAGCCAAACAGCTCTTTTGGAGATTTGTAATTTAGCTTATGCTGCTGTAAGGATTAACTCCTTTGTTAACTCGGATGCCCGCAAGCCATACGGGGTACCCGGTAAAGCCTGAATCGGCGGCTCGCAGCGTCGTAGTCTCCTAGAGACCGAACCAGGGCGCTTCTATGAGCTGGAATTTTATCGTAAAACTTTGTTGCCCGGCGTCTAATTTCGTCCTCCACGTATGGGAGAAGGGAAGCTTCGTGAAGTAACCTCACGGGAAAAGAACGGCCCACAGAATAGATGGATCGGAGTCCTCTATTCTGTGCATGCTGAAGGTATGCTATCCAGCTATCGGCAGCCATGCCCCAGATTTCACAGGCGTACAACATGAGTGGGATTATCAGCGCTCGAAAGAGGTGTAGCTTTAAGCGGACTGGCATCGAGCGAGAGCCCAGCATTGGGTACAGAGAGGCAACAGCCCCCTGCACCCGTGCCGATAGTTCCCTGATGTGTCCGCGGAAAGTTAGGCCTCTATCAATTTGAACGCCCAGGTACTTGATGGAATTTGTCCACTCTATCCTTCGGCCCCTGAAGTGGAAGTTTGGTCGGTCAGCGGGGGTGTGGCGCCTCTTAAAAAGAATGGCGTGGCTTTTGTCCGGATTTACGGACATCCGCCAACGCCTGCACCATTCTTGTGTGAGACGGAGGTGTCTCTGAATTGGGTTGAAGGCTCTGAGTATATGTCTGTTTTTGCAGAACAACAACACGTCGTCAGCATATTGTGCCATTTCGACCTGTGGTTGAGTTGGAAAATCTGCCATGAAAACACTAAATAGTGTGGGGGATAGTACAGAGCCTTCGGGGACTCCGCCTCTCACGGGTCTCAGTGTAGATGTTTTCCCCGCTACTGTGACTTTAAATGATCTGTGCCTGAGAAAGCTGTGTAGGTAGCCCCAGTTGGATAAGTTTGAAGATCAGACCGGCATGCCATGTCGTGGAGAAGGCCTTTTCGACATCCAAAGATACCACCGCCGTGAAGGCGCGTTCCTGGAAACCCAGGGCCGCTGTCTCCACCACACGTAGCAGCTGTTGGGTAGTCGAGTGCCCAGGACGAAATCCGAACCGGTGGTCAGGAATAGCTTGAACATCTCCCAAGATGGGAGTCATTCGGTTTAGGATTAACCTCTCGAATACCTTCGAGAGGATAGAAAGGAGGCTTATGGATCGGTAGCTGGAAGGATGTACAGGATCCTTCCCAGGCTTCAATATACATATCACCCGAGCCTCTCTCCACTCGCGAGGAAAGTGCCCCAAGGTGATGCACATATTGAAGATCCTGGTTAGGAAAAGAACGGCATTGAAGGGAAGGTGACGAAGCATGAGGGGTGTCAGCCCGTCCGGCCCCGCCGCCTTGTTTGGTTTGAGGCGTTGAGTACGCCCTGGACTTCACTGGGGCGAATGACGGGAAGTCGTTCCGCGTCCTCGGGAGGACGTCGAAAAAATCGGCGTACCTCCCTACGAACGCGTTCGGAAAAGATGTCGTCCTGGGGGTCCTCTCTCGGACATAGAGTGCGTTCAAGATAGTCAGCGAACGCATTTGCTTTGGCTTGGGGTTCATAGGCGAGGGCTTGGGTGCCATGGATGGGTGAGGTGTATTGACCTTTGCGATTCCTGAGGGTCCTGGCGATACGCCACACGTCGCCATTTTCAACGCGTAGTCTGGCCATTGTGTCCTCCCACGCTTGCACCTTGTGCTCACGCAGTCGGACCCTGACCAGCCGACGTCAACGTCGCAAGAGCGCGCGATTATGTGGCGTGCGGTGTCGCTGGTACAGTCTCCGTGCCGCCCAGGAGCGGCGGATAAGAAGGGTGATGTCTAAAGGAAGAACGTCTGGATGAAGAGGTGCAGGTCCATGAACTGTTAGATTTTTGGCAGTTCGCGTCAGGATAGAAGTGAATGATGAGATTGCCCTCTCAATGTCTGGGATGTTTGTAACTTTTGGGTTAGGTGGAATGGAAGTGCGGAGGCAGCTTCTTACGCCTTCCCAATCGACTTCTCGCGTTTGAAGCGAGGTGTCATGACTGGCAACCCTAGTGTTGATTTCTGTCAGCACCGGATTATGGTCAGAATGAAGTGCGTTTAGTGACGTAAGAGTGAGATGGAATGGAAAATGCTTTGTGATTGCGAAGTCAATGACTGATGGCAGACCTCCACCTCGCGGGTAGTGCGTTGGTTGCCAGGGACCCTGCACTTGAAGCTGTGGGTCTCCATCTATTAGGCGAATGATTTGATTGCCTCTTGCATCTGCCAGACGACCACAATGCCAACGCTGATGTTTTGCATTGAAGTCCCCGGCCATGATAGCACTTGGGTGTAAGTTTAGGATAGATAGATAGTCGTTTGGAACGAACTGCCGGTTGGGGGGGGGGTGATACACAGAGACCACCAGGACCTCAGTTCCGCCAAGGTCAAGACAGATTGCCGTGGCCTCTAGGGTTTGAAGAGGAGGGAGCTGGATGGGTTTGTGGACTACATTTTGCCGGACAAGTACCGCTGTACCACCGCCAGGGCGGCCTTGGCGATCCGTGCGATGGCAAATGTAGCCCGGGATGCGGAAACGGGTGTCTGGACGGAGATGCGCTTCGCTGACTAAGATGACGTCCAGGGCATTTGCTCGAGCGAACTGCAATAGCTCGCCCCCTGATCAACCAGGCCACACGCATTCCAGAATGCGAAGCGAAAAGAGGTACGAGACCTAGTTCGATTCGCCATTCTGTGATTGCTGGATACCAGTTGACAGTAGGGCAAGTCCCTCCATTGCAGCCAGCATCTTGCTTGCCGGGTCTGAGGCACAGAAGAACTTCACTAAGATCTCACAGATCTTTTGTCCATGTGATTGCAGCAAATTCTGCAACCACCTAAACATCTCCGTGAGATCTTTGACTTTCCTCATTTGAGTTTCCTCATTTGAGTTTTGCTGAATATCTGTGCTTTAGATACAAGGGAGCTCAAAAAATATATTTCCAGAGTATAATCAATAAAACAATTTGGATAGAATGCAATTCCTCCTCTGCCTAATATATACGTGGTACACAAACTATTTTAACAATAAGAAAAGCACAAGGAAGTAAACGTAAACAAACAAGCATTTGTAATGTCCCGCGCGTTAACTGAGTAGATGCCACAACAGTGTCACACAGTGGAAGTCTCAAGAAACACAAAGTACATGTATGACGCTACAGATGACGCGCAAGTAGAAATTGCTAAAGCAGTTTTAAACATAACCCCTCCCACTCAAAAAGCTCCAGCACGGAACATTTTCCAGATGGCGTTCCGCGCAAAATCTGAATAAAGCAAAAATAAGATTGTCGCAGGGTTACTAGAGTAACTCAAACAAAACTTTTTGTATATATAAATGTAATTGAGTTATAGTCTATGTAATATGTCGTAAAATATTTCATAGAGAGATAACTATATTAATTAGCTGTCCAGAGATGGCAGCACAGGTAAGTAAACAAAGTCAAATTTTTAAAACCTCACTTTGTTGTTTTAAGAAAGCAATGGTTTTAAATTTACTGCTGATTAGCAGTAAAAGTGTTTCAAATTGTATACCATGGAACTGGACGCTGAAATAATAAGTTTTAATTGAGCAATTAAGAGAATACTTAAGCACTGTCATTCACATTGGAGCGATATCTGCTACTAAGATCACGTCGTGTCTCAACTGTCCAGGCCTCACTTTTCACATTGCCAGGTATTTTTGTAAAGGGCTTGCGACTAACAAGATCCCTTATTTATCTCAACTCAGCTTACTCGTTTGGCTTTAACAATCCGAATTTATTTAGTAATCAATAATCTGGGCGTGTATTTATGGTAGTGCGCAGACGCTGCATACCCAGCGCTGCCAATCCATGGACATTACTAAATGTCCCAGTCCCGTGTAATGAGATAGGGAAATCCGTGGATACATTACATTAAAACTTTACACAGCATACCCACTATCACGTAATTTTCATTTTGGTAAGAAATGGTTGTGGTTTATAACGTTAGGGGAACATTTATGTCCCAATTTAATTGATGTACCGTAGTTTATAAATCACCTGGCCCTTTCCCTACTTCGAAGCATAGAAGCTGCACTCAAGTACCTAAGTGCACAACTATACTTCGTATAGCACTGGACAAATAAATGTACAATTTTTATCTTGCTTTTTACTTGTATTGGCTGATGTTTATTTTGAAATTTAGGCTTTAAACAAATTAGGATTACTGAAACAGATGAGTTAGCAATTCTCTGTTCTGTAATTTACGGTCACCTCCCCTATATGAGGTTGGTGTATTTGTTCCTTTCTGTATTTCTTTGTTTATTATCAGTAATTCCACAGTGCAAAGTAATTATACCTCAGAGGGAATCAGTTAATGGTTGCAAAACCTCTCATAAGGGGGCAGCATTATCTGCATATTGGCAAAATATATTAAAATAGGTAAAAAGTGGGCAATAAATAAATAGAAAAAAAAACCACGTAATTCTTCGCTTCCTATAGTATTAGATTGCAGCGCTTTTTATTTCTTAATAGTCTTCAATCTTCATGTAAGAAGGTGTCAAATTTTAGCTATTCCCAATGCTGGTTTAGCAGAAAATACTCTGCTCCACGTGGTTTTAGGGTCACAGCAAGGACGAAGAGGTAGTAACACCGTACTTACTATTAGGGTGATAACAACTGTAAAGAGGTAATAACACGATAGTTAAGCAAGGGTTAGATTGCCCCGATAGGGACGATGGTGATGACAGGAGTAGGAAATTGTAAATCCTACTGCCAGATATGACGGTAAATCGTGACGCTAATGTTCATAGAGAATATAAGTTTACACTAGCATTTGTTTATAAAACACTGTTATACATTGGTTTAGAAAATATAGATATGAGATCACAAATTACTACATACAACCATAAACATCTGGCATAGAGGGTTAAAAACTTTTGAACATGATCTTCATCATTTTATTTCCACGGTTTTGAATAAATATTCTTTGTCTTTAGTACCTGAGTTATATAATTTTTGCAAGAATTTGTTTTATTTAATTGTTTAATTATTTTCTTCTCATTAAAATTATGCTATTAGGTTTATACTTGCTGTGATTTTGTTAGATTACGGTTATGTTTAGGGATAATTCATAATTAATTTAGAAGTTATTGAAATAGTGAAAATAGATCATGTTCATATTTGTGGCGACAAATAGAAAAGGAAGGACTATCGCCTACTGATGCTTATGTTCTACTCAGACTGACATAAGTACGTGTTAGAAGCAAGGAGTTGGTGAATAGTTCCTTCTCTAAGGAACAAGGTTCAATTTAGAGTTTTGGAGTACAGGAGTACAGTGAAGTGAACAATGGAAAAGTATCTGAACTTAAAGTATGTCGTCTATGACTGGGATCGACCCAGGAAACTTCCGTGGCCGGGAACTAAAGCTGCCACACTCTAGCCCACTGTACCACTACAGGGACTGATATATACTACACAAATAATGGAGACATGGTTAAAACAAATAATTCATTTCAGCTTTGGTCTTTAAGCTATTAACGATTTACGAGATACTCGCCATTTTTCGTTGAAAATGCTCAATACTTTTATATCTTGATAATGCTAAGCCCCATTCTAATATTTCTTGTGACTTTCGTGTGAATTCCAAAATCCAAACACAACGATATACATTTGAAACATTTAACTATTACTTCAGCCTTGTACTCAAGTATATACAACAAAATGTTTATTGAAACTACCGTTATAAAATTTTATCTTAAACTTGGAGTAGATAAAAGCAGTCCTCTATAGTAGGGTGCTTTGGGAAAGTACTGTGACCATATCTTTATTTAGGCAAATATGGATATATAATATAGCAATAGTTGTATTTATTCTATTAATGCCCGCTAGAGATACGATCTCTCTACCGACTGAGATTTTACAACCATTGAAAGATACTTTCTGAACCATAACTTCTGTGTATTACATGATAATGTATTATCAACTTGAGAATTTAAAGTCAGGACGGCACGTTGGCCATGGTAGCTCAAAGGTTAATTGCGAATGGACGGAAACCAGGAGATCCGTGGTTCAAATCGCGAATGTCAATTTTCATGTTGACTCTATCCATCAAATATCCTGATAATATTTACGTAGCTCTGTAAGTAATTATTATCAGTAATTCCACATTGCAGAGTAGTTATCTGTGTATTACAGATAATGAGGCCTCCGATGAGCCGGAATGCCTCCTCTATTACGTCAAGGGAGGAGACTTTCGCTATTTCATGGACAGCGAAATCATAGTTGGTCCTCTCATGCCCTTGTCTAAAGGAGATGTAAGAATACTGACTCTGGAGAAGAAGGCCAGACAAAAATTCCTGGAACTGGCTGACCGGGAACTACATAACACTATAGTAAACGCTAAACCGGAAGAAACACTAAATGCATTTCAACTCTACTCTGCACACAGAGTGCGTGTAGAAGATATAGCTAATATCGTGCTTCTCAATGAGAAGTTTACGACTACTCCACAACAGGAAGTCACACCAAATAAGCCACGTGGTAAAGCTCTGAAGCATCCGCATCAACCTGAGCCTATACCTACTACAAACCGTTTCAATGGTCTACCCATGGTAACCGATGAGGAGCCATCTACGGTGCCCACAAATAAACGGAGATGCACAGAACCGTCTGCCTCATTACATAAAAACACCCCAGCAATAGCAGCAGCACCAACCACGTCTGCTACAACCTCAGGAGTTCCACCAGCACAGGGTAATGTTACAGCCCGTTCAGGAAAGGCCACACCAATCTTTCTAAGAGATCCGAGTAAGGCTAGGGATCTCACAGCACATCTAAATGCAAAATACACAAATTTAAAATACTCAGTCCGCAACATGAGCGGCACCGTTGCTTTCCTACCGGAGTCATCTGACGACCATCGTCTCCTCCGGAAAGTGCTCACCGAAAGCAACATCCAATTCCTGACCACTCTACTGCCAGAAGAGAAACTTCTGTACGTAACTCTTAAAGACCTGCCCATGTACATAACCGAGGCAGACGTCACTGAAAAGCTCAAGGAGCTGCAATACCCAGTGGAGAGAGTTGGGCAGCTACGCTCTAATCGTAGCCAAACCCCGCAACTTCTTCCACACTTTAGAGTAGCCTTGAAAAAGGAAGGGAGCTACCAGCAAATATATAAGGAGACGAGGATGTTTAACGCCACCATCCGAGTTGAATCCTATCGCCCACCAGCTAAGCCTCTGCAATGCACCAATTGTCAGCAATTCACACATAGTGCTGCAGGTTGCCGTTTGGAGCCCGTGTGTTCTTTCTGCGGAGAACCAGGGCATAAAAGGGCAGATTGTCCGAAGCTAGGAGTAACTGGAGCCAAACCAACCTGTTACAATTGCGGCGGCGACCATTCTTGCCGATATGCCAAGTGCCCTGTTTGGCAAGAAGCTCGAGTTGAAATGCAACTCAACAAAAATGGACAGCGCACCAGATTTGACGCAGCTCCAAAGGTACCTAATCCTATGGGTCTCCCTAAGGAGGCTTTTAAGGGTACCCGATATCCTGGTCTGCCACCACCTACCAGGATTCAATACACGAGCTATGCAGCAGCTCTTCAGGCCACCGTCGCTCCCAGCAAGACTGCTACTACCGCAGCAACCACAATCTCTGGAAACTCGCCTCCGGTAGTCGCCAAACAACAGGAGTCTGCAAACACATTGCCTGAAGCAAACCCACCATCACAGCCACTAAAGGCAGCAAGTAACACTGCACCCAACACAGCTTCCAGGAACATTACAACTGCTAGTTCCAAACCAAAACCCTCTACTGGAACCCGCCAACTGGCTCAACAACGTCTACCAGCGCACCACTCTATTTCAAATTCCATGCCCTCATCATCTCTAAATCCGTCCATCCCAGATGCACAATTCTTAAAACTTATGGATAAAATCCCAGTACACCTGCAACCTGACTTCGCAGTAGCGTTGGCTGCAGCATTAGCCCAGCGACCTGCGAACATCCCTTCTGCAACCATCCTTGTACACACTGTCTATACCTTCTTGACTAATTATGGCGGACAGCAATAAAATAACTGCTAACATCCTCAGTTTAAGGATTTGCTCCTGGAATGCCAATGGGTTGAGGAACAAATTAAAGGAAACAGCTAACTTCATTGCAGTGAATAAGGTGCAAGTTCTTATGGTCCAGGAATCACATCTATCCAGTCACCAGAAGGCCTCTATCCCTGGTATGACCTGTCATAGGTCTGATCGAGCAGATGGATATGGTGGAACTGCAATATTCATTAGCCACAATATCCAACACCACAGGCTACACTTGCCACCTTCCAATCTTCTGGAAGCTACTGGAATACAAGTGGCCACAAACAAAGGCCCCCTCAACTTGTTTTCCATCTACATTCCTCCTGGCAGACCTTTTAATGTAAAGGAACTGGACACCATCTTCTCTGCAGGCTCACCTACCATAGCCTTGGGTGACTACAATGCCAAGAGCCCCCTGTGGAACTCTACCATCCGTAATCACAGGGGTTCTGCAATCGAGTACTACATCGAAAAGCACAATCTTGCTGTACTTGCTCCCTCATCACCCACCATATCCTATGGGGATCGCCGTCCGCCAGACTGGCTGGACTTCGCATTACTGCAAAACATCCGCGGCCACCCCAAAATCATGTCAATCCCTTAACTCTCTTCAGATCATTACCCTCTCCTGTTCCTCTATCAGGGTCGGGCTACTCCTAAGGCCCCCCTATCTCACTTAATCCAAGACACACAAACTGGAGTAAGTACACGGAACTAATGGCCTTGCAGCCTGCTGAGGTTCTACCCTGTAACACCTATGAAGAAGCTGAACAACTGGCCACTAACATCACAACCACAATGACAGCTATCATGGACCAAGCCACTCCACCACGGCGCACTACATTTAGTTACAGGAAACCTCTCCCATATGAACTAAGGCGTCTTATTGCTGATAAAAACAAGGCAAGACGACGCTTTCAGCTTACGCGCAACCCAATTCACAAATGTGAATGGAACCGGTTGCAACATCTAGTAAAACTAGAATTACTGGAACACAGTAACGCTGAATGGGAGAGGCGTTTGTGTTCTCTTGATGTAGAAGACAGATCTTTATGGAGAATGTCAAAGGCACTTCTCGGGATCCCCAAATCTGATCCGCCTCTTACTGATGGTAGGAGAGTTGCTACATCAGTAAGAGACAAAGTGGAAATCATGGCCGAACATCTTGCCTCCTCATTCCACCCTGCAGAATCTGTCGATCAAGAGATTTCAGATGAAATTACAGCGTCTGTAAGGCAGTATCTCAGCACACCACACATATTAGATGATATGAAGCCAACAAGTGTAGCTGAAGTGAGGAATATAATCAACTCTGTGCGTCCATACAAAGCAGCAGGTGTCGACAACGTACCCTACGCTGCCTTCAAAGCCCTACCTCACTCGTGGATCTTACTACAAGTGCACCTATTTAACAGCCTACTAGTATTAGCCTACTTCCCGGTAGCTTGGCGGCATGCTAAGATCATCACCCTCCCGAAGCCTGGCAAAGACCAACAACAAGTAAGCAGTCATAGACCCATCAGTCTCCTTCCTACGATAAGCAAGCTCTATGAAAAGGTACTCCAACTACGCCTTGAAAACTTGCTAGACCAACATAATGTCCTGCGTCCTGAACAATTTGGTTTTCGACGGCAACACTCCGCCACGCATCAACTTTTGCGCATCGTGGATGAGGTGGTTAGAGGTTTTAACAACCGTCACTATGTTGTAGCCCTTTTCCTAGACATCTCCAAAGCCTTCGACACTGTGTGGCATGAAGGTCTTCTCCATCGCCCTATACATTACAATATCCCGTCATACCTTATTCACACACTTCATCATTATCTCAAAAACCGCACCTTTATTGTATCAAAAGACAACATCCTGTCTCACACCTACTTCATAAATGCAGGGGTACCTCAAGGTAGTGTCCTTGGTCCTCTGCTCTTCCTCACTTACATAAACACCCTTCCAACCCTAAGGGGCTGCAACCTATACTTATTTGCTGATGATACAGCCATCACAGTAGCATCTAAGCGCCACGAAATTGCAGTGCAGCGAGCTCAAATCTTTGCAAACATGCTACACGTCTGGTTCGCCACCTGGCGGTTGAAACTAAACGCCACCAAATCCCAAGCCGTCACCTTCACTAGAAGACCCCTCCAGGACGTTCAAAATCTGCAGTTAGCAGGAGCAGACATTCCTTGGTCCACACATGCCAGCTACCTAGGTGTAGTTTTGGACATGCATCTGACATGGAAGGAGCACATAACAACCGTGGCAAACAGAGTAAACAGAAGGATGGCCATGCTCTATCCTCTGTACAACAAAAAATCAGTTATGACGCTTAGCAACAAACCTTTGCTATTTAAGCAGGTACTCAGACCTGCAATCACTTACGCTTGCCAAGTCTGGGGTGCAGCGGCCAAATCCCATCTGTACAAACTGCAGATTCTCCAAAACCGCTACCTTCGGTCAAGAGTTGCTGCCGATTGGTACATCCCAAATGAAAATATCCATTCTGATCTTTCCTTCCCAAAACTTTTTGACTACATATTGCAACTATCCCATACCTTCTATGCAAAATTACCTTCCAGTTTCAATAACCTTATCCGAGGTCTCGGGGAATATGATCTTGATCCAGGAGAAAGATACAAGCGTCCCAGACTCATCCTTGGAAATCAATAACTTCAAGTCATTTTCCCATTAATCAAACATCCTTACTCTTACACTTATCTCAACCTTAATCGCCACCATCTAACCACCATCCCTTTTAAATACCCATCACCATGCCAGTAAGGGACCTAGTCCCGGTATGGCAAGAGTCGAAGGGCCCTCCTTCACGGAGGAGGATAACCCTTCAACGACCCCACAGCGTGTCTCTCTGTCTCTCCTTTTATATTTTTAATGACCGTAATAAGAAAAGCATTTTGGAACTTGTATACACCTATCATGATCTAAACATTTGAACATTCTTTAACAAGTCTCACGAGCTTCAGGATCTTAATACTCTGTGACTCTTGCGAGAATACTGCATTACCATTTCCCAAATGTTCGAGAGAAGGACATCACGTTTATAAAAATCAGTTGCTGTTCATAGGGTTTGAGATTTGGTCTGGAATCACACAAGTTCCACTACTCCCATATGTTGTCATAATCATGAATTTAGGTCATATGACTTTCTACATATATTCTTCAGCAATGACATAAGTGTTTGCAGAAATTAGTCAATCCTTTGTTGTTTTACTTATTGCATGTTTATTCTCTTTTTATTCGGAATAATAAAGTCGCTACTACTGACACTGGAGCTTACATCAATAGAGATTAGTCCACTCATCTGAGAGTCAGTCGCTTTGTGATGACTTTCACATTCGATTCCCTTTGTTTGGTGAGGGTATAAAAATACTTCCTGTATGGGAAATGTTTCAAATATTTACAAAACAATTTGAATATGCTCTGAAATTTTATTCGAAAAACAGATTTGATCATGTGTGGTGAAATAAATGTGGATTATCAGAAATGGAGTTTTCAAAGGGAATAGCTTATCTCTTTATTTACAACATACCACGTGACACATACAGTAAAATTTCCAAGGAGAATCCAAAATAATTGATCCACAGGCACAGATAGTACATTTGTAAATTCAGATGTAACTATATTTTGCTCTATGTCATCAAAAAACTAATGGACTTTCTTATCGTTAAGCGTAAATGTCATGGATTCATAAGATACATTTAAAACTTAAACCTAATTACACATATAGGAAATATAGGGAAATAAATGAAAATACTCTGAAGGAATTTAACAAAAACACACACTTGAATACTTTAAACAAACTTATGATGCTAGTGGAACTAACAATAAATATGTATAATAGCTTCCTTCAGTGGTTTAGGATTCACTTTTAATTGTTGTTCCCATTTAAGTTAAAAAATTAACTTCAAAACAATGTCTTGGATCACTTTAGGAATTAGAAAGTCATGCAGGCGTAAAATAGAACTACATCACCAAACTACAAACATCCTCTCAGACTAATGAAGATATTAACTCTTCCTTGCGTGTATATAGTCTGGAACCTAAATTTCTTTATGAGCAATCAGGTCTCATTTATAACAAATAATTAATAGAATAAACACTAGGCAAAAGCATAATATGCATTATCTCAGTGCTAAATTTTCTTGCTTACAGAAATGAGTGTATAATAAAACCATCAAAATATTTGACGTTCCGTTTAATGCTCTTAAAGACAAAATTGATTAAAATTCCATGTTGACTCTATCCATCAAATATCTTAGCCTATATACGGCTAGTGTGGAGAAATGATTAATTTCCATCAAATAACTAAAATAATAAAAGTTAAATGTGAAGCCTGGGACTTAGGTACTTAAAATAGTAAGTCGCCCCAAACGGTGTATCTCAGATGCGAGAGCCCCTAGTGGTCTACCGGAGAAATATATGAGTCAACTTGAGAATTTAAAGTCAGGACGGCACGTTGGCCATGGTAGCTCAAAGGTTAAGAGCGAATGGACGGAAACCACGAGATCCGTGGTTCAAATCGCGACCATGGCATTGAATTTTTCATGTTGACTCTATCCATCAAATATCCTGATAATATTTACGTAGCTCTGTAAAGTAAATTTAACTGTTCTAATGGCATGTCATTGCCAATAAATCTTTGATGTGGACTCAAAAGCTAGTTTAATGTATATATATTTAAAACGGTTTTAAATTGCATTGAGACGTACTGGCAAAAGACAAGTGACAGTTGACTAAAAAGTGATTTTGTATCGTATATTATCCATGGCTATTTTCCTGTATTGCGTTTTATATTGCGTGTATATAACGCAATTCTTATTTTCTTATGCTACGTTTTCAGGTTTATTAATTTGACACGGCTGATCCCCTGCGAAGCCTTGATTAGTAATGCTCGCTGTGAAAGCTTCAAGTCTTACATTTTACAATTTTTAGTTATTTCTCAAACTATTTAACTCTTGAAAATAAATGTCTTTAGAATTTATAATGACATGGTTATTAAAATTATTATCAAAATTCAGTTCGCTAAAGCAATGAATAATTCGAATGAAATATCTAAAATAACATCTTCGGGGTTGAGGAATTAGTGTGACTATGGTACGTTAATTCACAGACATAAAAATATATAATACAGCAAACGTTCATTTAGTTGTATTCCTGCTCGCCAGGAGATACAAACACTCACCGAGTGTGTATTGCTGGCAATAGATGGCTCTACATGCAATATATGTTACATTGGTAGAAGATTGCGGTTTATAGTAAGTTTTGTGGCATATTGTAACTGTGCTGTTGAATTTCAGTTTTGACTTAAGTTTTTATTTAACTTGAATAAATAAAAATTTGCAATAATACACGTTAACGTAATACTGCAGGTGCAAAACTGTGTTTTTGAGAATGGAAGCCTGCTAAAGCAAATATATATATATTTGTGCTTCTCGCAAATTTATTTTATCTATTCATTCTACTTTTGATTGATTGACTATTTTTGTGGAGCTTATAACCTTTTAAACTGATCAAAGGTTTCAAATAGCTTGTTTCAAATGTCACGCTTGCCATAGGATTTTAACGTAGTGAAAGATTTGTGAGAATACTCCCCGCACATTTCCAAAACGTTTGTCGCCCTTTTTATGTTAGCATACATGTAGTTGGAGATTAGGTCTAAAATCACGTAAGCTTCACTGCTCCCATATGTTGTCATAATCACTAAGTTAGTTCACATTACTTTCTTAATCATATTATTCAACACTTAACTGCAAGTATGCAGAAATTAGTTAACCTTTTTTGTTTACCTTATTACATGTTTATTATTTTTGTGTATTCAGAATTTCTAAAGTCGCTTATACTAACACTGGAAAAACGATAATACCCTAGGCTTAAGAAACTAAACAAATCATTTAAGAGTTAGTTGCTATGTGATGACTTAATCTTTTGTTCCCATTTTTGGTTCAGGACATAAAAACAGCTTCCTATATACAAATGCAATAAACATTTGAATATTGAAGCAAATAATAGGAATATTTCGGAAAGAGTTATCTTCACAAAATTGTTGGATATAAATCTAGTCGTTTTGTGAGACCTATATAACTTTAAGGAATATATCTGTTTCTTAGTTTACTAATATAGAAACATCATTCAGAGTTAAAACGACTTTAACCGCTAGTTGCAATATTTTCAAGATATATACTCCGTTTTATCAAGACAATAATTTTAACTCATGCCACATCAATTCAAAATTGTTTGAACCAAGATTTAAAAATCAATTTTTATTAGCTATTTGTATATAAAGAGTATCTATCACAATTGCTTTTTAATTTACGTGTTGATCCTTACAAGAACTTAAACTACAATACTACCGCTTTTGTTTTGAGTTCTGTTGTTAAAATTGGCCTTTTTAAAATGTCAGCCTATGGAATTCAGAGCACTTCAAAACGTGTATTCAGAGAGACATCTCAATACCAAGTTTTGGTAAGATACAATATCTACCAAGTAGTGATGGAGAACGTTACAATTGTTTATCTCTATTAACCCTAAGTGAAAGAAGAATGAAGTTTTTAAAGCATAATGAACGAGTAGAGAAGTTTATATAAATGTAACACAACAGGTTGTTTTGTGATGATGCTCAAATTTCACATCAAGTTTGAATTTTAACTTATCATTGTGTTGTGTTGTGTTGTGCTGCTCAATAAACATGTCCAAGGACATTGAAGATATATAATATATTTTAACAGGAAAATATTTAACTTATGGTACTTTATTTCAAGATCGTTTGTACATAACAAAAGTGAGACGTTTCAACTTACTTTCATCTGAAACAGAAAAGGATCCTTATAGAAAAAGATCTATGAACAACGATCTTGTTGCTTATCTAGCAAACTTGGCACCAAAACCTTTAATACAATACACCCTCAAGAAAGTACCATATAAATAATAATAATTTTAATCTTCAGAATATCTTATATGCTTAATATATTTCCTTAACAGATGTAAATATGTATAACTTGGGAATTGTTCCTTGTAAGTTCTGGAAACTGTCACGTAAGTAGTAAACAAAATAAACTTAAGAAAGACTAGATCTCTGAGTGAGGAATTAATATATTGGTTTACATTCGGGTAAACAGGTTGTATTTATTGTGCTGCTTTCACATTGTTTGGAGCTGCATCAGTCACAAAAAGTAAGACATTATCATTTCTGGTTGCCTCAGGACATAAAAGACATCCATGTTCAAATAGTCTACAAATTGTAGAATGGTTATAGGTCCCAATGCCTCACTTGTACACTTCACCTGATATTTGAGTCTCCATTGTACATCAATATATGTAGTGAGGTATTTATAACTTTGTTTTGTGCTCAGGTTTTGGGAAACCGTCACATTGTTGCTCTCATATGATACACAGACATTAGAGAAATTATTATCAAGGATTTTACTGTCCATAAAGCTTTATATTTACAACTTTATCCTGAGTTTTGCACCTTCAGACGCTAAGAGAGTTCTATTTACTTTTTTCGATTTCAACCATGTGTCTATTATTGTTATTTTCCTAAATGTAGGATCTGTTATGATGCGATGACTTGGATATTTTGACCAGTATAAAAGGTAAATGTGTTATTGTGGAAAGTTTAAGTATTTGAAAATATAAAATAATATCAAAATGTCTAGATATCTGTGTTCCTTCAAGACGATTATACATCAGTTATACAGAGCAACATTTAAATTACATATTTGCTTCTTCTCTATCTACCAAGTTAGCATATTTACATACCGAACATGGATTTGCACTAGCATTTGTTTATATGACACTGTATATATTGATTTATGAAGTATAAAAATGATATGACCAACACTAATGACAATTGAATGATACAACATTTACACAACCTCATTTTAACGTCAGGGATGTCGTGTTTTCAAATTTTGAATGTCAACTCCATTTTTTGTCCCAGAGTTATCAAATAGCCTATTACGCCTCATTTTCTGACTGACATAATCTGTCTAGGAGTAATTCATTTTACTTTGTTGTCACGTTTCTTATAAAACGTATTATAAATTGCAGATAATCTACCACTGTATTACGTACTACGGGTAGAGCCACCTGTAGACGTCAATAGCAATCGAGTAGATCACACCACCTAGAGGGCAAGCAATACAATTAAAAGAAGGTTTGTTATGTCTATGGCCATAAATTAATGTTTTATAGACTCATTATCTTCTCAACGTATTGTACTATAAGACATTCTTTTAAAATAAGACCTGAAGCTTTCCTGTCGAAGAATATCTTCTTCTTCTTCTTCTTCTTCTTCTTCTTCTTCTTCTTCTTCTTCTTCTTCTTCTTCTTCTTCTTCTTCTTCTTCTTCTTCTTCTTCTTCTTCTTCTTCTTCTTCTTCTTCTTCTTCTTCTTCTTCTTCTTCTTCTTCTTCTTCTTCTTCTTCTTCTTCTTCTTCTTCTTCTTCTTCTTCTTCTTCTTCTTCTTCTTCTTCTTCTTCTTCTTCTTCTTCTTCTTCTTCTTCTTCTTCTTCTTCTTCTTCTTCTTCTTCTTCTTCTTCTTCTTCTTCTTCTTCTTCTTCTTCTTCTTCTTCTTCTTCTTCTTCTTCTTCTTCTTCTTCTTCTTCTTCTTCTTCTTCTTCTTCTTCTTCTTCTTCTTCTTCTTCTTCTTCTTCTTCTTCTTCTTCTTCTTCTTCTTCTTCTTCTTCTTCTTCTTCTTCTTCTTCTTCTTCTTCTTCTTCTTCTTCTTCTTCTTCTTCTTCTTCTTCTTCTTCTTCTTCTTCTTCTTCTTCTTCTTCTTCTTCTTCTTCTCTTCTTCTTCTTCTTCCTCTTCTTCTTCCTCTTCTTCTTCCTCTTCTTCTTCCTCTTCTTCTTCCTCTTCTTCTTCCTCTTCTTCTTCCTCTTCTTCTTCCTCTTCTTCTTCCTCTTCTTCTTCCTCTTCTTCTTCCTCTTCTTCTTCCTCTTCTTCTTCCTCTTCTTCTTCCTCTTCTTCTTCCTCTTCTTCTTCCTCTTCTTCTTCCTCTTCTTCTTCCTCTTCTTCTTCCTCTTCTTCTTCCTCTTCTTCTTCCTCTTCTTCTTCCTCTTCTTCTTCCTCTTCTTCTTCCTCTTCTTCTTCCTCTTCTTCTTCCTCTTCTTCTTCCTCTTCTTCTTCCTCTTCTTCTTCCTCTTCTTCTTCCTCTTCTTCTTCCTCTTCTTCTTCCTCTTCTTCTTCCTCTTCTTCTTCGTCTTCTTCTTCGTCTTCTTCTTCGTCTTCTTCTTCCTCTTCTTCTTCCTCTTCTTCTTCCTCTTCTTCTTCCTCTTCTTCTTCCTCTTCTTCTTCCTCTTCTTCTTCCTCTTCTTCTTCCTCTTCTTCTTCCTCTTCTTCTTCCTCTTCTTCTTCTTCTTCTTCTTCTTCTTCTTCTTCTTCTTCCTCTTCTTCTTCCTCTTCTTCTTCCTCTTCTTCTTCTTCCTCTTCTTCTTCCTCTTCTTCCTCTTCTTCTTCCTCTTCTTCCTCCTCTTCTTCCTCTTCTTCCTCTCTTCTCTTCTTCTTCTTCTTCTTCTTCTTCTTCTTCTTCTTCTTCTTCTTCCTCTTCTTCTTCCTCTTCTCTTCTTCCTCTTCCTCTTCCTCTTCCTCTTCCTCTTCCTCTTCTCTTCTCTTCTTCTTCTTCTTCTTCTTCTTCTTCTTCTTCTTCTTCTTCTTCTTCTTCTTCTTCTTCTTCTTCTTCTTCTTCTTCTTCTTCTTCTTCTTCTTCTTCTTCCTCTTCCTCTTCCTCTTCCTCTTCCTCTTCCTCTTCCTCTTCCTCTTCCTCTTCTTCTTCTTCTTCTTCTTCCTCTTCTTCTCCAGTTACTGGGAGCGGAGAGTTAAGGAGGCTTTGGCCGTTTCCTCCGAGAGAAGCACGCTTAATAATGATGCTGTATCTCATTTCAGCTCCTCTTGGAAACGGACCTTAAAATGGAAATACGTCGACCTAAGGAGTACAGATTCCATACAGATTGATAATAAAGTAGTTAGGTTTCTTTGACCCAATTTATTTTCTATGCTCATGCCATCTCTTGACCTGGCATTTAATTTACTGAAAATAGTTTTTTGTTCAGTGATGATAATATTGATGGTCTTTGTTTATATTTGTGTTATATCAAGTATTACATTTGTTGTTATAACATTTAATAAATATCCTGATGATGGAAGAGATGTACGCTCCCGAAACGTCGATGTGTAATCCCCTTTTCACCTGACTTGTACAATATTCCTCTGTCTACCCCAAAGTCCTCTTTGGCTTAATTTCTTACTTATATAATCTGTGAGCGAATAGTTTATTTTATTTCTCTTTATTTATTTTTGTTTTTACTATGGAGCTTAAGCCTATAGGTTTACATTTGCAATATGATCTCGATAGCAACATACTTATTTAACAGAAAACTCCGACAGACTCACATTTGTCCCCATAAGCTAATTCTCAAACATATCTTCAGATATTGAGTTACAAGATATTGAGTTACAAGATATTGAGTTACAGTGGCAAGTTACACTTTTGTGGTCTTCACAGTGAACCACAATTAGATAAATCAAATTTAATTTTTCATCACTAAACTACGTACAAACTAAATTTGCCACAAGAGTGATAAAGTTGTAAACTTGCTATTATTGGTATAAACTTGATTGTTTGATAACCTGAAAGTGTGTAACACGGTTGTACTGTATTTGTATTTAATTCTAGGAAATACACAGTGACAAGTTGTAGTTCAATTGCCCCAGTTATATTGAGGATAATATCCATACAGAATGATTGATTACAGCGGCATCTGTTTATACAACTCTGTTTTATATTGATTTAGAAAATATAGATATGAGATGACCAATTACTACACAGGTACTTCAAGCCTAAAGAAATAGCAATAATTTACCAAAACACCTACATAAAGAATCTTTGATACAAATTGGGAATGACATCGCCATCTATTTTGTCTCATACTTTTGAAACAAGGTTCGTTGGTTTGATACCTGAGTGATACAATTTGTGCGAGAATAGCTCCGTTTTATTTTACTTTACTATTAATTTTTGTTTTAACATGAAACTTATGTCCCTAAGTTTATATTTGTCGTGGTCATCTTAGAATACGTTTATGTTTAGAGACACTGTATGGAAAATGAACTACTTTCATATTTCTAGCAACACAATGGAGAGGGAAAAAGTACCAAATGTGGAATACAAACAAACAAATAAAGAAGTACCATCTGTCACTGGTGTGTCTGTCCCACTTTGATTGTCATAGAAACAATGTTATAAGCAAGGTAAAGGTGAGTAGTTCCTTCTGCATCTAACGACTAAGGGTCAACTTACACTTCTGGAGTACAGGAGTCCAGTGAAGTGAACACTGGAGAAGTATCTGGACATGAAGTATCACGTGTATGTCTGTGATCGAACCAGGGAACATTCTGTGGCCGGGAACAACAGCTGCTACGCTTTGCTTACTGCACCACTACAGTGACTAACATATACTACACAAACAATGGAAATGCGGGTTAAAGCAAATAATTTATGTTACCTTAGTTTATTAAGCAATTGACGATTTACAAGATATTCGTTGTTTTCTTTTACAATTTTAGTGATTTTATATCTTGATATGATAATCTCCATTTTGTGTTTCTTGTGATCTCATTTTAATTTTGAACTCCAAACACAACTTTCTAGATTTTAAACATCACTTCAGACATACTCAAGTATATACAAAATTTTTTAAAGAAACTACATTTGTAAATGTTTATCTCGAGCTTGTGGTACACATAATAGTCCTATGTAGTAGAGTGGATTGAAGAAGTAGTGTGCTGGAATACGTTAATTTACCGGCATAAACATATATAATATAGCAAAGGTTATTTTAATTGGCTTGCTGCCCACTAGGAGATACAACCTTTTATCGATTGTATATTGCTCTCCATAGATGGCACCGCCTGTAAAATAGGATACACTGGAAGAAGATTCTAACCTTTTGTACGTTCCATAATAGATTTTAATTTCACTCTTTAGATTTGGTGTAGACTTGCCTTGTGCTTTTACCTTGTGTCGATGTACAGCTGCAACAATGTGTATTAACACAATACTGGAAGTAAAGATATAGGTGTTTGAGAAAAGAGGCCTGCTATAGTTGATATATTCGTATGCTCCTCCTAAATTCATTTTATGCAATTTATGAATTCCATTGATTGGGTTTTTATATTTTGGAACTTGTGCCTAGTTGGAACAAAATATTTGAAAGTGCTTCCTTCTAATGTCGCATAGGCTATATGATCTGTGAGGCTTGCAGGTACTGCCAAGTGAGATAGAAGCTCTCGAATCCGCGTCAAGGTTCCCGAAAGCTGCATTTGGAGCGCTGCATATACTCTAACAACCGGATGCTAATAATATTTAATATCGCCAACGCAATTACTTTGGATTCTGTGTTGCATATCACTATAAAAAAATAACATTTGTTGAGTTATTCATATTTATTGTATTGTCTTACTGCATATGATGTCATTTCCGTAATATTGCTGGCCTATTTTATTTCTTATTTGAGCTCAATGTACGATGTGAATATGTCACTACTACGTTGGCTAAGCTATACAATTTGAACGAAATTTTAATGCTACAAGTTTCAATTGATGTTTTAATGGTATCGAAGTCATGCGAAATTAAGTCTGAATACAATGTTCATCGATTTGTGAAATAGTAAAGATTTGAAAGGCCTTCGAGGACGTATGAGCAGCAAGAAGGAAGGGAAGGTATTTTCATAAAGACCTAGTGCTAAGTAAGATTTAACATGTAGCTAAATTTCGAAAATTAACATCATGACATAACCTGAGTTGTGCATTCATATATATAAATGTATAATTAAATTCTTTAGATTAATGTAGCACTTTATGATACATATATATGAAGGTTGTTGCAGACACAAAAGTACTGGTTTCATTAATCTTGTTACTTTATTATTGCAGTAACAACGTTCTTTTTTCTTTCAGCGGTCATGACCTCAACCTCCCAGGAATAGGATGACAGAAATTGAAAGGGCAGAGTTACTCATAATTGTGTATGTTTCTTGTTTTGATGATGTGCAGTGATCTCCAGGAATCTTATTAACATATCACAAAGCTTTCTTTCTCACGTATACAGCAATTTAATGTGGCATATCAAATATTTCTTAAAGTTTCAATTTCATTTCGTATCAGTGGAAAATTTATCCTAACCTTTGAGGACAATTGTAACCAACATGTTCTAAATTTTCAGAAAAAGTGAAGTTATTTGATGCAGTTGATTGGGTATAGTAGTCTGTTTTGTGTTAGTAGTTTTAAGTTTAAAATGTTTGAGTCATATGTAAGTCCATATAAGTTAATTATTTTCCATTTAAAATTACTACAAGATTAGTTTTCCTAAATTATATATATATTCTGTAATTGTCATTTGACTTCAATGTGTTTATATAAAACAACTCCAAGCCAAAATGAAACACTATGGATATCATTATGTGATTTCTTAAGTATTTAAGCTTTGTACATTTATGGTGCAGTTATCCTCCCCTGAATAGGAATTATACATTGTATTTGTTTTGTTTAAGGGGTGGTTAATTTAGTCCATATAATTAGCTCTCATCAAAAACAGAAGTACTTAAACAGTTGCTTATTAACTTCATAGATATATCTCTTTGCATCTTGTCACATATCTTTAACTCTCATACATTTTGTATTAACTTGTATGCAACAAACTTATACAAATGTGCATTTCAGTACATTGAACTTTTCCTGGGTAAGTAATCTAAAATAGTGAATTGTGTTTTTGGAACTTTTGTGGCAACATCTGTTTTTGTGTGGGGGACTTAAAAAAAATCTTTGGGCGATATGAATATCTTTGGATATGAATTTTATAAAGTTTCTCTTTAAATTACAATAACCAGTATTTTCAAGAATTAGGTTCTCTTAACCTTACTCATCAGTGTATATCTACATCATTGATAAAGAATGCCACAAATTTATGCAGCAATTTAATATATAATCTGCGATTCCATAAACCCAATTTGTTCTAACTTGTTTGGTGCAGTAATCACTATGTAATGTTATTGTACACATTACAACAATTGATGTGCCTGAGTAACCATCTTAGAAGAGCTCTGGTGAGGTTAGTATTGATTTGAGAAAGCTTTACAAGGTTTTAAGTATAATTGTGGAATATAATAAATGATTAACCTATCATTATGTCATCATCATCTCTATATGGCCTTTTCAGTTTTATTTCTAGTATTCTACTTATTCTTAAAACATGTACAATGTCAGCTACAGCTAGGAACTAAAGGCAAGCATGGCTTCATGTGAAATTAGTAAAGCTTTATAATAAATAATAGGTCATTAATCATCTTCCTTGTTAACATATGAGGGCTAACACTTAGGTCTTCTGCAATATAGGGTTACCATGTTTTATGAATGACCTTGAGTACACTTGACATTAAAGGCACATAGTGTTGAGCACCTCATATATTCCAACACAATTTGGACAAATGGATTTAGAAAAATGGCAAGATAAAGTGACATTTGCATAGCATTGATGTATTATTCTGTGGTACATCTGTTCTCAACATTTACTTGGCACCGCTTATGAGTAATATTATTACATAATTTATGCTATGCTAACAATTTTAAGAGTGATATAACTTTATATGTGACATGAAATTCACACTGTTAAACATCCTATCATTGTTGTAAGTTGGAATGAAAACTTCAGTGTTTGTCATGAAAAAAAAGATGTTTAACCTAATATATGAGCCATCCGTTACATGCAGTGATGTGAAGCTACATAATAATTTTGAAGAGTAGATAAAACCGCACATTAATGTGCTATATAATGCACTTCTTGTTTCTTTGTAGTGAACACATAAGGGAATTATGGACTGTCAAAAGAAATAAAGGTTAGATGTGTGAGCAATTAAATTACACTACTAAATTATTTTCTGTTAACTACTCAAACACACAGTTCCATCACTTTCACTGCACAACTAAAACAACAAACAGCAGTAATAGTTCAGAGTATAATCTTTCATTGAGCTGCTTATGTGACACACATTCAGTTGTATGTCATGGACTGAGAGGTTTACACTGTGCAGAGGGCTCCATTTGCCATCTTAGTCAGAAAGTACATTGCTTAAAGGCTTACCAAGTTAAAGTAAGCCATTTAACCAAACAATTGCTGTGCACATTAAGCAAATT
Organism: Mantis religiosa; assembly: GCA_030765055.1. Classification (NCBI taxonomy): domain Eukaryota; kingdom Metazoa; phylum Arthropoda; class Insecta; order Mantodea; family Mantidae; genus Mantis; species Mantis religiosa. The sequence goes on along the minus strand of CM060951.1, from coordinate 25,728,092 downwards.
ATACTTTAAAATCAGGTGATTACATGAACTGTTCTCTTATTGGAAGACACACTATGCATTAAGTTTTATTTTTAAAACTGCACACTTTCTTATTCTTCAGCATTCATTACTGTGCTTATGCATGCCATTGAGGTATTTAAAAATTCAACACTATAATACTCTTGTGTTGCAGAGACAAAGTTAAGCTTAGGACATTTTAAATAAGTGATACACCTTTAATGTGATTATTATTTTTCATAACAATTTATTCTGCTCTTTTGAATGGTAATTCAACCAAAATGATCAGAGGTAACTAATCTTATTATTCTTCTTCTTCTACCTCCATGGATTAGGCTATAGCCTGTTCCTGTCTCACATCAATCCATCGTTTCCTAGGTCATCCTATTGATCTTCATCCTATCGGTTTATATTCCATTATTTGTTTAGGGATTCTCTCTGGAGTCATTCCTCCTAAATGTTGGAGTCAATTTTCTCTATATTCCATTAATTTTAATAAAACAGAATTGATGTTTAATTCATTTCTTGTGTCTTTATTTCTAAGTTGATCTTCCCTTGTACATCCCTTAACAGATCTTAGGAAACGCATTTGTGCTGCTTGTATTTTACTAAAATCTTTGTTTCTTAATGTCCATGTCTCGCTTCCATATAGCAAGACAGGGAGTGCCATGACAGAATAAAATTGTAATTGAGTTTCTCTTCTTGTTTTACCTTTTTGTGTCTCTCAATTGTTCCAGTTACTTCTTGAAACTTACTTATTTTCTGATTCATATCTTGATAAGTTTCATGTTATTATCAATAATGTGTGAACTGCATACTTTCTCTACTTAGGCTAACAGTTCACGCGGTGTGGGCCAGGGTACGTCTGAGTAGAGGGGGGAAGCAGGGCCTACTTGAGACTGTACTGAACTTAGTTCTTTAATTCGTTATTCTCTCTTATTGTAATGAAAAGTATTACTTGGAGCTTTCCTCGCTTTGAATGTCACGCCTCAACATTGGTTTTGAGGGTCAACAAACAGAAGTGAAGGAACAAGTAATAATAAGTAATTATAAGTAATAATTTACGCAATTTCACGCATTTTCACGGAATAGCATTCTTTTTCAGAAGAAATATCAATTTACTCCGAACTTCATGAACCTAGTTCAAATATATTGTCACGCGAGCGTTGGAACACCCTATAGAAGCAGCTGAGAGCGGAAAGCAAGGGAGGTCCGAGTTAGCCACGCCCTCCCCTCGTTTGTCTTATAGTGGTGACAGGCGATGGCTGGGAGAAAAAACATCATTGTGCCGTCTGTTTCTGTTCCCCCTGTGTTCTCGAAATTACGGGATCTTTCATCTACTGGAGAACCTTCGAGATCGGCAAGCGTACCCTATATAAGCTACACGTCGTGCACGAGGAGTTAGTGAGGAGACAGTCGCAGTTCTTGGTGTAAGTGTTAGTCAGTGACGTGCTAGCAAGCAGCGCCGTGTTAATGAACGAGAAGATTGTGCAACGGAAGACTGTGCGTAATTGTGTACGTGCATCTGAACGGTAACGGACGAACTGGTGAATTGTAATTGTGTGCAGCACGTAATTCTGTGTAATTGGCAAGAGTTTAACTGTAAGTCGGTGGAAATAAAGAACATTGTTGAGTTTGTGTATTGGACTTTTCATTTCACGAACCCACAAAGTCACACTGGTGTCAGAAGTGGGATGACAACAGCACCGAACATTACAGCCATGGACGCGGCATTGGAAAAGATTTTGGAGAAGATGATGGAAATGAAGGCGGAACTGACAGAAATGAAGACGGCCAACGGCAACATCACCGAGAAGATGGAAGAAATGAAGGCCGAATTACAACAAAAACGGAAGCGGCAAATAACAGCCTGGCCGCGAAGCTTGGTGGCTACAAATAACAACCTGGCCGCGGAACTGAAACAAATGAAGACGGCCAACGACAACATCACCGGGAAGATGGAAGAAATGAAGGCCGAATTAACAACAAAAATAGAAGCGGTAAATAACAACCTGGCCGCAAAGCTGGAAGAAATGATGACGGCTAACGGTAACCTCACGGAGAAGATGGAAGAAATGAAGGTTGCGAACGAGGCCCTCGCCACCAAGTTTGAGGAACGGTTGGCCGGCGTGAGGGATGACGTCACGAACCTGGGCAAGCGGATGGGTCAAGTAGACGACCGCCTTAATGATTTAGAGGAAAAGGCCGACAACATCGCAAAACCCCTCACCCGCCTGATGGAGGAACACCGGCCCTATGTGTGGACAGAGGACGCCGAAAACGCTTTCCAGCACCTAAAGGAGACCCTGTGCAGTGCTCCAATTTTGGGTTTCCCACAACCGGGTGGCGCCTTCATTGTGGACACCGACGCCAGCGACCATTGCATTGGAGGTGTCCTATCGCAGATCCAGGACGGCCATGAGCGGGTGATAGCCTACTACAGCAAGACCTATCCAAGGCAGAGAAGAACTACTGCGTCACCCGACGAGAATTATTGGCGGTAGTAAAGACCTTGGAGCACTTCCATAAGCACCTGTACGGTCAGCCATTCCACCTGAGGACTGACCATTCCGCCCTAACCTGGCTATTGAGCTTTAAGAACCTGGAAGGCCAGAGGGCACGTTGGGTCCAGAGGCTGCAGGAGTACGACTTCACCTCGGAACATCGTAGAGGGAAGAGCCACGGTAACGCAGACGCCATGTCCCGAAGACCCTGTCCAGAAGAGAGCGGCCAGTGCACAAGAGTGGAAGAGAAGGAGCGTGCCGCAGCAGTCCGAGTAGTTGTGGCAGTGCCTGCTGAAGGCTGGGATAGCGCAGGCCTGAGGAGGGAGCAGCTGGCGGACGCAGACTTGGGGCCACTCTTGAGGGAAGTGGAGGCAGGGACGAGACCAACCTGGGATGACATCGCACCGAGGAGCGCAACCTATAGGTCGTACTGGGCCCAATGGGACTCGTTGAAGACCGGAGAGGGCGTGCTGTTCCGGGTATGGGAGTCACCCGATGGGAATGCGCAGAGAGAACAGTTGGTACTTCCCCGGAGTAAGGTCCCGGAAATCTTGGAGGAAGTGCACGCCGGTACTTCAGGAGGACACCTGGGAGCGAACCGAACGATTGACAAACTACGGCAGCGCTACTTCTGGCTGAGACTCCGAGCAGATGCTGGTGGTGCACCTGGACCGCCTGGCACGCTACGATGGTGCTGTTCGAGACGACCAGCTTTGAGGAGGGGGCAGTGTCACGCGAGCGTTGGAACACCCTATAGAAGCAGCTGAGAGCGGAAAGCAAGGGAGGTCCGAGTTAGCCACGCCCTCCCCTCGTTTGTCTTATAGTGGTGACAGGCGATGGCTGGGAGCAAAAACATCATCGTGCCGTGTGTTTCTGTTCCCCCTGTGTTCTCGAAATTACGGGATCTTTCATCTACTGGAGAACCTTCGAGATCGGCAAGCGTACCCCATATAAGCTACACGTCGTGCACGAGGAGTTAGTGAGGAGACAGTTGCAGTTCTTGGTGTAAGTGTTAGTGACGTGCTAGCAAGGAGCGCCGTGTTAATGAACGAGAAGATTGTGCAACGGAAGACTGTGCGTAATTGTGTACGTGCATCTGAACGGTAACGGACGAACTGGTGAATTGTAATTGTGTGCAGCACGTAATTCTGTGTAATTGGCAAGAGTTTAACTGTAAGTCGGTGGAAATAAAGAACATTGTTGAGTTTGTGTATTGGACTTTTCATTTCACGAACCCACAAAGTCACAATATTCTAAAGTACAACCAAAAGACGTGAGACTCGTGTATTTTAATTAGTTTTGTTGCTTCATTGAAAATACCAGATTTTCTGGAGTTATTACCGAGCGCGATAGTGGTATCGTATGTGTCCCGCATTTGGATGGTCGGAGTTTGTGACCATAGATTTTACGGGTTACGTTAGCAAAGGATATTTATCTAACTTCATCCGTTTCATTCTCTAAATCCAATCCTTCGAGGTAACGAGCTCGCCGCTGCAGTCACAGTACAAGTCTAGTATTTATTATTTATTATTATGCTACAGATGACGCGCAAGTAGAAATTGCAAAATCCTCCTGCTCCAATTCACTCCTGCACGGAACATTCTCCAGAGGGCAAAACTAAAGCAAAGATAAGACTGTCGCAGAGGTAACTGGAGTAAACCAAACAGAATCTTTTGTAAATATGATGTAATTGTGTTATACACAATATTTTATAGAGAGATAACTATATTATCTGCCTAGAGAAGGCAGCACAAGGAAGTAAACTAAGTCAGTTTTTTAAACCCCCAGTTTATTGTTTTAGGAAAGTAATAATTTTAAATTTACGGTTGATTAGGATTAAAAGTGTTTGAAATTGTATAATATAGAACTGGAAGCTGAAATAATAACTTTTAATTGAACAATTAAGAGAATACTTAAGCACTGTCATTCACATTGTAGTGATATCTGCTACTAATATCGCGTCGTGTCTCAGCTCTCTCTATCTGAGGGTTCGTCTCTACTGCTTTATTTTGAGGAATTTTTGTAAAGGGCTTCCGACTAGCAAAGTCGCTTGTTTATCTCAACTCAGCTTCATGGTTTGCTATAACGATCCGCATTTATTTAGCAATGTGTGCGTGTATTTGTGGTACTGCGCAGGCGCTGGATACCCAATGCTGCCAATCCATGGACATTACTAAATGTCCCAGTCCCGTATAATAGGAGAGGGAAATCCGTGCTATGTCCGTGGATACATTACATTAAAACTTCACACAGCATGCCCACTATCACGTAATTTTCATTTTGGTAAGTAATAGATGTGGTTTATAACTTCAGAGGAACGTTTATGTCCCAATTTAATTGATGTACCGTAGTTTATAAATGACCTGGCCCTTACCTTACTTCGAAGCATAGAAGCTGAACTGAAGTACCTAAGTGCACAACTATACTTCGTATAGCAGTGGACAAATAAATGAACCATTTTTATGTTGTTTTTTGCTTGTATTGGCTGATCTTTATTTTGAAATTTAGGCTTTAAACAATATAGGACTACTGTAACAGATGAGTTAGCAAATCTCTGTTCTGTAATTTACGGTCACCTCCCCTATATGAGGTTGGTGTATTTGTTCCTTACTGTATTTCCTTGTTTATTATCAGTAATTTCACAGTGCAGAGTAATTATACTTCAGATGGAATCATATAATGGTTGGAAAACCTCTCATAAGGTGGCAGCATTATCTGCATGTTGGCAAAGTTTATTAAAATTGGTGGAAAGTGGGCAATAAATAAATAGAAAAATACACGCAATTCTTCGTTTCCTATAGTATAAGATTGCAGCGCTTTTTATTTCTTCATAGTCTCAATCTTCATGTAAGGAGGTGGTTTAGCAGAAAATTCCCTGTTCCATGTGGTATCAGGGTCACAGCAAGTACGAAGAGGTAGTAACACCGTACTTAGTATTAGGGTGAAAGCAACTGTAAAGAGGTAATAACGCGGTGGTTAAGCAAGGGTTAGATTCAAAGTATAAACTTGGAAGAAGCGTAGGGACAGTGAAGCACAAATTAGTACAAAAGTGAATCGAGAATATATTGACAGATTGCTTCACTCACACTGTTTATTCACAGGACATGTTTCAAAAGCTTTTGTTTCTATCGTCAGCTGATACTCGACTAGTGCAAGCTGTAATGGTTTCCTCTTTCTCCGTTTTGTCAATAGATGGCGTGATGTACTTGTCAAAGATATCCGGTGGTGGAGTTTCAAAATTCATGACTCTATGACGATTTTTGTTGATGAAGATTTTTTCCCAAACGAAAAGGTCTATGGGGTGATTAACATATTTTATTAGAGATGTTTCCAAGTTGATGTCATGTATAGTATTCAAAAAATGAAAAGCCACTGCTGATTTTTCTGTTTCACCATTTTTAATGTTTCTTAGATGTTCTTTAGTTCTGATGTTAATATTTCTTTTTGTTTTTCCTATATAAATTTTAGGGAAAGTTTCACATTTGATCGCATAGATTCCTGGTTTTTCTTTGGTAGTGATTGAATTTTTGGGAGGGCCTTTTAAAAAAATTCTGATATTAAACCTATTTTGAGGTGCAAGAGTTATGTTGTGTTTTGAGAAGATTTTTTTGGAATTTGTTATAGGCTGATGGGTGGAAGGTGAATTTTTTAAAAATTTTCTTCTCTTTTTCTCCTGTAGGTTCTAGAGTGGTGGTTTCTTTTATTTTCTTAGCTTTGTTGAGTCTGTTAACTGTTTTGTCTACTAAATTTGGGTTGAAACCGCTGGATATAGCTACTTTTTTATGTGTAGGTATTCTTCTTGATAATCTTCTCTGTTTAGTGGAAAGTTGATCATCCGAAAGATTAAACTGTTGAAAATATGTTGGTGTTGTTTTGGGTTGAAACTGTTGTTCTTGATGTAATTATCTGTGTGTATCGGTTTCCTGTAAATACCAAAGGTGAGTTTGTTGTCCATTTTTTTGATCTTGATGTCCAAAAATGGGAGCACACAATTTCCTCTTCTGTTTCCAATGTACATTTTATAGCTACTAACTACATCTAACCTATATAATTGACCTCTCCTTTTATATAAAAGATATTGCATGTTAGTGTCCAGATGATCACAACAAATTTATGTGAGTGTATAGTCAAATTGAATGATGTCTTAAACTGTATGTCATGATGGTATAAAGCGAACAAATTATCTGTGAAACTAGACAAAACATGAGTTGTTAAGTTTAGAACTTGTTATACATCACACTCTCAACTAGAAATTGGAATTAGCCATATGTTATTAAAAGAAATTGACAGTGTCACATTTCTGGGTCTTCAAGTTGACAGATGTTTAGATTGGAAAGTTTACACAAGGTACATCTTAGCTAAACTCAACTCTGTCTGTTAGGCTACCGGAGTGCTGGTTTGATACACTTAAATCGGTGTGTTATACATACTTTAACTCTATCACGGAATTCGGAATATTATTTTGGGGCAGCTCCATAAAAGGTAAAAAAATATTTCTTATGCAACAGAAGGTTAGAAAAACCATTAATAATACTCACATCAGATGTTACTACAAACATCCTTTCTGACTAATGAAGATATTAACTCTTCCTTGCGAGTATATAGTCTCGAACCTGAATTTCTTTATGCGCAATCAGGTCTCATTTATAACAAATAATTAATAGAATAAACACTAGGCCAAAGTATAATATTCATTATCTCAGTGCTAAACTTTCTTGCTTCCAGAAATAAGTGTATTATAAAAGCATCAAAATATTTGACGTTCTACGTAATGATCTTATAGAAAAACAATTGATTATTACGGCGCGTTTAAAAATGCTGCTATGCTCATAATCATTTTTTCTGTACAAGATTATCTGAATGACAAAGTATCCTGATAATGTTTACGTATCTCTGTAAAGTAAATCTGACTGTTCTAATGACAAATCATTGCCAATAAATCTTTGATGTGTGAGCAAAAGCTAGTTTAATGTATATACATTTAAAAATGGTTTTAACTGCATTGAGACGTACTGGGAAAAGCCAAATGACAGTTGATTAAAGAGTGATTTTGTATCATATATTATCCATTGCTTTTATCCTGTATTACTTTTTATATTGCGTGTATATAACGCAATTCTTATTGTCTTATGCTACGTTTTCAGGCTTATGTATTTGACACCGCTGATCATCTGCGAAGCCTTGATTAGCAATGCTCGCTGTGAAAACTTCAAGTCTTACATTTTGCAATTTTTAATTAATGGCTTTAAAATTTCTAAGAAAATGGTTATTAAAATTATAACCAAAATTCAGTTCACTAAATCCATGAAACATTTTGAATGAAATATCTAAAATAACATCTTCAGGGTTGAGGAATTGATTTGACGATGGTACGTCAATTCAGACATAACAATATATAACACAGCAAACGTCCATTTAGTTGTATTCCTGCTCGCTAGGAGATACAATTGCTCACCGACCTAGTACTGCTGACAATAGATGTCGCTACACGCAATATATGATACAGTGGAAAAAGGATTGTAGTTTGTAGTAAGTTCTGTTGCATATTGCAACTGTGCTGTTGAAGTACGGTTTAGACTAGACTTTGTATTGAAACAGTAAACATAAAAAGTTGCTATACTGTATATTATCATAATACTGGACGCGCAAATATTTGCTTTTCAGAATGGAAGCCTGCTAAAGTGAATACATATTTGTGCTTCTGGAAGAATTATTTATATTCTTATTCTACTCGTCCAACGTCAGTCCTTTTGTTGGAACTTACAACCTCAAAATGATCAAAAGCTGTGAAATTACTTGTTCCAAATGTCACATTTACTATAGGACTTTAACGCAGTGAGAGATTTGTGAGAACACTCCATGCATATTTCCAAAATGTTTGTCAGCTTTTTAATGTCAGTTAACATACATGTAGTTTGAGATTGGGTCTAAAATCACGTAAGATTCGCTATACCAATATGTCATCATAATCATTGAGTTAGTTCACGTGACTTTTTAATCATATTATTCAACAATTAACTGCAAGTGTGCTGAAAGTAGTGAACCGCTTTTTGTTTTATTTATAACATGGTTATTACTTTTGAGTATTCTGAATGTCTAAATTCGCTTCTACTAACACTGAAAAAACAACAATGCACTAGGCTTAAGAAATTAAACAAATCATTTTAGAGCTAGTTGCTATGTGATGACGTAATCTTTTATTCCTTTTTTTGGTCAGGCCATAAAAACAGCTTCCTATATACAAAAGCAATAAACAGTTGAAAATTGAAGCAAATAATAGGAACATTTCGGAAAGGGTTGCCTCCACAAAACTGTTGGATATAAATCTAGTCGTTTAGTGAGACCTATATACCTTTAAGGGATATATGTTTCTTAGTTTACCAATAATACAAATATCATTCAGAATTACGACTTCAGTTACTATTTATAATATATTCAAGATATATATTCCATTTTATCATGACAATAATTTTATCTCATACCACTTCAATTCATAATTGTTTGAACCAAGATTTAAAAATCAATTTTAATTAGCTATTTTTATATAAATAGTGTTCATCACAATTACTTTCTAATTTACATGTTCATCCTTACAAGACCTTAAACAACAATACTACCGCTTTTGTTTTGGCTTCTGTTGTTCACATTGACCTTTTTAAAATGTCAGCCATTTGAATTCAAAGCACCTCAAAACATGTATTGACAGTGAATCTCAATACCAAGTTTTGGTAAGATACAATATCTACCAAGTAGTGATGGAGAACGTTTTAAATGTTTATCTCTATTAACCTGAAGTGAAAGAAGAATGAAGTTTTTAAAGCAATATGAACGAGTAGAGAAGTTTATATAAATGTAACACAACAGGTTGTTCTGTGATGATGCTCAACTTAAATATCAAGTTTGGATTTTAACTTATCATTGTTGTGTTTGCTGTTCAATAAACATGTTCAAGAACACTTTATAACATCCAAAGTTAAGTGATATCGGACAATGAATGAAATGATGTTCAAATGAGTTCAAGGTACATCGAGCTTAGAGTTACCGGACATTCATTTTTCAGGTTGAGGGAAAACGCCCAACGTTAAATGATATCAGATGATGAATAAAATGATGTTCAAATGAGTACAGTGTCCATAGAGCTTAGATAATATCTCCATTCTACATTTCTCAGCTTCTGTATGACATTACTTCGTGGAAATATAGAGCTGCAGTAGTATATATTAACAATTACTGCACGTACAAATATTTATATTTGAGAAAGGAAACCCGCTACTTACATCTTCGTTTTACTCGAAAATTTGTTAGATGCTTTTAATGATAATGACAATGTTTGTTTGCATTTATCCCCAGTTAAAATGACCATAACATGTGTCAGTGCTCCACAACCATTTCCAAAATATTACTGAGAAATATGTCACGTTTTTTAAAGTCAGTTCCTATTCTTATGGTTGTATGCAATTACGGAAGCTTCACTACCCTCATATGTTGTCATAATCATGACTTTAGTTCACATGACTTCTACATATATTCTTCAACAATTACTACAAGTGTATGCAGAAATTTGACTAACCCTTTGTTTTTTTACTTATTCTATGTTTATTCCTTTTGCGTGTTCAACATTTTTAAAGTTGCTCCTACTGTCAGTGGAAATAGTGGAAAATCATTTTAGAGCCAGTCGCTATCTGATGTCTTTCACATTGCATTTCCTTCGGTTGGTCAGGACATAAAAACAACTGCTTATATGGGAAAACAATAAACAGTGAATATCTGGTAAATGGTTAACTCAACAAATTGTTTGATTTAAGTTTGGTCGTTTAACGAGTCCTATATATATTTAAGAATTTGTCTACCTCTTACAGTTTACCAATCATGCAAACATAACTCAGAGTCAAAACGACTTCAGAGGCTGTTTACAGGAAATTCAAGATATATAATATATCTTAACAGGAAAATATTTAACTTATTGTACTTTATTTCAATATCGTTTGTACATAACAAAGGTGAGACGTTTCAACTTACTTTCATCTGAAACAGAAAATGATCCTTATAGAAGAAGATCTATGAACAACAATCTTGTTACTTATCTAGCAAACTTGGCACCAAGTTGGTTAATACAATACACACTCAAGAAAGTACCATATAAATAATAATAATTTTAATCTTCAGAATATCTTATATGCTTAATATATTTCCTTAACAGATATAAATATGTATAACTTGGGAATTGTTCCTTGTAAGTTCTGGAAACTGTCACGTAAGTAGTAAACAAAGTAAACTTAAGAAAGACTAGATCGCGTTAAAACACTAGAGGTAGGTATATCTGAGTGAGGAATTAATATATTGGTTTATATTCAAATTCTTGGTGTGAGTACCATATAAATGGTAATGAATTACCTTCCCCCGCAAAATTCAAATTCAGCTTTCACTGTCAATAAACGTTTTGAGATAAAGTACGAGACGTCTCTTTGTTCAGAGTATATAAAAAACAAAGTGTGTTAACATCAAAATTGATACTTAAATACTACAACATGAGACTAGCAAAAGGTAAAGGATAGGCAATACCTTACTACTCAGAATATGACATTCTCTTTAAAGCATACAAACTGTGACAGCTACAGTTTTATGTGTAGTGACAGCTTTCCGAGAAATTCTCTATTATTGGTTTGAAGAATTAAATGCTTATATTTTCACAAATGGCACCTGCTGAAACACGTCATCACTACCGCTAAATCACGTGGTATCGTGTCCTGTGCTTGAGGGCAAAGGAACCTCCTCTTTACTTCGTTTAACAACTAACATGCATTTCAGATAAATCAACTCCTTTGCGTAATATATTTAATTCAGACGGTTAAGAAAATATAAATTTGACAATTCTCTTCCTACATATAAAGATATATCGTCATGTTAAACGCCCGCCTCGGTAGCGTAGACGGTAGCATGTCTGCCTCACGTTCAAGAGGTCCCGAGTTCGAATATCGGTCAGGGTGAGTTACCTGGATAAGGTTTTTCGGGGTTATCCCTTACCCTGAAAGACCAATGTCGGGTAACTCTAAGCTCTATGGACCCTGGACTCATTTGAGCATCATTTTATACATTCCATTCATCATCCGATATTACTTAACGTTGGAGGACGTAAATTAAAAAAAAAATCATGTTAAACAACGAACTAACTCTTACCGCAGAACAGTCTACACTACAATAGCAGTCAATGAGAGGTGAAAAGGTCACGTGACCGTGAAGCTTATGTGAAACAAGGATTAAACCATCAGCACACTTTTAAATTTGTCGCGAGGCATAGTTTGGCTGGTAGAACCGGAGTGAAAGAGACAGATAGCGTACAAACCATGCCCGCGGACTGGCCAGCGCGTGTGCGCAGCGCTAATCACTTGCCGAGAGAGCGAGAGCAACAGAGGGAGAAAGAGAGAGTTCCATGGTGGTCTCGCCACATCACGAATGATCGTGCTATTTCGGTAACTTTCGAGAAATGATAGTTCGGTTATAAAAGCGTCACACCTAATCGGACAGCTCAGTCGTGGAGTGACAGCTGCCAGTCATGAATGGAGTTAGTTGCTATCCAGTTGTCTATGGACTTGTGAATTGACTATGTGGACGTGTGGCAGACGGCCTTGAAGACTGCGTTTCTGTGTGTGACGTCATTCTGCTGCTATCGGAGTTGCACAAGTGTCTTTCTACAGAAATAAGAAGTATTTTGAATTTCTGCAAACTAAAGTTTTATTTACAAACCCAGAAGATCACAATATTGAGTTGGGTATCAAGATGTCAGGGCAATCACTATAACCGTAAATATTCACGCAATTTTTATTTTCTAAAAATGATCATTGATTTTGTTTAAATTGCCAATTGTTTAAGATATTTTAAGTGCAAGGGATCACTCTCAGGATTGTTGATTTGCAAGTTAATGTACCAGTGTTCACGGAAATGCATTCTCCTTCACAAGAAATATTGTCACCCAAATAGCGGAAAGCCCGACCAACGACAGCTGAGAAGGGACCAGAGGCGGCCGAGCCA